>CM051692.1:13065643-13545643 GCA_028022725.1 Lycodopsis pacificus | reverse complement strand
CAACGGACGCACGGTAAGGAGACACGCTGCCACTCGCACTTTGGGTTGACCTTGGGGGCGTCAAGGAGAAGCGAGGGAAGGTGGTCGACATGTCGAGATGGATTTATTGTTTTTGGAGGGGGGGGGGGGTGGAGAAAGTAAGAGATGGAGCAGGAAGAGAGAAAGGCAGCAGACAGGCGAACAGGAAGCTGTAGGGAATGAAGGGCGAGCGTGGTCTGTTTCCGAGTCCCAAACTTTAAAAGTAACGGAAAGAATTAAAGCCCGAGTTGAAGGAGAAGAGAGTTTGTGTGTCTGGGTTGGAGACGGGGATACAACCTCTGCTTCACTTACTTTCTTTTCTCTCGAAACGGCTCATCGTGGGTGTATTTCCACAACTACACGGGTTACTTCTGCGATCATTTAACTGAGCGCAAACTTCTCCAAAACGTCTTACAGTCCACGCATTTTACTAAAACTCTCACTTTTTTACTGTCAACGTGTGTTTTGTTGTTTTTGAGCAGGATTGCTCTTTTTGCTCAGGAAGTTGCAGTCTGTAGTGTGTGTGCGGGAGTATACTGATGATATGAAAACTATAAGATGACACATGCGTTTGACTGACGATCAGACATGTACTCTAAAACACACAAGAGTGGAACAAGTACTCAGATGTTTTACTTCAATAAAAGTAGCAACAACTCTGTGTACAAATACTCTGTTACAAGTAAAAGTCCTGCATTCATAATCGCAATTAAGTAAAAGTACAAAAGTATTGACATCAAAATATACTTAAAGTCACAAAAGTACGCATTATGCATAACGGGTCATTTCAAAATGATATATGTTGTATTATTGAACTATAATTATTGTTGTCTTATGGCAGTAAAGCTGGAGCTGATTTAGACTGCTTAATGTACTGGTGTGTAGCTCAATCTATACTAATACATCATCATTGATCTTTTGTATATTATATCTGAATCTGCAGCCAAATAAATATAGTGGAGTAAAAAGTACTATATTTGCCTCTGAAATACAGCAGAGTAGAAATATAAAGTAGAAGAAATGTAAAATACTCAAGTAAAGTATAAGTGCCTCAAAATTGTAGCATAAAAAAGTATAGTATTTAAGTAAATGTACTTCGTCAAAAAGGTCAGGGGCTCCGAAACGTCTGAAATAAGAAACATTTTATAAAACTTTTGTTTCATGCGTCTTCATACAATCACCACTATGTGTGTGTGCTGCTATGTCACGTTAGCACTGTTTACACTGGAGTTACATCCAAGTGTCACCTGATACAAAACATCTGCTTCTCTTCTTCTAGATAACTATTCATCCCTGATGTTATATTTCTATGCTCTCAACCTGAGTGATATCTTCATGCTGTAATTGATGCAGCGTCACTTCCAGAGAAAAGGAAACCTACAGTGTGTGTTATCTGTCAGCCTAAGTGGTGAGCCCCATATTCACACCTTTATACCAGTACAGGGATAAAGCAACGTGATCATCATAAGACTACAGGAACACTTTGTATATTTTGACTAATTAAAAATTCACCTGTGCCGTTTGGAGCGGGCCACTTGTTTGTGTTCTTCAGCGTTCGGACTTCAGCGACTTGAGGAAGAGTTTGGTTGTTGCACCAGGCGACTGTGACTCAGTGGTAGAGCAGGGTCGTCCTTCAATTTACCATCAGTATGTCCAGCATCCAGCAGCTAGAGTGAACTGCAGTCAATCCGCAGCGGCTGAAGCTCCGCCCTGTACTGAGGCTGAGTGCTGTTATGAGCTAAATGCTAACGTCTGTGTGCTAACATGCTGACAATGACAGTCGTTACGATTCATCCTGAAGGGAACATGAATATCTGAACTAAATTTCATGGCAATCCGTCCAAAAGTCAGCGTGACATTTCACGCTAAAACCACAAATGTGAAACCCATGGTGGCGCTAGAGGATTTATCCTCTGGGGAGCATGAATGTCTGCACAAAGTTTCATGTTATTCCATCCAGCAGTTGTTGAGATGTTTCAGTCTGAACCAAAGATGTGAACAACTGATAAAACAAATAAAGAAAAGCAACAAAAGAAGAGTAGAAAAACTGTAAATATGACACAAATATATGTGAAAGAATGTCCAAGCTTGTGCACGAGTTGAAGAAGCAGGAGTAAGATAAAGAGACTGTGTGTGTGTGTGTGTGTGTGTGTGTGTGTGTGTGTGTGTGTGTGTGTGTGTGTGTGTGTGTGTGTGTGTGTGTGTGTGTGCTACAGGCAGTTAATAAGAAAGAAAAACGTGTGCATGTGACTGAACCTCAGCAGCTTGACAGGAGGTCATCCTTGAATCTGATCTCGTTAACTGTCAGCCAGCTGCACTAATGAATCTGTGTTTGTGTCGCAGCGTGAAGGTATCCGTTGTTACATTGATGAGTCTTTGTGGCGCATGGAGGAGGTTATTGAGCGTAAATGTCGGGGTGTTATCGGGTAAGGTGAGAGGAGGAGGAGTGGCTCCGTGGCCTGAGAGGTCAGGTGAATTATTCAGCGGTCGATTGTTCGGGTCTTTTGGTGCGGCGCTCGGGGCTCGGCGCTGTATTGTGTCATAACTGCATCTCACTTTTCCCATTCTTGCTTTGTTAATGCTCATCATCATCATCATCAGCGGAGATAGAGCTCTTAATGGGCGACAGCTCTATTCCTGTATCAGAGTCACAAATCAGTTCAGTTTGTAATGTTCTCCAAAGGCAAATGTTTTTTATTTCAGACGTGAATTTCGAGAAAATGAGACGGTTTGTGGGCGACGACACAGCAATTCATTAATCAGTAACTCACAGGAACACGGCCGGTATGTTAGCTTCTGTTTTGTTTATTCAACCTAGTTGTCGGGTAGATTAAAGCTGATTCTGTGGTCCGTTGTGAAGTTAAACCTTTACTTAAGTAGAAATACCAATACTGCCATTTAAAACAGATACTCCATTACAAGCAAAAGTGATGCATTTCAAAAGAAAGTAAGTGAAAGTACCTGGCCCCTGTGACTGATACACTGCCAGTACCAGTTTACCTTAGTGGTTCCCAACATCAGGGTCGGGCCTCTCCAAAAGGTCACAGGCAGTGCTGGAAGTGGCACTTCTCACAAGCTGCTTTATACTCTTTTCTCTCTCTTCATGTCAGGTAGCCGTATGAACATAAAAACGATCTGGATAACATCTGGACAGAATCCAAATAGAGACTTAATGCAGCAAAAGGTGAACAGAAGAGACCTTTAGCCCCCACCCAGGAAGCCGAAGCTTCCGAAGTATGTTTTTGGTGCATCACAAATATACGTTTGTAATCAGCTGAAGTCCACGTAGGGAGGATGTTAGGGTGGGTCAACACAAGACTTTCACCCAGTAGATTTTGTGTCCCCATGTGACACCAAAAGTCCATGTTGACTTATTTGAATTCACGTCCTTAACTTAAATAACATAGCAAAATACATTTCCATGAGAATGCAGGAGACAGGGTTGGTAAATGCGACCCGCAGTGTAGTTTTGAGTTTACCTTCTTCTGTTTTACGTGTGCAACTACAGTGATTGTGTGTTGGGCTCGGAGCGCAGCCAAAACACAGGTGACCTACACTCAATACTGTTCCTGAACGCATCCAGAGAGTTACATCCAGGGTCGAGTACTGAAGCTGCTGCTCTGTGTAAATGCTGCCGGGGGCTGCGTCTGCCGTGTAAAACACGGTGTTTGGCCATCGGGCTTCTTTGGATTTGTCATAAACTCGGCAGCAGTTAGCATACACTCTGCAAAAAGTGTGTTTCCACAGCAGCCCCAACTGTAAAGACCCCCACCACAGAGCTCAGGGTAAGAGGGGGTGAGTTTCTGTTGACATGTGGTTGAACTGTGGGCAGGTGAAATCCAGAGTTTTACTCATTTCTGTACTTGATGTATGACCTAGATAAACCTTTTTTAAAGCAACAATACATGTAGGCTTTTACTTCAACGGTCCAAAAATAGTTAGTTGCAGCCCTGATGGCTAATAAAGCAGTAGTAATATAATCGTATGTTCATACAACTTCACGGACACATCTTTACTGAAGTTTGTGCCACCTTTCCTACGGCTTTGTGTGGAATCTCACCACCTCTAAAGTGTATTAAACCTTCCTTCTGAACACCTCATGTTCAATATCTGCTGCTTTGTATTGATAAACTGTAACTCACTTTTTGCTGTTTAGGCCACAGTTTGGATTTCTCTCTTTAGCTTTTTTCTTAATCTTTCTTTCCCTTTTATGTAAAGAAGTGATTGCATGTGACGTCAGAATTTATTGTCCAAAAGGGTAAATCTAAAGTATTCTGGAGGGAAGATGCACAGAAATGTACTTGTAATGACATCAGATGCACGGTTTGGAGACTGTCGACTTACTTAGCAGTGCATGTTTGAGTAGCTGCATTAGACTTTGTCTCCCCTGAATCCCCCTGAAGTGGCTCACAGCCCCGTTATTCATACCGTACGTGTCCTGATGTCCACAGAAGTTGCTGTTGGGGACAATGTAAGAACTCTATCAGTGCTACTTCCTGCAATTGTTGAGTCAATGCAACAGACTGAAATCTGAGGGCAGATAGGGTGAAAAAACAGACGCCCAATTTTAAGTGTTTTGCAAAATCAACAGTTGCATTTTTCGTACAGGAAGAAGATTTGCTTGTTAAGACTTTTAGCTTCATAGAAATTCTTAATAATGAACTTTATAAGGTGAAAGCTTTGATCCGGTTTGGTTCTACTGTTCCTTCCCTGCCTTCCTTTGTTGTATCCGTTGCATTGGCCCATGATCTGAACTATACGGGATGTACCGTGGACTCCACAGAAGCTCACTGACACGGCAATGATGAAGATGAACTGATTTATTTGCTGATTATTTTTATTTATTTGACCTGATGTTTGGTCCAACAGTGATCATCATCAAACGTCTTGTTTTGAAAGATATTTAGTTTAGCAAAAGAAGCCAGTTCTCCCTTTTGAGAACCGTCACGTTTTTGCTTCAAACGACTTAAATTGTCAATTTATTATCAAATGAGTTGCAGATTAATGTTCTGTCGACCAACTAATGGATTAATTGACTAGTCATTACAGCTCTGCTTCGCTCTATGGCTTTATGCTTATAGTTGCTATGGGGCTTCCAGCTATTATTAGCCAGCAGCCTGATAAGACAAGTACCTGTTGAAAGAGATGAGACAGGAAACACATGCTCTCTAAAAACCAAACCAGGCTCTCTTCTGAGATTTAAATAAACACTTTAAACAGAATACATCTGTAAGGTTTCTGTGTGTTTCACACTCTGTTACAGAGTTTGTTGATGCTTTATGAAGGAGATCTTTCAGACACCTTTCTGTGGTTCCTTCAATCATGAACGGATTATGAAAGGAGCCTATCAGGCAAAGAGACACAAAGACACATAGACTCAAAACGACTACAAAGATGCATAATGTCCACAAAAAGATGCAAAACGACCAGAAAGAGGCGCAAAGTGACTACAAACGGACACAAAGCAGCTACAAAGAGACTCAAAACGACATAGATGGGAAACTACCATGAAAAGAGACTAAATGACTATGGGACACACAAAAAACCCACAAAGATGCATAATGACCTCAAAAACAAAGGCACTATAAAAGGGATGCAAAATTACTTCAAAGAGACTCAAAAAGAACACAAAGACATCAAAATGACCACTAACAGAAAAGCAGCTACAAAGAGACTCAAAATGACCAGAAAGAGATGAAAAAACAACATAGAGAAGCAAAACTACCACAACTACCACAATCAGTTTCCAAAAGAGACACAATTACTCTGGGAAACACAAAGAGACACAAAATGACCACAATCGGATGAATATTAGCCATAAACAGACTCAAAATGAACACAAATGCACTCAAAACAACAACAAAGATGCAGAATGACCACAAAGATTTAATAAAACAAAGACATTACAAAGGAACGCAAAATGTCTACATAGAGACTCAAAACAAACAAAGAGGAATCTAAATGACCACAGAAATTGGGGAAATGACTACAAAGGGGCACGAAATGACTGCTGTAGTCATTCTTTTCAGTCTGGGTGTCTTGCTCGTTGGGGGTGCCACTTATGTCCGAGCTCAGGGGCCCATTGTCTCTGAATCCATCCATGCCTCTGATGTTTGAAACCTGAGACGCCCTTAACGTTTAAAGCTCTTTGTATATTCAGAGAGCTCAAGAAGCCACGAAGTGTCTCTCGGCTGGAGCGACTCTTGGAAACACAGGAAAGGGTTAACGCTCTCTCCTCTGCACACCTTTTTCTCCTCGTCCTCCTTGAGAGTAGCCCTCATTTATCCGGAGCTCTGTTTGCTATCGAGGGGGAACATGCTGAAAACGCAGCAGCTGTGCTCATTGGCTTATCTGTTACTGTGGGTGATTGTGTGATAGGCTGATCTACGGAAACAATTACGCAACATCTGCAATCTTTCCCCAGGTGTTTCAAGTGTTTGTGGCGCTGTTATAGTCGAACAGTGCATCACTGTTGGAACCGTTTTGCTTGGCGTGTTCAGGTCATTGTACTGGTGTAAGTTTTGATAAGAGCAGTGGTTTGGACGTGCTGGACTGCAGCATGTTTCAAGAGAGAGAGAGCAAAGCTATTCATGATGGCTGCTTTTTTATGCTTAATGGCCAAATATGTTAGGCCATTAACATGCAGTCCTCCGCTAAAGTAACTTTTAAAATGTATTTTCACAATCATTTACATTCGAAGTATTCAGCAGATTCATTTCTTAATTTACCGATTAATTGTTATGTCTATAAAATGTCAGAATATTATAAAAAAATATCCATCAAAGTTTTCCAAAGCCCATCGTTTCTTGTTTTGTCCGACCAACAGTGAAAAACCCAAAGACATAGTTTACTGTCATAGTTTATATGACAAAGAAAAGCATAAAATCCTCACATTTGAGACGCTGGAACCAGACAATGTTTCTCATTTTTGCACGTAAATTACAGATGAATCCGTTTTTGTTCCGATTGTTAACGAGGTAAAGACATCTCTCGGATAAGAGACTGAAAAATGGAAAGTGGTGCTTGTTTGAGTGTCACTGCGTCTTCAACACGGAGCAAAAGTTCGCGACATAAAATGAAAAGTTTGCACCCAGAAATTTATATTATGTTCTGAGGATGTATAATGTCAGCTGTTGTTGGAGTAAATGGAAGGATAACAAGGGCTCTTCAGTCAGTTCGATACAAAGGCATCTTTCTGCACACACACACACACACACACACACACACACACACACACACACTCTCTCTCTGAGGAAAAGGTAGTTTCTTTCAGCTGCAAACAAGCGGTCAGTCGTGATAATAGAGCACTGTTGAGTTTGAGAAACCAGAGATCACTAATCGGACAAGACAGCCATTCATCTGTGTGACCTCCGACCTGTTGAGCCAGTCACAGGTGGCTGTGACACTGGGATACTGTTACTGCACCTTTGTCCGCCTGGAATAGCATTAATTCCAGTGTGTGTTGCCTCCACTTTAGAAAGTAAACGGTTGTGTGTGTTTGTTGTTTGTGTGTGAGCTGGAGCAGTAGGACGTGTGGCTGAAGCATCACCGCTTTTTTTATTGGAAAACCGCGACATGTGATTCAAGACCCACTTTATGTTTTCCCACTGTGGCTTTAAAGGTACATGTGAAACCGTTTCTAACCTTCTGACCTATTTAAACGCCACAAGTCGAACATGTGGATGGAAGTGGAGCTGGAGCGTCATGTTCAGAAGCGTTATCGTACTTTTCGTCGGTGGCTTCCATCGAGTTTTTGCACCGTGTAAAATATAAATCTGCAGA
Source organism: Lycodopsis pacificus (assembly GCA_028022725.1). NCBI lineage: Eukaryota > Metazoa > Chordata > Actinopteri > Perciformes > Zoarcidae > Lycodopsis > Lycodopsis pacificus. The sequence continues at coordinate 13,537,843 of CM051692.1, read as the reverse complement.
TTCTTGAAACGCGCTTGTGTTTATAATCTGTTTGCAATGAACATCAAGTTTGCATTAATTGTTCTCAGAGTTACGTCGTCGTTGCGAGGTAATCCAAAGTCCTTTAGTATAAATCGGCAGTCATAACTGAACACGTGAATCCTTAATTATATAGTCATGAAGGGAAGAGCGGCCAGAGCAGCTGACTGGACATGTGGTACAAGCGGCACCACTGCCATGAGCGTAATGTATGATTTGCTTGTAGCATCCTCGTCTTCATTCTGAGTTATTATTTAAAGCTGGAGATCTGTTTCTGGTTACAGCTTCTCATCCTTGGCGGAGCATTAAAATCAGGTTTACTCCATTCATCAACAGACAACTGGCTTTTATTATTATTTAGAAGTCATACAAGCAGATTAATCCTCTCCAAATGTGGTTATGTCATTCTTTGTTCTTGAGGCAGAGGCAAACCTCTTCGCCGTAGAAATCTTTGATGAGCAGGTCTTGCATTCAGCGGTCCGCTTTTTTCCTTCATATGTGTAAATCCGAAAGAGAGGGTTCCTGCCACAGGCTTCATGATGATGATCTGATCCAAGTCAAGTCAAGTAGTGGAAGTACTTTGTACAAGAGTAAATCGTTGTTTTTGATCATTTGTTATTACGTATAGATATTACATGCAGGTAACAAGCACTTCTAGAGTAACTTTACTTTTCTCCAGAGCTGTGTTGTGTTCCCAATATCTCCATAACTAAGTCACAGTTTTGTGCGCTGTAAAGCCTGGAAAGTCAGAGTATCTGCCAAAACCAAGAGCGTGAAACTCCCAAAACAACTCCCCAACACTCCCCACGCCGTCCGACGTCCAAATTTAAAGCCTCGTTAAATCTTCTCGATGACTGCAGTGGGTTTAAATGCCTCTCGTTGTCGGGTCACATGACTGTGTTTGGCTGTGGACTGAACTGGGTGGTTCATTTAGAGTGAATGAATAGGTGGACTGTCTGCTTTTGGGGTTTTATGTCGGGGCGAGTGGACATGGGCGGTTACAAGTTACATTTACTCTGTACAGTTGTGTTAAAATGTTCACAAAAGAACCCCAAAAACACCAGAAGGACCATGTGGACACAGATACACACACACACACACACACGCACACACGAAAACAACAACAAACAACACCATCTTGCCCGTGTGTGTGTTTTACAGAGCCTCTGCATTCCCGTTAAAACACACACATTCTTCAACAAACACATGTGGTAGATATTTATAGCTCCAGCGCTGACGTCACGCTTCCTGTCCAGGAGTCCTCAACATGGGCTGAGCACACACACACACACACACACACACACACACACACACACACACACACACCCTCCCTTATGACAACATTTGCACATTTTTCTCTGGGGAATCTTTTAGAAGATCCTCTTCCCGATACAGCGAGATGTTTTTCATGTAATGACGTCACTTTCTCATTATTGCGACACAACATAAGTATTCGGTTTTAAGAAGAAGATTTTCTCGTTACAACAACATATCTCTTTGTCTTTCTGCACAGAATCAACATATTTTGGTTACAGTCATAAGTGGAAGAAGTACTTTACTTACTGAAAATACTCCATTACAAGTAAACGTCCTGTATTCACAATTGTACTTCAGTAAAAGTACAGAAGTAGCTTATTATCAATAAAATGTACTTAAAGTATCAAAAGTAAAAGTACTCATGATGCAGACTGGGAATATTATAATTTTTCCACTAATCTACTAATGTAAGAGCATTTTAATCTTGTAACTCGTGAATATAAATGTTTTACTTTGTGTACTGGGTAGAGTAGTACTGCATCGTATCATATAAGCATATATATGTTACTACAGCAAGTAACTACAGCTGGCAGATAAATGTCGTGCAGTAAAAAGTACAATATTTCCCCCTGAAATGTACTGAAGTATAAAGTATAAAGTAGCAGGAAATGGTAATACTCAAGCGTGTCAAAATTGCACTTAAGTCCAGTACTAGTAAATATACTAGGTTGCTTTTAACCATTGGGTGCAGGTTAGTTTGCAACTGCTCGAGGGGAACCAGGTTTGGAGCCACTGGCTTGGAACCATTAACTGGATTCAACATTTGGGTTTCGGGCCGCTGGTAAAGAGCAACCACAGGTGACCAGTGAAGATTGTTGGGTCGGCGTGTCGGGGCTGTAAGAGGGAAGCCGCTAAAATAACAGTGGCGTGCCAACAGCTTCTTTTCGGCTGAGCCGGACCGCAGGGACCAGAGGTGCTCCGGATTCTGAACTCAGAAGGAGCAGATAGCTTGAAGGAGTGGACGTCTGGAGCCTCCCTCTGAGTCACTCTGCCCGACACGGGAAACGCATTAAGAGGCTTCGAGGGCTGATGCAAACCTGAAGTAATGACTTCTGGATGGAAAAGGAGGAAGTGAAGGCAGATAAAAGCCCATTTACTGGAATGCATGTAAATAGACGCGAGTCTTAAAACGAGGCTTTCCCTCCTCTTGTCTTCTCAACACGCTTTTTAATTCCTTGTCGCTGTTTGTTCAGCAGGTAACACAAAAACCCCAGTGAGTGTTCAATGTAGTGTCCAGTTCAGATGTTTGGTTGAATGAAATGTGTAAAAACTCATTCATTTCAGGACATCAATGAGGAAGAGATCCTTTTATTTATTTATTTAGAATATTTCTTATTGTAGTTTTTCTCTGATTGGTCTACATTGGTCCATAAGAGCAATCTCATTTTTACATTTTTCTTTTATAATAAAAACTTTAAAGCGTTCAATTCAAATTAATTAATTAAAACAAAAGACTCCTGTTGAGAATGCAGCTTGTTGACGTGTAAACATGGCAGACTAAAGTCAACTTGACTGGAGGATTGGATTTGAACCCACGCATACAGAGCACAAGGGATTAGCCGAAACGTCCTAAATGTCTGGTTTTCGTGTGATCATTTCTCTTAACGCACGGTGGAACTTTTTGTAATAAATGACTGATTGACGTGGATGTTTACACCTTCTCTCTACTCCTCTCAAACACTTTTCCAATCAGATATAAAATGTATTTTTAGAAGGAACCTCAAACCTGCTTTAACCTTAGTTTAAAAAGCCATAGGACTGGGGAATGATTACCTCATAGGGCACATGACGGAAAATGTCCTAATGGCAGCTGGCGGGCGTTAAGTCATTCTCACTTTAACAGCAATGAGGAATAAACTCTCCAGTTTCCAGGAGAAAGCCGATGTTTGACGTGAGCAGTCGGGTGTGTGTGTGTTTATTTTCTGGTGATGAAGATATTTGGTGACTCAGAGTTTGTTCGGCCACAGTGTAACAGCTGTCTCTTCTTCACAGACGGCTATGATGGACAGATAGCAGGAGGAAGAGAAGATGTCGTTCTTTGGCGTGGAATGTGTGAGGAAGAAAGAGAGAGGTAAGACTTCACCACATGGGTTTTACTCATCGTTAGACAAATAATGTACAAATAAAAACGACAAACGGTTGATTTTAAAGTGGGTTGTTTATGGATACTATTCTCTAATAAATAAAGAAAAGGAAGAAGCTACTCGCATAAGTTGTTGTTGGTGAAATGGCTCCAAATAATCGTGTAAAACCACATATATGTATACCGGTAGTTAAATCATTTTGATCTCCCTATTTGGGATTTAATTGGCAGCTTTTCAAGTTTAAGTCACATCTGACAAGAAGTACAATTGTGTCATTGCCCTTTTGTATGAAATGGTAAAGAATGTTAATATCTTTGTACACTAACTGTATTAACACTGACAATGATGTAGTACATAAGAGTACACGGAGCGCTGCACTAGTATGTAGTGATGGATTTGGGACACACTGTAAGTGTCTGCAGCCATGAGGCTGTGCTTTGAGCTAAATGCTAATCTAGCATGCTAGCATGCGCACATTGACAATGCTAACATGTTAGCTGCTTGTCAACGATTGTCACAAATTATTTAATATTCCAAATAAATCACATTTCTTTCTTTCAAAAGATAGAAAATGAAGAGCGCTTTACAAAGTCAAGCATACTGTTGACCACAGGGGGTTAGGTTCCTATTATTCATCTGAACATTCACTCGTAAATTAATAACAATAACTTCTTTCTGTCTTTTCAAATCGTGCAGAGCTGGAGAGGAAACTCCGCGCCAACGACCGCGAGTACAACCTCCCCTTCAGATATGCAGTAAGTTGTTGTTGACTCTTGCGCTCACACAGTTCATCAGAGAGGTTCTGTTGTCCTCCACAAAACCTCTAAAACAGGAAGGGGATGAAGAGCGGATGCAGCCGACGTAACTTATAGACAAAACAGTTTGCGAGCACTTATCAGTGCAAATATTTAGCAGAGAAACTCTCCTTTGGGGCGTGTCCTGCTGCTTGAGTGTCTGGACGTTTTCAGGAGACTGGACGTCAGCCAGAGACGAAGAGGAGAGGTGGCTTCTGGGTAAACTCATTCTCCTCGGTTTGTTCTCTGTGTTGCTGCACTCGAGGTCAAAACTCGGTTAGGTTTTAAAGATGCATGAATGCATGGATGACTTGCATGCGTTTTGGTGTTTTCTGATTGGTTACATCAGGCCTATGAGGCGTGTAAGAGGTCTCACTTCTGAAAGGTCGATGAATAATGATAAATAGATATTCTGAACTGGGAATTGACAATAAACAAACTCAACTTTATTGATATATCACATTACAAAACAGATTCATAAGACAATAAAATAAGTAAATGAGGAAAAACTTTATCCCTCATAAAAGAGAGCAGAGGTGACATAAACAAATTATAGTTGTAAAACAATAAAACAGGGAAAAGTTGGATATTTATACACACCAAAATAAATACTGTACATAGACTCATATATTTCAGTATATATACTGAAACTGTAAGCACAAGTTTAAAGACAGAAAATGGAACTGAAAAACCTGCAAAGGAAAATGGAGAACGCTTAAATGAGTGCATTCTTTCCTCACCTTATGTTTTTTCACTTTCAATGGGTTAAAATCATTCTGCATACTACTCCGCAGGGATAAACCTATAGTGGGAATACCAATATGGGTGACACATTTTCCCTTGTGAATTTAAACATTTATAGTCGGATCAAAATCTGTGGGTGGTGTTGTTGTTGTTAGTAAAGAGGCCGAGTGATAAGCGGACTTGGAGTCACAGACCGGCTGGTTAAGAGCTTCCAGCCTCCTGATGAGATCCACCTGGCACAGAGCACATTCCTCCCACCGGAGCAGACTTTCATAAAGTCAAAACATCTTTCATTCACAAATAAGCTGCAACACAAAGATTTCTAACATTTAGAATTTTCTGAGGCGTCGTAGCCGTCTAGTTCTGTTTGAGCCTCTGGTTCACCTCAACATTTCAGGGATTCATCCAGAGGGAATTTTTGATTTACCCTGAGAAGTGTTTCTGGAAAATGTACTCCTTAGAAATTCCCTGAAATACTTCAGCGAGACATTCATCTTTTACTCACACGCTAGGTACCAGAATAATCATATGATCTCCACAAAGTGTGAAGAAGTAGAAACAAAGTACTTGAGCTGCTGACTGATTGTGTATCAGTGAGGCTAGACTAAAGATAAGTGACCTGTCTCAGCGTAACTCAATAACAGCACCACCAGAGCAACAGCCTCCAAAATGTAATATCAGCTTGTTTAATCACACACAACACATATTTATATCGTTATTTACACCGTTTCACCTTTAATTTAGCTTTTATTTCACACCTAACGCACTAGAACCAATATTTAGCTTGTTGTTTTGTGGGATTGAAACCATCAAACAGCATTACGTCAGCGTTCATATGGAGGTTGTCTAATAAAGTTCTCAGTCGGTAACAGTGTGCACTATTCCATCTTAAAAAGACGTTTTGTAATGTTGCCCTTTTTAAATGTCCAAAGGACCACAAACTAAGGCAAATATTTGTTGAAGCCATGAATGTGATTACCCACCATGCATCTGTCTTATCATCCCGGATGCATCAGGCCAGATTTCCATAACACAGATTTTATGGGTTCATATAAACACTTTCCACAGAATGACACAATCTGCACATACTGACCTACATGTAGAGCTCCAGTATGTGTGTTTCCACCAGTGGTTGTCTGTTTGTGGCCGGTTTACGCCCCCGGCAGCAAGCTCTTTAATGGGTGATATAGATATTTATGTGTCTTAATGCTGAGCTAAAAGGACTTTCTCAAGAACTGTTTCTCAGGATAGAAAACCTTCTGAAACAACTTTTTGACCACTTACAATGCTAGCTTTGGTCATCTTAACGCTGAAATAAAATAAAATATTTTTAATAAAAATACCTCAATACAAGTATTGATCACAGTGCTTTACAAAACTGAGCGATCTCGTTTGTCAGTGAGAAGGAAAAGAATGAATCCTGCAACAGTTACCATTTATTAACTAATTGATGACTTCATTCAGCCGTAACATTTATTCTATGAATTTGACTTGAATGATAATGACAGCATGGATGCGAGGTGTTGTAAATGTTCTATGAACTTTGTGATGGAGTATTTTCAGTTCCTGTTTTAATGGTCGTTTGCAGTTTCTCACAGACAAAATGTTTTCAGCATGTTAACCACAGACACACTCGAGAAACCAGAAGCTACTTTAAGATTCCTCCAACATAACGTGAGATCCAATAAGTGCCTTTGAGTTTCTCACTGTAACATAAAGCTTGAATTATCTTGTTAATGTCCATAAGTATATTCATTCCCCCCCAAAATATCCTTTTCTGAACTTTATTCTCCCACTCTTTTAACCTCTTCCAGACAAACGCCATCAAGACCTCCAAGTACAACCCCTTCACCTTCCTACCTCTTAACCTCTTTGAGCAGTTCCAGAGGATCGCTAACGCCTACTTCCTGTTTCTGCTGGCCCTCCAGGTGAGGGAAACAAACGCACACGCATGCAGGAGACATACAGCACTGCCATCCAACTGTCAAGCTTATTTAATGCAAGACGTTTGATATGTCTCAAATAATGAAATGCAAATTAGCTGTGTGCTTGTGTTCTTGCTAATGTTATGTTAGCTTCACGCCCACAATACTACAGTGTAAAAATACTGTTACAAGGAAAGTATTGCATTTAAAAATGTTCTTGAGTAAAAGCACCAAGTATTATCATCAAAATATACCTAAAGTACCAAAAGTAAAGGTACTCATTATGCGGAATGTAAAACATATTAATCTACATCTTTTTAATCACAGTGAAATGACACTATTTCTAATATAAAACTGTCGCTGGCCATTCACACAATCACTGTCACACAAACACGATCCAACAGGACACAATACGCAGCAACCGACTGCTCCTCCTCGCAGTGTAGCTGTGTGTTAACCAAACAGGATATGCAAGAATCATGTGCAGTGAGATTAAGGAAGTGTGATATCCAGTACAGGAAGTTGCCTCATCGTGTGCAGAACGGACATGTTGCACCACAGAGGACAGCAGTTTAAAATGAATGACGTGCAACAGTTTCATATGTTTTCTGTGTAAGATAACGTCCATGTTACTTTTCATGCATCAGAACCTGTCTGGTCTTTAGTGGGTCTTCATTGCACATTTAATAAAAAAACAGGAAACGACTTTAAACGCACTGATCGGCTCCTCCTTGTCACATGTTCTCACAAATTTCATTGAAATCTGGAAGCAAGTGTTTGAGCAATAATCAAAAACAAAATAGGATGCGACCGTACAAATCCTCAGCACAGATTATCATCATCTATAAAAAGTGGCACCGTTTCTATTTTGAATTGCTGGTCACTGTTAACTAGTTATTTTTATGACACTTACCGTTAACCTGTTTACATTTCTGTGCAATGTGTACATTTGTTTTTTGCACCTTTTTTTGCGCATTACTGACAATTTGTATTGCTTATATTTTGGTTTATCTGCAATCTATATATTTGCAACTGCTGCACAAGAGTTTCCTTTGGGCTAAATAACGTTTTATCTCATCTCACCTTATCTTAAAATCAAGAAAAGCAATGTTATTTCGCAGTATGAACTCGTCGTCTAGAATGAATGAAATGCATATACACGGGTTCCACAATATATTGATCAGCAATGATTTGTCGTCTTTGTCAAATGTAGTTTAAATTGTGCTCATTTTGGTATTGTGTATGTATTCAGTATTTAAAAACGTGAGTATTTATGTCTTTCTTCAAGTTCAAGGTTGACCCTAATTAACATAATGTCCCCACAAATCTCCCACAAACCTCTCTCCCACAATCTTTCCAGTTTAAGATGAATTTAATCTCCTTGTCCTCGTTTCCTCTTTTGACTGAAGTCCCCTTACCTTTGCTTTTTTTGTTTCACCTTTCACGAGCTATTGTATTCAAACCTTAAACTAAAGGGAACTAAAGACAGTTTTCTGTGTGTGTGTGTGTGTGTGTGTGTGTGTGTGTGTGTGTGTGTGTGTGTGTGTGTGTGTGTGTGTGTGTGTGTGTGTGTGTGTGTGTGTGTGTGTGTGTGTGTGTGTTCTCCAGGTGATTCCTCAGATCTCCTCTCTGTCCTGGTTCACCACAGTCGTACCTCTGGTCCTCGTGCTGACGGTCACCGCTGCCAAGGATGCCACCGACGATATCGTAAGCGAACGTGTTTTGTTTAGCATTTCACCTTCAACAAATTCAACCACTTTGATTTTTGAAGTATAAGTACAGTAAACAAAGATCTGCTACTGAACCTATGCTGGCATCAAATTACACCTACTGAAAGAGAAGAATCATGCAATACATGTACTAGTTTGGTTTTTTACTTCCTGGTTCACAATTGATTTAAAGCTCGACGAAGCCGATTTCACTGCAGACTTAACGAACATCAACAATCATTATCTGAACAATGACAGCGTTGGATCCATCTTCCGTACAATTATTTCATCTGCCAGATTTGTAAACTAATCTTGCGATGATGCAGTTCTTCTTTCGTGACAAAGAAATTGCATCACAAGGGAGGTGAGACTGATGAAGAAATAACAAAAGTCCCCCCCCCTGACATCATGGCTGACCGACACTGCGAGTTCATCTGGAAGTCGATTATTTTTTGTTTATGATTGACGAACTGTTTTCTTTTTCTCTCATCGCTTACGGGAACCAAAACAAAGCAAAATGTTCCTCGAACACAATGGAAGGAAAATGACTTCTTGTTTCAGCCGTCAAGGGCTGCCAAACAAGAGCGTGTGTGTGTGTGTGTGTGTGTGTGTGTGCGCGTGTGTGTGGCATCCAATAACCTAATGCCAAACTACCAAAAGGAAATACAAGTTGTCATAAGTTAAACATTAGCTGACTGCGGAGAACAAGAGTCCTTTTGTTTGGCAGAGGTGGCGACCCTGAACGCCCCCCCTCTCCCCTCTCCCCTCTCCCCTCTCGCCCCCCCCGGTACCCGTCTGCTCCTTTAATGAAGTCACTGAGTTCAGGCTCGAGGTGATCGGAGCAGGTACACACAAACTCCAGACTGACCATGTATGGCACAACAGATGCTGAAATAACTGTTGTTGGGAAATCTGCTGTGAAAGGACAGATGTTATAAGCTCCCACCTACTGAACTGGAGGACTTTAGTAGATATAGGTTTTGTATTTCTTAGATTATACTCATGAGATCACTTCATTTTGTGTCCGTGGATAAAATGTCGGCATTTAATATGGGATCAATTTGCTTCACGGTTAGACAATAATCATCTCATTCAGTGGCTCCCAAATTGGTTGGTTACCCCGAGAAAAATAACTTTGAGATGATTAACAGAAGAGGAAGGCATAAAAAAAATATTGGTACTACACAGAGTAGAGTTGTTTGTACATACATTAACCATGTTTTTTTGTTTCCCTTACTAAAGTTAAGCTGAAGCATCACTAATATCTGAGGATGACAAGTAATGTAAAGTCCATGATGTCTGACAAAGATGTCTTCTAAAAGTAACAGCCTGAATTCAAACAACATGTACGATTCACGAAACATTTTGTCTTCCCTCAAATCTTAGTTTTTTCCTCATAAATGGCTGAATGATTTCACCTTTTCAGAAATTCTTTTATTAAAAACAAACAGTCACGACTGTTGCTGAAACGCATCTGAAGTCGATTTTCCTTTGAAGTTTGAGAGCTTCTGTTTTGGGCAAAGCTTCTTGGGCTCTTTGTAATATCTGACCTGTGCAATTTTAATGATTTATCATAGTTAATTGAGTAGTTACTATAAGGATGAAGCAATAAACCTGTCCGTCAGAGTAGCGTTAAAATTGCATCGGAAAACGGTGAAGAAACACAAGTGCTGGTGATTAGAAAAAGGGGAAACCACGTGACTGTCTCTGGAGCTGCCTGTGTGTCTCTCTCACAGAAACAAGTAGTGATCAGAAACAGACTGAGCCGAAGGCGCCGCCATCGTGGTGGAGACTCGTAATTAGTTGGAAGGGAAGTAGAGATTTCAGTAAAAATCAAAAGTCTAACACAGCTGAATGTCTCTCATGGGAAGTTCCCGTTTTTTTAATACTGTCACTCCAACATCACACCTCCTCCCACGCATCGGCACGTCAGCATCTCTGTGAAAAATCAGAACACATGTTAGCTGGTGACAGATATGTTTGATGGGAATTTCTCGTCAGAACTAATCAGTTATTCGTTGGTAAAGTTGAGTTCCTTGTGTTCCTTTATGACTCATTGTTTCACTGTGTGTGGTTTTGTGTGTGTCATTTCCAGAATCGCCACAGGAGCGACAAACAAGTCAACAACAGAAAAGTTCAAGTCCTTATTGACAGAAAGTAAGTTTGTTCGTGTGAATCATGGGAAATAAACCTGAGCTCATGAATCCGAAGTTTCCTGTCGCCAAATCCTTGTTTTTGTGGAGCATCATTGTGATCCTTCTGTACAGGTTGGTGCTCCTCAGGGAACCTTCCTGGGTGCCCTTTAGCTTTATTGAAGTCACATCAGCTCTAAGGGTGGATCATGCCCATTAGATCTCATGTACCAATCAAACATACCTCACATATTTAGAATGGCAGAGCTCGGGTCAAACAGGATAGAAAACAAGCACTCCCCACCATCCTGCAGCTGCTTCCTGTTGGCGGCACTACATAGAGTTTAGGTTATTTAGCACACGAGGAATACACAGATGGGTCAAAATACAGGAATATACTCTAAAAATATACAAGAAAGGTCAACGATTTCCAGTGAGTTTGTCCAAAAATATAAAAATGTAAAGTTATACAAAGGCGAAAGTGGGATTGAAATATGCATTTTAGACAGAAGTCCCAACACAACCACACCCCATTAAGAGATTATTGAATCTCTTAATGGGGCACCAACAAAAAAACGTTTTTCTTTATTTATTAATAGTAAAAGCTTTTTAATTCAGTATTATTTAATGTTATTATTTCATGTTTTTAAAGCTTTTTTGTTGCCTAAAACCAAATTTGCATATATTGAATAGAAAAAAAAGATCAGAGTCGGGCCTTAACCAGGCACCATGTGTAATTTGTGTCTATTTGTAAAGTGTAAACCTGTCCTCAGATTGTTAAAATCCCCAAATATCTAGAAACAATACAGACCACATGACCACAGTGTCCTCATATTATTGGCTTCTGTATAAACTTAATACAAGAACAATACATATGATCCACATATTATGTTTAACATTGATGAGCTTAGACCTCTGTGGGTTTACTGTAACATCCCAACATGAACTGTGTATTTCGATATGTTTGGTGCATTGGATGAAAACATTAGCATGTATGTGGTGTCTGCGTTTGCTCCTGGGTTTTCTCTGGTTGGCTGCTGGTCAGCACTGTTTAGTGTTTACGGCTCAAAGAGAAGAGAAGCAGCTGCAGGATGGTCGGAAGTTGTCTTCCTGTTGACTTGATGTCTGCTTTAGTTCAATATGTAAGGAATGCTTGATTTGGTATTTGTTGGACCCGCAGCACAAACATTGTTCCACATTCATTATTAGAGTGACCAGTCTTTTCTTTTTCAATAAAAAAAGGTGAAAACTATTTAAGTTTCTGCCATTAAATGAAGCAAAGACTGTGAATGTGGGTATTATCAGAAATGCACCATTGAATCAATTTTGATTGGGGTTTGGTATTAGAGGCCTGATGGAGGGTAAAATGTAATTTCTCAAGAGTTAACACTAAAGTGAGGCGAGTGCTCAAACTAACAAATTTCGTTATTTGATGAGGCTATTAAGTAATTTTGCAATTATGCTATTAATCAATTATTTTGTAAGAGGTGAAAACGAATGACAAATGGCCATCACAAGCCCCACCGTGACTATTATGTTACTTATTTGGCTTCCAACTGTCCAAAAATCCAACATTTTATAATAAAACAAAACAGAAATCTAATTTCAACTGAGAAGAAGTGAAATAACTTAATTCTACGACACAAATCGACTGAAACATTGAGTGTGCAAAGGTTCATTTGTCGATTTCTTTAAAATGAAGTGTAGGCTATGAGGTTTTGGGGAAAAAAGATTGATTAACATGTTACATTGTGAAAAAGCCCATTATATATTAATTACATTACGATCACTAACAAACTAGAAAGAGTTGAAAGTAAACAATGTCCTCTGAACTGAGGCTTGAAATGAAAAACCCTGAAAAGCTTCAAATATTTGTCTCCAAGCCAACTTTCAAAGAGTATTACTGGCAGACAGACAGACGGAGAGATAATACAGGAACATGCAGCGAAGGAAAGGGAGCTCATATCAGGATGACCTCGGTGTTCACTGCTTATTCATGGCCAGTTTATTTCCTGACGATCCTCAAAGAAAAGGGAAAAGAAAAAGCTTCTCTGTGAACTCTGCAGCTCTGAGTCCAAACACAACTTAACGAGCCCGTTTCCTGTTTCCTGTCCTCAGACTGCGCAGCGAGAAATGGATGGACGTGCAGGTGGGAGACATCATCAAGCTGGAGAACAACCAGTTTGTCACCGTGAGTAAATTCCCGTCGATCTTGATTTATTGTTTTATTAAATCATTTTTTGCTTTTCTTATATTGTTTAAATATTAAAATGTTGCCTCATTACATTTTTGGGGGAATTTGCAATATTCAGTGTTTCGACAATTTCCTCTTTTCATTTGCAAAAGAAAGAAAATCCACAAAGTGCTCAGTAAAAGCAAAGACTTTAAATGGTGTAAAGTTACAATTACCTCCTTCTTTGATATCCTTTACTGTATCTATTGAAGATAAGGGAAGGAAGTAATTATAACTTTACTTTATTATTAGTGCTAGAAATCGCTGCTTTTATCTCAGATCTTTGCATGCAGCGGTAGTCTAAATATACGGGGCATTGTTCCATAACCCGGAGTATATGGCTCCAATAGTATTATAAACAAGAACACTAATGTTTTGTTGATCAGAAAGACAAACAGGTTTGAGTGATGAATCTGTAATTACAGGCCGACCTCCTGTTGCTCTCCAGCAGTGAACCTCTCAACCTGGTTTACATCGAGACGGCAGAACTGGATGGGTCAGTCTATTTCTAGTGTCACGTCATGATGTGAGCTCTTTTTAACAATTAACCCATCGACAGGTAGTCACACCTTCACTGTCTTTCATTTTTGTCCTCCTATTTCTTCGTCCTCCTCCAAACCACTTTCTCTACCTTCTTCTCTTTGTCTCACTATTCCTTCTTTTCCTTTTCCTCCTCCTCCTCCTCCTCCTCCTCCTCCTCCTCCTCCTCCTCCTCCTCCTCCTCCTCCTCCTCCTCCTCCTCCTCCTCCTCCTCCTCCTCCTCCTCCTCCTCCTCAGAGAGACTAACCTGAAGGTGAGACAGGCCCTGACCGTGACAGGAGACCTGGGAGAGGATATCGAAAAACTAGCAGACTTCAATGGTAAGACTGCTACAACACAACCAAGTGCTGGTTTATAGCAGTTTGTTTTTACAATTACAAGCGAGCTCAGTATATAAAAACACAAGGTATCTGATAATCTGTGTACATTTGTGTCCTGATTTCTCACCATCTCAGTCTCTGTTTTGTGTAAGCAACACAGAATGTTCAGAAACCTGGATAACAGCGTCCTGCTTTCTATCAGATTTCGGCAGGTAGCATATGCAGGTTTCTATAGATGTAAAGTACATGCACAACGTACAACCAGGACAAGACAAATCATACCAAAGATTTAGAAGACGACGAAATAAAAAACTACTTCTACTTACTAAGATTGCCGATTGCAATTTACAGAAAGTTTGACTTGTATATGCAGACATCTGATCTTGTTCATTGTTAATAAAGTGGTAACCTTAAATGTTGTCACGATTCGAACACTACCCCTCATTTCAGAAGTTTTCTTTTGCAGCTGTTTATTTTTATCTTATCATCATCAGAACCATGCATCTGCTCATTGATTTGGCTTTAATCCATTTGAATGAACCCTTTGTAAGAAGGTCTTTTTGAGAAATTCCTAGACGATATGCACACATGCTTTAATAGGTCATAACTCGCCTCTCTCTCTCTCTCTCTCTCTCTCTCTCTCTCTCTCTCTCTCTCTCTCTCTCTCTCTCTCTCTCTCTCTCTCTCTCTCTCTCTCTCTCTCTCTCTCTCTCTCTCTCTCTCTCTCTCTCTCTCTCTCTCTCTCTCTCTCTCTCTCTCTCTCTCTCTCTCTCTCTCTCTCTCTCTCTCTCTCTCTCTCAAGGCGAGGTACGCTGCGAACCCCCCAACAACCGCCTGGACCGCTTCACAGGAACGCTAACGTACGCCGGCCAGAAACACCCGGTGGACAACGGGAAGATCCTGCTGCGAGGCTGCACCCTGAGGAACACCGAGTGGTGCTTTGGACTGGTGCTGTTTGGAGGTGGGGAAGGATTCCTCATGGACCCGTAATTATAGGGAACCCGTAGAACCTTGTTAGGAGAGAGATAAGAAGAACAGAACTTGAAGCTTCTGATTTGACTCTTATTTCACTTCAAATAGAGGAAGAAATGGGCGACGATGATGACTTACTGGTTTCTGTTCCTGTTTTTTTTTTTTGCAGGTCCAGAGACGAAGCTGATGCAGAACTGTGGGAAGAGCACGTTCAAGAGGACCAGCATAGACCGCCTGATGAATGTCCTCGTCCTTTGTGTGAGTCCTCAAATTATGTTTTTATTTTCTTTTATACAAACTGTTCCTTTTAACTGCCTGTCCCTTTTAGCTCAGGCGTCGTTCTTGATGGGCCGCCCTTTGACCTCTGAATTCTGTCCAAAACGTGCAGATTTTTGGCTTCCTGGCCTTCATGTGCACCATCCTGGCGATAGGAAACTGCTTCTGGGAGCTGAACGAGGGCTCACAGTTCACGGTGTTCCTGCCCAGACAAGATGAAAACAGCCCCCGCTTCTCCGCCTTCCTCACCTTCTGGTCCTACGTCATCATCCTCAACACCGTGGTGCCCATCTCTCTCTACGTCAGGTAGCAGAAGGAAACACAAGCAACAAAACCAACAGGATTCTATCTGCTTCCTTCTTTAATTCCTGTACCTGCGTCTCACGGCAGTGTGGAGATCATTCGTCTGGGCAACAGCTTCTACATCGACTGGGACAGGAAGATGTACTACGCGCGCAACGACACGCCCGCCGAGGCTCGCACCACCACGCTGAACGAGGAGCTCGGACAGATCAAGTACGTCTTCAGTGACAAAACAGGGACGCTCACCCAGAACATCATGACCTTCAACAAGTGCTCCATCAACGGAAAATCCTACGGTAAGATTCGAGACGTCGAGAAAAAACCCACTGATAATTGCTCAATTCTTTCATATCAACAAGGAAAAATACCAGAAAATATAAAACGTGAAGAAGAATAACTACAATATAAACAGTTGTATGTATCCCAACAATAAAAACAGTGTTTCTTCTATTCATCATGTAACTGGTTCATTTATGTTTCTTATCTTCTGTTTTCATTCTCTTCTTTTCAGGGGATGTGTTTGACTACACAGGTCAAAGACTAGAAATCACTGGGGTGAGTTGGACTTCAGCAATCCTTCCTGCCTGAATGGCAAATTAGGTGATTTGTTGGTGTTGTTACGTACTCCACAGCTTCCCTTTCTGTTCACAACTTTATCATCTAGTCATCAAAAATAACTGAAGAGCATTTACCAACAATTCCTGTCGCAAGGGTTACATCATGTCGATGAGGCTTGAGGCTCCCTCGTTTTCACTCCTCCGCCTTGTCCTCCTCTTCCTCCCCCTCTCGCTCTCGCTCTCGCTCTCTCTCTCTCTCTCTCTCTCTCTCTCTCCAGCACACGGAGACGGTGGACTTCTCCTTCAACCAGCTGGCTGACCCCCGCTTCATATTCCACGACCACGCGCTGGTGGAGGCGGTGAAGCTGGAGAACCCGGAGGTCCACGCCTTCTTCCGACTGCTGGCCCTCTGCCACACCGTCATGGCCGAGGAGAAGACAGAAGGTGAGGAGGGACGTAGATATGCACTTTTTAATGATACAACACAATCATTAATAATAATTCATCGCTAATTATTTCCCGGACCCCCTTGACAGAGGGCCACACACCCCACTCTGAGAATCACTGGATTAAATATAAAATGTGTTGACCAGAAATCACCAGCTCGGGCCGCCTACCTGAAATCTCGTCCTCCGTCGATCTCTTTGCTCCTTCAGGGGAGCTCTTCTACCTGGCCCAGTCTCCGGATGAGGGCGCTCTGGTGACGGCGGCCAGAAACTTTGGATTTGTCTTCCGCTCACGAACACCAGACAGCGTTTCCATCGTGGAAATGGGAAAGCAGCGCAGCTACGAACTCCTGGCCATCCTGGATTTCAACAACGTCCGCAAGAGGATGTCCGTCATAGGTATGCTGATAATGGGAATAATATCATAATAATAAAGGTTCCTATATAAATCGTACTGTTCTCAAACAGCTGCATTGTGTGTATTTGTGTGCTCAGTTAGGAGTCCGGAGGGGAAGCTCTCTCTCTACTGTAAAGGTGCAGACACGATCATCTACGAGAGGCTGCATCAGTCCTGCAGCCAGCTGATGGACGTCACTACAGAGCACCTCAACGTCAGTAACACTTCTCTGTGTCTTTCTTCTTCCTCGCTGGATGTTTGGATGTCTGCATGCCTGTGTGTTGGTTCTTTTGTCATGTGTCAGGTGTGTGTGTGTGTGTTCACAAAGACAAAGTTCATCCTGATGTGTATGTGCTGCAGCCAGCTGTTAACATTGAGTAGGATGAAGTCAGCGGAGGAGTCGCACTAAAACCTCGTGCTGCACTGGAAGCATTAATAATTTAGTTGGAATGCTTGGGTTTCATAATAATAATGATAATATCTTTTGTACTCGCCTAAATGATTGAGGTAATACGAAGAAAATATAGTTTGATATGATCCAAAAAACAGTTTAGGGACTGTGAGCGGAGGTTGATTTCAGTTATTGAAAAGTAAAACCTCAAAGATCTCTAAAACCAAAGAAAATGTGGATTATGTATGTGATATTTATTGTCAGTGTATATTTCTTGTTGTACATGTGAACCTGCATGTGAAGCGTTCATCTATATAAGTATGTGCATGCCGATGTGCAGGAGTTTGCAGGGGAGGGCCTGCGGACTCTGGCGCTGGCCTACAAGGATCTGGATGAGGCGTATTTCAACCAGTGGAAACAGCGCCACCATGAGGTCAGCACCGCGCTGGACGACCAGGAGGGCAAACTGGACGAGCTGTACGAGGAGATCGAGAAGGATCTGCTGGTAGGAAAAAGAGCTCACGTTAATCTCTGTAAAAAAAGGATTTTTACATATTTGAATGCCGGTTATGTATCTGAATGTTTGTGTCCAGCTGCTTGGAGCAACAGCCATAGAAGACAAGTTACAAGACGGAGTACCTCAGACGATCGAGCAGCTGTCCAAAGCCGACATCAAAATCTGGGTTTTGACTGGTGACAAGCAAGGTACACAACTCCGAATATTATGAGCAAAACATACAACAGCTGCTCAGGCCTTCTGCATCTTAGCATCAACTCCTATCTGTCGACGCACATCTGTGCTTAATTTATCTTGTTATAGCTTTAGAAATGTCACCTTTACATCAGTGTCATAAGTAACGAATCAGGTAACGAACGGCATGCAGAATCATTGTCTGCTGACTGATGTTGAATATTTGGGTTGCAGAAACTGCAGAAAACATCGGGTACTCGTGCAACTTACTGCGGGAGGAGATGAACGAGGTCTTCGTCGTCTCGGGAAACTCACCGGAGGATGTGAGACAGGAACTGAGGTCAGAGCACGTTCACACTAAACTTAAACTCAGCTGATTATGAAATGTTTCCATGCATCCATCCATTTTTCTTTTAACATATTATCAGAAATGCACTGACCTCCATGAAACCAGAGGAGGATTCTGTGTTGCTGCCAGAGAGGACTCTGGGTAAAGGTGTGAAAGTGATCCCAGACGAGGTGGTAAACGGAGACTACGGCCTGGTCATCAACGGACACAGCCTGGTACGCCGTGAGATGTCTCCTAATTACAGCGCTTGCTCTTACTGCCCTCTCTGACTTGTGTCGCCTATTACTTAAAGGGATAGTTTGTGTGTTTTGAAGTGGGGATGTATGAGGTAATTACCCAAAGTCAGTGTATCACCCACGGTAGATAATGATCGGCACGTTTTCAGCTCTTGTATAATTCCCGCCTC
The DNA here is from genome assembly GCA_028022725.1 of Lycodopsis pacificus. Lineage (NCBI taxonomy): Eukaryota > Metazoa > Chordata > Actinopteri > Perciformes > Zoarcidae > Lycodopsis > Lycodopsis pacificus. Next base: position 13,519,239 of record CM051692.1, on the reverse strand, counting down.
TCATCGCTTCCCTATTCCCCCCCTTGTTCCCTCAGGCGTACGCCCTGGAGTGCAGCATGGAGCTGGAGTTCCTGAGGGCGGCGTGCATGTGTAAGGCCGTGATCTGCTGCCGGGTCACTCCTCTGCAGAAGGCTCAGGTGGTCGAGCTGGTCAAGAAGTACAAGCAGGCGGTCACACTGGCCATAGGAGACGGAGCCAACGACGTCAGCATGATCAAAGGTCAATTTAGAGATTATTCGATTGTTACAGTTATTTAGCAGCTATTTTGATAAAATAATCCGTTTATCGACTCAGACATCCCCCCCTAGTGGCTACAAATGGAATAATGCAGTTTGAAATTGTAGGATTAGGATGTATAGGTCGTCGCTGAAACCAGAAACAAAGCGACTGAAATTTAGTTCACAAACAGCAAATATTAAGACTTTTTACTCTTGCAGTTTTTGGAATTAGGGAAATTCAAACACCCTTTTCTTCTTCTTCTGTTTGTCCTCCCAGCGGCTCATATAGGAGTTGGCATCTCGGGTCAGGAGGGCATGCAGGCCGTGCTGTCCAGCGACTACTCCTTCGCACAGTTCCGCTTCCTGCAGCGCCTCCTGCTGGTGCACGGCCGCTGGTCCTACCTGCGCATGTGCAAGTTCCTGCGCTACTTCTTCTACAAGAACTTCACCTTCACCTTCGTCCACTTCTGGTACGCCTTCTTCTGCGGCTTCTCTGCTCAGGTGAGAGAGGGAGGGAGGGAGGATGAGGGAGGAGGGAGGGAGGGAGGGAGGGAGGGAGGATGAGGGAGGAGGGAGGGAGGATGAGGAGGGAGGAGGGAGGATGAGGGAGGGAGGGAGGGAGGGAGGAGGGAGGATGAGAAAGGACTGTGATGAGGGGAATGAGGGTTAGAGGAAGATATGAAGGGGCCGGCCTTATGGTTGGAATGAATGATTCAATTTCCTTATTTAGTCTGACCTGAGAAACATTCATTTACTTTTGCATATAACAAGAAATAAAACAATGAATTAAGGTTATTCGAGACTTGTTGTAGAAGTTGTTAAAATAGTTGTGACTTTGCTTTTCAGACGGTGTATGATGAGTGGTTCATAACACTCTACAACCTGGTGTACACAGCACTACCTGTACTGGGAATGAGTCTGTTTGATCAGGTAAAATACACTTTAAATGATCACCTTTTAGACGAGGAATAGAGCTGACGGAGCAGAAAACATAAACACACAGCCTCTTTGTCTCCCCCTGCTGGTCAGGATGTGAACGACGCCTGGAGTTTCCAGCATCCGAAGCTCTACGTTCCCGGTCAACTCAACTTGTACTTCAGCAAGAAGGCCTTCTTCCAGTGCGCCCTCCACAGCGGCTACAGCTCCTTGGTGCTCTTCTTCATCCCCTACGCAGCCATGCACGACACCGTGAGGGACGACGGGAAGGACGTCGCCGACTACCAGTCCTTCGCCCTCCTCACGCAGACGTGTCTGCTGTTTGCCGTCACCATCCAGGTGCGAGGAAAACCTTTCTTCTCTTTAGTTTCAGACTTAGAATTTAAAAACCAGAATGACTCATATTTGTTTGTTTTCTCTCCGCGTCTGCAGTTGGGGTTTGAGATGTCTTACTGGACGGCGGTGAACACTTTCTTCGTGTTGGGCAGTCTGGCCATGTACTTCGTTGTCACGTTCACCATGTACAGTGACGGCATGTTTCTCATGATTCCGTCAGCTTTCCCTTTCATAGGTGAGTGTCAACCTCATAAACTCAACATAAAGATGTTTCCACGTTTCCGCCGGTGTTCACATGCATGTCTGCTCTTAAGAAAAGCTTTGTTCATTCTTTTATACGAGGCTTTGTCAGAATAAAGGTGGCCGCGTAATTCAAATGAGTTGAATTATGCTTGGGTTTGGTGTGTTTGCACTCGACAAACGTACAATATGTATGTGTGTGTGTGTTTTTCCAGGAACAGCCCGAAACTCTCTGAACCAGCCCAACATCTGGCTGACCATCCTCCTCACCGCCATCCTGTGTGTCCTTCCTGTTGTTACCTGCCGCTTCCTGTTTATTCAGCTCTGCCCCACCATCAACGACAAGGTACACTTCTCTACACTCGACGCTCAACTCTGCGTGCTCGCTAAGATAAAGCTGCACTTGTTTGATTTGTCAAGACGTCGTGCAGAGGCTGGTCTCCTCTGTCACTGTGACTTTTACAATCGCAATTAAAAATCCGCAGATCTGCTCAGTTATAGAAAGAAAAGACGTTTCTTATAACTCCAGAACCAGCCTGAGAATCTTCATGTTTTTAAGTTTTCGTCAGTGTCAAAGTACTGCAGTGATAGTTGTCGAATAATAATAGAAGTATGGATATAATAGAATGATAATAATAACAGTAAAGGTAGCAGTAGTAATAATAATAGAAATATGACTGATAACGTCACTGTCTGCCCAAACTTTCAGGTGATGTTCAAGGTGCGACAGGCCAAAGCCACCCCTCCCCCTCCGCCTCGACGCACCCGCATCCGCCGCACCAGCTCCCGCCGTTCAGGCTACGCCTTCTCGCACGCGCAGGGCTATGGGGACCTGGTGACGTCGCGCCGCTTCCTGCGGCGTCCCGCCTTGTCGCGCTCTTCAGGTGTCGTGCACGCGGGTCGCACCACCACCAGCTTCAGCCCCATGGGACGATCGGCCGGTTACAGCCCGACGGGACGCCCCCAGAACACCAAGGTCCCGGATGTGGAGGTGACGTCGCTGCAGATGTACAGGACCATCAGAGATCCCGCCCTCTGACGGACAGCTGGTTAACTTTAATCTGTTACCGTGAAGACCTTGCTCGTGCTTTCCAGACAACTTCACGTCAAAGATGGTTCGTTGATCCGTCTCTCGTCTGCTCGGACGCGCCCAAGGCGAGGTTAGAAAAGTTCACGACTTCTGCTCCGAGCGTTTTGTTTTGTAATATTTTTAACAAAGGGAACCACAGCTAAATGTGTCGCCACTGCTGAGGGATCTCTTCCTTGAGATCACGAGTGTTCATGTGAAACATGCCTCATGCAGATGACGTCTTTCTGACACGGTTCAGAGAGGTGATTCACTTTCAGGTAGGAACGACCACAGAAGGGAAACATTTTGGCCGCACGAGGAGGACAAAGCGTCGTCATGTTTACAGGCTGCCCAGACTTCCTTTTCCCTGGGAGTCCACATGCACAGCAGGCCTTTGTACAGAGGACACAACCAGCAAAGCCATTCTGCAAAAGAATATTTAAATGTTGTACTTTTAAGTGTTTTTTTAAAAGCATTTTATTATCCTGTCTGGCTGTTAGCTGTTAGCACTTTGTCAGCGTCACATGACAGCGGGAGAATGTTTGAAAGATCTGAATGTGCCGTAAACTCGGTGGCCGAGAGGAGAAGAAGTTATGAAGTTATGAAAAAATGTATTTGCAGCAGGATTTGGCATCAAAGGCCCATCCAGCTTTTGTTGGGCATTTTCTCTCCTGACGTGTTTTGTTTCATCACCGTCTGTTTCCTGAAAATATGTCATGTCATGTGATTGAAATGAATTAAGGAGAAAAAAACAAATCCTATTTTTGATTCACACTCAAAAAGAGCTGCTCCCTCTTAGACGCGTAATCGGTCGTTTTGGTCTCAGCTGAGGAAGATTTGTTTCGTCGGTTAGTTGTTTTTAATGCTTTTTGACTTATTTCCAAGTAATTGATGAGCACATCTCTGGTAAACACAACATTTTAACTGGTGCTTTTGTGTGAGTCTTTGTGGAGAAAATCAGTTTTACAGATTTGTAGATTAAATCAAGTAATCGAATAGTAGTTGGTGTTAGTCGACCTAGCATGTGTTTGGTCGAGGACAGCCGACGTGCCTCAGTGTGAAGCTCTGAGTAAAACCAGATCACGTCTAGATCCAATTTAGAGCATTTGTAGTTCAAATACACCGAAATGTGTCTTAAATTCACCTCGAGTGACCACATTCAGCATCCACACGGATGAAAAGAAGAATGCACATTTCCACTTCATCAAACAGCAAGAGAAATGGACTGCGCCCACTATACAGACTTGAAAACGTTGTCCGAGCTGTTTGCTGGAGGAAGAATCGACCACATCTACCTGCGTTTGGGAGGTTTATCGTACTGTACACACACACTGCAAAGTACGCCGTGGTGATCCTGTAATCCATGCCTGGGTTCACGAGTGTCCACACGTCCTTGAGAAGCCAGTTCATCGTCTTCGGTGCAGTTTTCAGTGCAGTCATTAAAGCACCCCATTTTAAAATCAGATTATCAGATACTGCATCACATCATGCGTAGTGGTTATTTCAAAATCATGTGTTTTCTTTCGCCACAAGCTCGCTGCTGTTTATCTGACAATCAACTCGGCCGTTAGCCGTATTTCTTCTAATAACAAAGCGGTTTATCTCGGCTGTTTCTCGCTGGTTTCCAACATCTTTCTCTCTCAAGCTCGCTGAAACGAATCACAGAAGATGCCTTGATCTTAAAAGAAAAGGATGTTCCCGCATAATGCATCGCAGGAACAACAGTGACGAGAACGTTTGATGGAAGAAAGGGATGTTAAAAAATGTTTTATGCAAAACCATGTTATGTGAAGCGTATCTTTTTAAAGTCAGGTGTTATTTTGAAATGTTCATGTTTGTTGTTTTACTACAACCTGAAGATGACAGCTGGTCTTTCATATATAACTTGGTGTGTGAAGGTTTAAAGAATACTACAGATAGAATTCGTTTTTAAATGACACAATATTTGATAGCCGCCCATATTTTCCATGTCTCGTGGTATCCATGAAGATGCTCTTACACGATGCGATTCAGTCACTTGTTGCCCAGACTTGAATGTACTAGCCCACTAGGTAGCCCACTAACCCTGGTGGGGAGCCAAAGATTTTTATGTCATGAGTGAGCGTCATGAGAGGCAGGATGTCTGAGAGATAAAAGGCTTAATATTCTTCCTGCCTGAACTAGAGCTGCATTTACCTGGAGGTCAGTGTGGGGAAGCTGGTTTGTACCAGTTGTTATTTTACTGTCAGGTTTTACATTAAAAATATGTCAAAAGTTTGAATAAGCAGAGGGAACATTAACTGCATGTTTGTAAGACCGTTGCTGCAATAATTAAATATTACCCAAGTGTTCATTCTTTTTTTTCTTTTTTTTTTTACATCCGATGTTCTTGTTTGTCTTCAGTGTTTTGAGGAAACGTCTGGTGGCTGTAGTTTCAGGCGTCAACACTTTCTTCATCGTACTGGGGCCCGTTTCACCAAAAGCAACCTGCGAGCGCTGCTTACACAGATCACAGGAGGCGGCAGCTTCACACATTTTGTCCAAATCGTAGTTTTTTTTTTGCAAATGTGGTGAAATGAGCCTCTGAGTCCCATTAATCAGAGTTTTGTCTGCACTATCGATGCAGACTGAGTTCATTCAGAGTGACCACTGTACCCGGCCCACTCAGGTCTTCCTCCTGTTGTCCTTTGGTACCGTTCAAAGTAAATTGTAGCAATAATGAGAACGTAAGATATTTATAAATATATTACTGTCATTATACATCTATATCCCTGAAGACTGAAACTGTTTCTCAAATATGACAAAAGATATGTTTTTTATCTCCGCTCTTTCTGACATATTTTGTATCGTTTTGTACTCAAAGATTTTACTGCATTAAAAAAGATCTAAAAGATCAACGATGTCTTGTCTTGCTGTTTTTGTTATTTTTATAGTTTTTTACCTTTTTTCAATTCAGAATAAGATGCAGTTTTCCAATTCTTTATGAAGGCATCTCAAGTTTTTCTCTGTTATTCAATGGTGTTTCTAAAACTCTGAAATAAAAATGTTTAACTGTAGTGGCTTTATTGAGACCCAGCAGCATTATTCATCTTTCAGAAATGCTGAAACAGAAATGTTTAATTAATTGACTGCTGTTTGCATTTTCTCTTCAAAGTCAAACCGATAAAAAACACCAGTGTGTTCATCAGAATTGACTTTGCTCCTAATCTGCTGTTTCTTTCCCTGCAGGACTCTGTTGTGCACACATTCAACTTGGTGGAGCAGTTTTAAGTGTTTGATAACCGAATATAATAGCTCTGCTTTTAGAAAAAGTAATCTGCATCTCTTATTTCTAGCAGTTACTTGGCATTATAATCTGTAAAGAGAGAGTCAGTGGGAAGCTTTGGACAATAATTATTCTCTCTTCATCACCAGCATAAATAAATAAAGTGAAATGCACTTTGCAGTTCTTGATAATCTGCAAAATGTCGTTAAAAAGAAAGGCGTAAAATGCTTTCACGTATCTATCCACCCGTGTGTTAATCTCTAACAGAGCTGGAAAGATAAAAAGATAAAGGTAGAGTTTTATTATGAGGCAACATTAATGATTACATAAATAAAATCTAAAGTCTGTCAGTAGAATAAAGAAGATAAGTGAGTATGAATGTAGATATCAGTTATTTAAATGGGGATTTAGTTTTACGATGAAATCTGTGGTGTAAAGATAGGACAGAAGATTAAATACGGTTTGTAATATTTAGAAACTATGATGTGTATTTGTGACATAATCTTTGTCTAAATAAACCAGAATCTCTGGCAGAGCAACGAGTCAGTCAGATGAGTGCAGCTCGTCACCAGCAGATGGTGTAACAACCTTTAAACAGCAGCCAAAAACCACCCGACACCAGCCTCATGTTTCCTATTATCACTGTGTAATATTGAAAGAATGTCATTGTGCTGGAACACGACTGTGGAGATTTATTGTTGGAATGCTGTTAAAGTACTCAAAAGCCATACTTGAGTAAAAGTAAAGATACCTTACTGGAAAACTACTCAAGTAAAAGTAAAAAGTCACCTTTTAGAATACTACTTGAGTAAAAGTCTTAAAGTATCTGATATTTATTGTACTTAAGTACAAAAGTACTTTTCTGATATTAAATGTACATCATAACCCGAACATTAAATGAACATCATAACCTGTTCATTGAAAGTAAAAGTACAAGTAAATGCTGTTAATAACAAAGCAAAGGGTCAGAATTGTGAGAATGATGAAGTTTATTATTTTAAGTGCTGTGGCACCATGACCAAGGACATGGAGCTGTGTTGAAAATAATTGGGTTGGCTGTGATCCATCCAGGAGCAACAATGTTCACCATAATATATTGTACATGAGTATACTTTTGCATCTACTATGAACTTATCATCATAATTCTCCGAAAAGCAATATGACACTATGAAGGAGTTGTAACAGTGCGTTTATAAGTATGCTCATTAGACTAGAGGATGTAGAGGACAAATGCATAATATTATGTTCAGCAAAAAATATCCACTTGATGCATCAGGTCAGTGTTTAGAGAAAGGACACATGCCTTTAAACTCCTATGGGCCTGATTTGAACACAATAGGCAAAGGTTTTGCTCAAGCTGAATCTGCAATTGGGTGACTGCTATCATCATAACTCCATCTGATCATCCACAACAACTCAAATATCAAAATTGATCTTAAATATGAGGTTTAAAATGTAGCATTCTGGTGTATTCTGAGAAGAAAATTAAGTGATGAGACATTTACTTTAAGCAAAAAACGAATATATTATTCAGTCATTAATCAGTATTTCTGCTCTATTATTAACATTAACCTTTTATTTAGACAAAATCCATTGAGACCGAGGTCTCATTTTCAAACGTTTTGGTCAAATAAAAACGAAGACAGCAAGAGTAGCGAGAACCATCGCCTGTACAAAGAAAGTGATTAGTTTTCATTGAACCCTGTTCCTGTATGGCTTAATATTAACTTCTACTGTTACTGTACATTTGTTAGAATTGTGGCCTATCTTATATTTGCAATTAATATGCATTCAATCCAGTTCAATTATTTAAATTAACCCGCTGAAATGAAGATACAGGCACCTTAACCCTCTCTCATTACTTCAGGGTTCTTGGGAGCAACGTGGGACTGTTGGTACTGTTAGTACACTGGCTGTGGTCATCACAGTGAACAGTGTGAACAGTGTGATGAGAGGACATGTGAGCCCTTGTTGCTGTACTTCATCTCCTTGGAGCAGAGGCTGCATTTAGCATACCCTGCCTTATCAATGTATTTAAAACACTGTGACAGTAGGAAGCTGTACTCACGTCTGTTTAGACCTCCACCTTTATCCAGGCCCAGCTCCACCTTTATCCAGGCCCAGCTCCACCTTTATCCAGGCCCAACTCCACCTTTATCCAGGCCCACCTCCACCTTTATCCAGGCCTAGCTCCACTCACAGCTCAGCCCTGCGTCAAGGTGCGCTACAGACAGCCTCCTCTCCCTGAAGCTCTTTGGCCTCATCATGTCATCAGTATCTGGGCCTCATGTTTCGTTGTCATAAAAGTTATTCTGACCACGAAGTCGCCTCATTCTACTTTGAGTTAAAACAAACAACCTGCAACCAGATGCGCCGGTGTTCCGGTTTAACGTTAACGAGTGACCGCGTGAACTGAACCGGAACACGGGGGGGGGGGCTGCATGTTTCATCACGTTACGTTTTTTCCTTCTAAATCGCGATTATGACGAACGTTAACAGGTAACGGAACATAACGTAACTTAAACTTTAACGGAGGGAAATGAAGACGCTGTACACATCTGAACGCTGATTGGCCGAGACTCGACACATCAAAGATGTTCTATTGCGAAGATCACCACATCACATTTTCTCCTCGTCTCACTCCAATCGGAGAAACGCTGGCTGGCCAGTTGTCACATTGTAGCATGTAGCATCCTGGCATCACTGGGAATCACAACACCGCGGCTTTGAGAGCATTTGTTTGCAATTGTGCATTAACGTGATTAACCAACGATTTAACTTGCTGCTAGCACCACTGATTCACAAACCTGCTGCTTGCAGTCTGTGTTCCACCACAGTCCCCGACGCTGCTCTCATGATTCATTTTGTTTCTAAAGATAGATTTGATTTTGTAGCGAGTAACGAAGGTTTCAGGGGAAATGTAGTGAAGTAAAAGTATCGGTTTTCTTTGCAAAATGTAGTGAAGTAAAAGTAAAAGTCACCAGAAATATAAGTAGTAAAGTAAAGTACAGATACCCAAAAAAACTACTTAAGTACAGTGACGAAGTATTTCTACTTCGTTACTATACACCACTGGTTATTAGTTACCTGTAACTAATAGTATTCAGTATTTAAATCTTAACTAAGCTAAGAGTGGCTAACGGCTTAGCTAACTAACGTTACATGCATGCATACCGCATGGAGAAACATTAGCAAACGTGTTCGAAAGCTTAACGTTAGCTTAAGTTGAACTTACCATGAGGTACAGTTAGTAGTTGGCCTTCTTGCGTTTTTCATCTGGTCTGAAGAAGAATAAATCCACTTGACTTTCCTGAACTGGCAGGGTAGGAATAAAAAAAATACCCAAGCTCCAGTGTTGTTTCTCCGGGACTTGCACTGGAAAGGTCCACATTAATGAGGCTGGTGCTGCGGCGACTCAGGTGCACTGACTTGTAACGCTACTCTTTTCTTCCAGTTTGACGATAGAAAAAGAAACTAAATAAATTCACTGAACGGTCCAAAACTGGCGGTGGTGAAAATACAAATTATATATATATATATATGCGAAATACACCGACCTCGCGCGCAACAGTGAAAAAGTTATTAGTAGTATTTTCATTTTCTGTCATACTTCCAGGTAACTTCTCAGATGGTTTTATTTTGATAAGTGTTTGAGATATAATTCAAGTAAAGTATAATATTAACAGCAAAGCAAAACATGCTAAATGATTATTGTTTCTGAACTTATCGTCTTCTTCTCTCCCATTAATCGTCTCTCGACCCCTCAGATTTAGTATCTGGTGACTCTTTGGAGTCCGACCCCTATGTTAGGAACCACTTTACTAAACTATCTAACTATATAAAGTAGTTAAAGTATCTCCACCTGTAACAGCTGCAACAGCAACATGCTGCTCTAACATTGATGCTTTATTATGTACTTCTGATAGGTTTAAGTACATTGCTGATAATTCTTGTGTACTTTTACTGGATATTGAAAGCAGGATTTTTTGTTTTTACATTCATACATTGTTGTATTAGTTATGACTTATGGAAAAGATGTGAATACTTCCATCAGTATAGCCGAGCACTGCAACAGGAAACAGTCCCACTCGTCTGCAACTCAACACCAGAATGCTGCTTTGGCTCCATCATGTGGCAATGAACAGTCTATACTTTACCCGATGAGTACTACAAAAGAGTATTGAAATGATGTGACAACTGATATTAGATATACTGTAACACCAATTTTGTTTTTGATTACACTGCAGAAAGGCAATTTTTTGACTTCTCAGAACAAGGTGATTTCAAATATGAATACAATGTATTGAAAGGTACTCTGTGCATTTGGTAGATTTGCCGGCATCTAGCGGGGAGGATGCAGATTGCAACCAGCTAAACTTTTTCAAGCTGTGCCAAGCGAGTAGGAGAAATACGGTGGCCGATGTGAAAACCTGAACGCATGAAACACAGCAATTCGTATTTGTCGTATTAAGGCATTAATGTTGCACTGATGCACTCTGGATCAACCCGTGTGTGTCTGCAGGTGGAACACAGCACCCCCTCACAGAACATACAACTTAGAAGTTGCACAAACTGAAAAGTTGAAAAGAAAATCTCTGGAGGAACAGCAGTTCAATGCACAATAAACATTTATTTCTTTTACAACATTTTAACATTACAACATCTTTTACAACATTACAACATTACAACATCTTTACAATATATACAATTATATCTATATATATATATAAACAATTCATTGCATCGGCGCAATGAGACTCCACTGGCTGGTCTCGGGCCTGTAGCGCTCTGCCCGTCAAAACCTCCCGTGGCGTAGATGCACTCGCCCAGCACAGCGATGCTCACATAGCCTCTCCGGTGGTACGTGGGTGGCCCCTCGTGCCAGGTGCGCATGCTCACGTCGAACCTGCGCACGCTGTTGAAACGCTCGACCCTGTTGAAGCCGCCGACGCAGTAGATGCTCCCGTCGAGGACGGCGGTGCCGTGGTAGGCGCGAGGACCCACATCTGGGTCTGTCACCTGCATCCAGAGGTCGGTGCTGACGTCGTACGACGCGATGCTGTTCGTTGGATCGGCGCCGCTCCAGCCCCCTATGGCCAACAGGATGCCGTTTGGCAGGCGAGGGCGGGCGAGAGGGTTGCTGAGATGCGCAGAGGGTCTGAACCTCATGATGGGACTTAGGATTTCGATGACTGCCCTGACCATGTGCAGGCACTCAGCGTTGTTCTTCACCAGCTCATTGGACATCACGTTCAACCTCAGGTAGTCCTTACTCATCAACACCAGTCACACCTACACAGAGACCGCAGCACCGCAGCGAAAAGCAGACATTGCAGTGCTCTTCTAAGCTCGCGATTGAGCCAGTAATCAGTGATGTTTATAAACACACAGACTCACAGACACACGCGCACATACACTCCTCTCCCTCTATCTCTCTGTGTGTGTGTCATACAGTCATTCAGGTCTTAGGACTCTTTAGAGGTCTTTCCACCCTCCTCCACCCCCCCCCCCCCCCCCCACACACACACACACACACACCCCATTTCAAAATAAAAGCCCCAGAGAGTGAATTCTAACTGAACAGCTTGTGATGAAGCCTGTCATTTAATAACCTCTGTTTATGTGTGTCAAACATGATTATGATTATGTCTCCGCTCCCCCTCCCTCCCCCACCCAGTCCCACCCTTTCAAAATAAAAGCCTCATGGATTAACTGTATTTAAACATTAAACTCAAAATTAGGCTTTTTTGTTGAAAAAATGAATGCTCTTACTAATACTGCGACAACTACTACTGCTGCTAATATTTCTAGTATTACTACTTCTACTACAACTTTTGCTGTTGCTACTATTACTAGTGCTATTACTGCTACCATCAATATTATTACTACCACTACTACTATTACTTATACTACAACTGCTACTACTGCTATTCATGCTACTACTTCAAATACTGCCATTACTTTTACTACTACTACTACTACTACTACTACTACTGTTATATTAAGTACTACGACCACTACTACAGCTATTACTACTACTACTACTGATACTAGGCTACTACTTCTTCTGAATACTAATACTTCTTCTAACTACTAATACTTCTACTACTAATGATACTTCTACTACAACTACGACTTCTACTACTACTATTACAAATATCACTACTGCTACTACTACTACTTTTTCTAATGCTACTAATACTTCTCCTACTAATAATACTTCTACTTCAACTACAACTTCTACTACTATTACTACAAATATCACTGCTTCTGAAATTTGTTTAAGCTACAGAAATTGTTCAAATGTTCAAAGTGTTCAGCTCTTTCAGGAGAGGGGTGCTTTGACTTTTCATATGTGTAATCTTTAAACTTTTTGAATGAAGCTTTTTGCAATTTTCTTTTGAATGGGATCTCTGTGGAGAAAATCTTCAAATCCTGTTATACTTCAACTTTCAAAGCCTTCTTCTTCCTCATACTTTCAGCTACAGACACCATAGTTAGACATTTCAACTAGAAGGTTTTTCAGCAGTGCAGTTTAAATGCTTTCGGGCTTCAACATTTTTCAGACAGATAGTCTCCCATTTCTTAATTTTCAGCAATTTTTTCACAATTAATTTCAGCTTTCAGCATTCCAACGCATTTTCAGCAGGAAATGCATTTTCTAGTTACACGTTGTTTTGCATTTGCCAAGACACAAAAAGTGGTACTTGTGACATAATTATTGAAACCACAGTCACTGTTAAACCCTAAATAGCTACACATATCTACATTTAACACACCATTCACGACGGAAAGCCTGCGTGTGTTGTTTGCTAAACGATGCCGTTGAAATACAACACTCGATCATTAATCACCTGCTCCCAGAATGCACCTGTGAAAAACACCTGTAACAAATTAGATCACGTGGGAATCACCTGAGTAGGATTCAGGTTTGCTCTTTAGTGTTCACAGCAAGGAGGTCGACATTATCTACAACATACTGTATTTGGTTTACAGTACAAGCAAGTATGTTCATGTTGTCTTCAGTTAAGGGGAGACATTACCGGTGAATAGGATAAAATAAACTTACTGTGAAACTGCCCCATTTTATTACTTACTCACTGCAATTGCTTCCAGAATTTGTGTAAAATCTCTGCTCACAAACCAAATACGACACAACACTTGGAGATAAACATCCAACGTCTACGTCAAAATGAAAACCTACTTGTCCTTTTTCAAAATGGCATTTTTGCAACAAAAGGATAAATGCATGCAATATCTGGATTACTCTTTCAAAGCAGCAGCAACAACACACTGATACTTTATGTCAAACACTGCTGTCTTTAATAATAATATATATATATATATATATATATATATATGTATATATATATATCTTTTTAATTGTATCATACGGCCTTCTGTAGGAGCAAACACAAAACCTGTAAGTACAAATTTGAGGTACTTTACTTCAGCATTTCCATTTCTTGCCTCTTAAAAGTTGTACTCTACTACGTTTCAGAGGTAAATATTGTACTTTATACGACACTGCATGACAGATTTAGTTCACTTTACAAGATTTATCATACGAAACTCATGATGATCTTATAAATGATACATTGTTTAAGATTAACCCAACGATACATATTCGCTCAAATTAGAACTACAGCAGTAAATACGTTCAATTAACTTTATTTCAATATTAGGATATTGTTCTCACTCAGAAGGGCTTTTTTCAGAACTATTTCACCTCTTGTACATATTGCTAACAATACTTATACATTGTATTTTCAATGTAGGCTTTTATTTGTACTGGAGTACTTTTATTTGACAGTACTGCTGCTTTTATTTGAGTAAAATATCTGAATGCTTCGCCTTTGTTTCTGGAACACTTTTCCTGACATTTAACGGACTAAACAATCAAAAGCATAATATCCACAGCTCTGGACGGTTGTACCGTTGATCTCATATCTGTACAGTGAGCCGTCTGAAGGGGAGCAGAGCAGATATGATGTTAACACCGTTTCACACTTCACCTTGAACGAGCACGAACAACACCAATCAAAGTCATAATGAGTGTCAGAGAGGTTGGCAGGGGCCTCCCGCTCTCATTCGTAAGGTTGGTTTCTCAGCTCATTTGACAGGGTGTTCCCTACCTCTTTCCCTACCTCTTTCTCCAGCCCCCCGCAGCCCCAATGAGGATAAGCTGCTTAGATAGATAAATGGATGGCTCATTTATCCTCACACCCTGAGATCATCGGACTTTTTTTGTTCCACCACACTAAGCTTGGTTTAATGTGAAGCCACTGAAATGGGATGTTATGACTCTGTGATGTGTGATGTTATGAGCTAAAAGCTTCCAGGATTGTCCAAACCAACAAATCTGGTTACTAGTTTAATTTAGATTACATAAGAAGGCCTAAAAAGGCCTAAAACCAAAAGAAATAATTCCTAATAATATGATTTATACAGTACAAGATACATTAAAAGCTTAAAGATGTACACAGACCCTCCATCTTTGTTCGTAATCATTTAGTTTGTGAAATGTTTCGCTTAAAAACTCGAGATTACTGGACAAACTTTATAAATAAACTTTATAGATCAAATCTATAAAAACAAGAAGTTATATTCATGAACTAAAGGATGCAAAATGGAAAATCTAATTAAATACAATACAAATACGAGATGAATGTTTGTGTAATTCATACATTGTGTGTGGGAATGAATACGTCACATGCTGGGATTTCACGGTGTCTAACATTTGTTGATTATCTTAAATTGTATAAGTTAAAAAATTCTTTGTATCACTATTAATATTGCATGCAGTATTGCTGTGATATCTTGTATTCATTATGACATGATTTGGGTTGCTTTGCTTTATGGATATGATATTTTCCAAAATAAAAAAAAGAAAGAACTGAATTACAATTCACAATTTAATGACAAGAAAAAATGTTCAGCGCAAAAGTATCTATTTAACCTGTGATTAAAATAAAAGTGAAAGCTTTGCTGCCCTCCTGCGACCGAAGAGCAGCTCCTCCAGCCGACACACAACGATGCTGCGTTTACGGCAAGTCAAAAAACGGTAATTACGGCTTCCTCGATAAAGCTACAATTTCTTGAAGCAAACAAAGCCAGTTTATATATAATACAGCAGGACATTGTTTTTGTTCCACTGGTGATTATTGTGTGTTAACGTTGTTTAATATACGAAAGAAAACATAGAACTGGAAGCGCTCCAACGTGTAATACCCCAATTCCCCACAAACCCTGAACGCAGCACCAGGACCAGACTTGCCTCACATTGTTTAACGTTGATTTCTCCCGTTCACGACTGCATTTTTTTTGGTCTTTCGCGAGACAAAACCGGGGTCACGGGCGCCCACGAAAACGCATGAAATCTCGGATACGTTTTGGCAGCGAGGACGCACACCGGTAAATACAAATGTAAGATACTTTACAGGGAATTGCTACAATGTGAGTCAGTTTGTCGGTATAAAGAAAGAGAGCCAGTGACGCTCGCTTCAAACAACGTTAATGTGCACGACTCTCGGATATTTCATGTCAGCTACAAGGGGCGAGTCGTGCTTTTAATTTAGGGAGAAACTCAACTGTTCGGCTTTTTATTATTTCATTCTTTGTGTTTCTACGGGTGTGACGTTTTTTTGTTTGTTTCAGTTAAACTGTGGTAAACACCTGCCCAGGTCATTATTCAAAGAAATATATTATATTATTTTATATATATTATTTGAATTTCTAACTAAGCACGGTGTGACATACTTTATGGTTATATCTCTATTATCTCTATAAAAAAATATGGCAGCTGTTATAGCCCAATAATTGAAACGCGTGCATGTCTGATAGTCGAAGGTTTCACGGTGTATTCTCCCCCCTCACACCTCTGCTCGCGTGTTTCTTTTCAGCTCTGACCATGAGGAGGCTCGTTTGGCTGTAACCCTGCCCAGACCTGGAGCTCTGCTGGTGGGCATGCTGCCGCTGTGAAGAAGAAGAAGAAGCCCGGTGGAGGTGGTGCCGTTTTTTCGGAGGAATATGCCTGCGGTCGGGGGCAAAGGGAGGAAGTGCCTGGACAACAACATGACTCTTTTCAACCAAGAAAATGTTGAGGAATTTTACGCATTTGGCGACGAGCTGGGGAGGTAAGTTTTATTATCCATATTGTTATTCCTTACGCGAATTAACTTCCCCTTTTCCCCCCGTGGTGCGAGAAGGAGGGTGGAGGAAATATCTGATTCTCATCTCACATGATTATATTATATTCTTCTATATTTAACGCCATCCAACCAAAGTGTTCATAATCTTACATTTTGCATGCCACGCTGCAGCCACAACTCTGCATACAGATGGGTTGCACACATAGTATGGCTGTGAGTATAACCCCCCCCCCACTGTGAGTGCATCTTGATTAATGCAGCCCATAATGCATCGCTGTCAGAGTGATGGAGAGGTTAGTGTCTGTTACTGTAGCTGCCTCTTCCTGGAGATTCATTGCAGGACCGGTACCATTGTGCATCTTTTATAGGGAGTGGATTTACATCGTGGCGCAGCCGGCTTTAGCTCCATCCAGACTGCGTTTGGTCAAAGGTGAACGCTGCACAATGGGGATAAAGAGGTGGCATGTAGACGGGTGCTTTGGGGCCTTTTTGCTTAAATGACAAAAGCAGGGTGGTCATATTAAGAGCGATGGATGTCCCTGGTTTGCTGTCATGTAAAACCCACAGTGTTGAAACTGGTCCTGCCTTGTTTTCAGCTAAACTTCACCGCTGCAACTTGACATCAAAGTAAAGGCAGACACAACAATAATACAATCATAATAAGCCGTGGTGCAGCCATCCTCACAGTAGATCGCTTCTCAAACGAGTGTCACGAACATGGAAGTGGATCTGTGTGAGTTTCTGCTGATCAAAGAGACACACGTGTACTCCGTGTTGGTAATAATCAACCAATTGTTTTCCTGCTCTCCAGTTGCTCGTCTGGCTATTAGCGCTCACCTTGCAGCGCTGTGTGGGGAGAGCTGAAGTTGCTTTAGCCGCTTCACTATGCTGCTTTGGTAATCGAGACGATTGGGGAGCTTTGTGTAATGGGATTGAATTTCTGGCTGGAGGTAAAGGGACGGCTCTGTGTTTAGTCGGGATCCATTCTCTGTTGTAGTCCGCTTCATAGCGTGACAGTCATGGACTCTGAGTGGTGAAATATGGCGCACATTTGCTGTGTTTGTGATAAAGGCATCCTAGAGCTGGTATTTTCAGTGTGCTCTCATGGCAAACCGCCCAGATGGAGTATTACGTCTGTTTTTTGGACAGATTCCATTTCTTTACAAGACAGAAGAATGATGTATGACTTGGCGGGAAATCAAACCTTCTGCACAATATGGAAAAATACATTCTGCCTACTTCATGATGGCCTGAATGTCAGTCAGTGGGAGGCATGTCTCCAGCTAGAAGACAGCATGCATGTTTTTAGCTTTCTCTGAGGGTAGCGAGACGACTTTTTTAGCATTTCTCTCACAGTACGGCTACGCTCGTTTTCATCAGCAGGACTTAAGGCTTCTATTTACTTTTGGGTAACATTATAATGAGTGAAATGCTAATGGTCAATGCTCCTGAATGGGTACCTACACGTAAACGGGTCACATTCACTAAATTGAGACGAGACATTTCTGTCAATGTTGTGGAGTTCAGACTGTTTGCTGAATCTGACTTCAAACACTTGTACAGTGTGTCCTAAACCTTTTATTATTCTGGTTCCTGACCATTTCTACTGCCTTTAACACATCACCTTATGCTACGTTGGATAGGTAAACCAGGCATTTCAAACCGATGTTTTATGCATATTAATTACTTTATGAATGAGTAAAACAAACGCATGCTAGCTTTTAATATGAGAAAAACAAGTTTGGGAATGACCGCTTTAGGATAAGAATATCTAACTTGGATGAACTTTGGATAAAGCAGTTCATTTATGATGGAAGCCGGTGGGTTTGTGTATTAATTGGCTGTGTTACAGCGGGCTCCACCTGCACTGTAAGGCCTCGCTTAATTGGAATCGGAATTGGAACGAGACCCGTTTTGTTGAGGTTTTTTTTTGTTTTTTTTTGTAGCTACAGCGAGCATGCAGGCTCAGTGTGACGAGGAGGAGGCTGTGGAGGAAGCAGTGCAGCTGCAGAATTTAGTCCACAGCCAGAGGAGATGTGTAACGCTGAATTGAGGATAAAGTGTGATTTCTGTTTTTTTTACCCGTCCTCTAGAGGTGCAGAAGGCAACTCTGAGAACTGGAATTATTACAAGCGCAAAACAAACCGTCACTCAGGGAAATTGCAGCGTGACAGCTTTTGAGCCTCCAGGCGAGGCATCAAGTTGTCAAGTGAAGAGCTGCATTATAAAAAAACAACAAAGTGTGATAGTCCCAGGCAAGTGCACCGGCGCTTCAAATTCTCCCCTTTTTGAACTGTGTCCAAAACATGTCCAGTCCTCCTGTAATCCCAGCTGTGTTTCTAAAGGGCTTCCTGGTAGAAATTGCCACGGCTGCTGTTCTCCTCCCAACCCCTTTCTCTCTAATGAGCCAAGCGCTGACCGCATCTGTGCTCACTTGATCTCTCTCTCTAATTGCCTCGCAGATTGGCAGAAAATTCTCACTTTCGGCTGCGGACCAGCGGGGAATCATTGAAGACCTCGCGGTAACTGGCGTCTCAAAGGATCTCCCGTTTGATACCTCCTCAAAAACGATGCTGGAGTGAAGAGAAGCACCGTTGAGGCGTTTTTAAGGGTTTCGTAATGGTGGTTTGATGCCTGGCTGTTCAAGAGCAGGGATAAAAAACACATTATTAAGGTTTAGGGCGTCTTCAGATTGCTGTTGAGGAATAGCAGCACATTGAGGATAATGTATTTTTGTCCTAACGGGCTCCCGTACCTAATATACGTTGTATAGTCCAATACATCGTGCTAAAGATAGAGTAGTTGACTAATTGATAAACGGATTAGTTGATGGAGGTTTGCTGCTTTTCTCTGTTTTATATTGCTGTAAATTAAACATCTTTGGGGTTGGTTGGACAAAAATAAGACGTTTGAAGAAGTCGCCCAGGCGCTCGGGAATGTTTTCTTCAAACTTTAGAAACAAAACGATTAATCTGTCTGTCAAGAAAATGCTCAGAAAATCCGTCATTAATGAAAATAATCATCAGTTGCATCAACAATACAGTAGATCTAGCAGATTTCATCATTATCGTTGCCATTAGTGCGTTAAAAGCATCTTTTACACCATCATTTGACAGAAAGACTCCAGAAACCCACACTAATTAAATCCTAATGTGACGCAGCAGCTCTCGGGTGACTTTCTCCTGTTTGGAGACGGCGTGCAGCTTTTACAATCAAGAGTATTTTTCCATTGCTGTCGACAGAAGAGAAACCCCCGTCACGTCAGCAGTAGACGACACCGATATCTGATCTTCTTCATACGAGGCCTCTATCCGTCTAGAATATCAGCAAACGCTTTTATTTTGGCGATCATTTAGGATTACCTCAGCTGGGTTCTTCTCCAGCAAAACACCCAAGTCTGCATTAAAAAAACAACAACGCATGCCGTTGGGTCATGTGAGTTGAGTTCTCCAGTTTCCATGTTGTCACTTGTTTGCAGACCGACTGACTCAGCTGCTTTCTGGCTGACTTGGAGAGAGACGGACAGGAACTGTAACGTAAACTGACTGGAATATATTTGGTTTTATGCCTTTCATCTGGGCCACAGGGCAGTTTTACACTTTGCATATTTTTGCAGCGCTCTGTCCCTGTCATTAGTCTGCTTTAATCTGACCGCTGTGAGGCTCACTACCAGTCGACCCTCCGTGTGTGTGTGTGTGTGTGTGTGTGTGTGTGTGTGTGTGTGTGTGTGTGTGTGTGTGTGTGTGTGTGTGTGTGTGTGTGTGTGTGTGTGTGTGTGTGTGTGTGTGTGTGTGTGTGTGTGTCCAGCCAGCCATTCGTAGAGGAGGAGGGGTCGGTGTAATTCAGCAGGGATTCTGCAAATGAACAGGAAAAGCATTAAACTGGGACTGCGTTCAGTTTATTCCTCTGAAAAAAGAATTGCCCCAAAGACTCATTTCTATGACTAGAAAACAGGATTATAAGACATCCACATGGGCTCCGGTATTAAATGGGGATATAATTTGGAATTAAATTTTTCTCCTCAAGAAATTGACCGTTAGAAATAAATCTACGCCATCAAGCTGTGACATCCTTTTTATTTTCTCCTAACACTCCAGCACCGGCTAATGCCATGCACGCACTGCATGCAGACTGTGCCCCAGCTACTGACCTACATTCACCCCCCCCCCCCCACCCTGGACTGTATTGGAGGGGCAGTCTGGGTAGCAGGAGTGTCCTTGATGAGGCCTGCCACACACCCTAACGCAGCCCCCTCCACCCTAGGGAGCGACATGAATGCAGCGTTACCTCTTTTTTTTTTTTTTTTTTTTTTTTTTTGTCCTGAGGTTTTATCAGATTCAAGCTATTCTATCGTTCACTACGAAAATCTTCTAATAACTGATGTTTATAACATTTTGATTTGAGGTAGCTTGATAATGATAGACATCCAGAGTGATTCCATGTGATTTCATTATGTCATAGTAGTTCCTGTTTTGACCCCCATTTAATTGAACTGGTTGTAATCTGTGAAGCGTCCACGGCAAAATGTAGCTGACAGGAGGCGATGAGCTTAACATCTTTGCTGCGGTTTAGCAACGATCACAACAAAGCGTCTGCCCGATGTTGACGGTTGGCATCCGGCGTGGGGTAAAGACGTCAAATACGTGTTCTGGAAAGACCCCGTTGATAACACTCGGCTCTTTGGCTGCTGTATTTACATTTCAGTCATTAGAATGACACACTTTTCTACAACACAGAGTGCAAAAAGCTTCAGTCTGCATTGCCAACATTATGCAGCAGTAGTGAGGAGTAGATGTGTCAGAGGGGCACGGTGACACTCCTGTGACTTCAAGATCATCGTGGAAGAGAGACGTACGAGAAGAAAGAAAGAAAGGAAATGACAGTTTATGGCGGAGGAGATGATGTAGAAGTACTGGCGGACAGTATTCCTGCAGGGTTCATATTTAAAGTCCGATGTTCCTCCTCTTCTTGCGCTCGCTTGTCTGTGTCTCTAAGGCCAAACTGTGTCCGCCTTGAGCCTCGTGATCGTTTACAGTCACGCTCCTCGGATTGCGGTCATCTCGCGAGTCAAACTGAAATCGGACTCACTCGGAATGTCCTCGAGGAGCATAATGAGTTATTTTCAATTAATCTCTGCAGTCAATGGAGGATAATTGGACCGTGTGTGTGTGTGTGTGTGTGTACAACCCTTTGTGGTCAATTAGGAGAGATCTGTGGGCAGTCGAGCGTGGAAACCGAGGGGCTATAATCGTCTGGGGGGGGGGGGAAAGACAACTTTCCCCTTTTCTGTCTTTCATCCTCCTCGTATTACTTTCCCACTCTTGCTTACACTCCGTCACAGGCAGTGTTCCCCTTCAGTCAACGGCCATGAATCTGATGACCGTTCATAACTGTACGTTTGCATGGAGCCTTTCGGTCCCAGAATGTTATATTACATTAAAAACATGTAAGTTTGTTATGTAACACTGCTTCAGATGTGTTTTTTGTTTTTTTTTGGGGGGGGGGGGGGGATGTCTATTCTCCTATCACACATGCTCGCCCACATAAATCAAAGACATTTCAGCGCTCGATGTCCGATTCTACTCCCTTGCAAACATGAGGCAGTTCCAGTGATATGTCACTATAGTATTAATCCTGATTACATATCTTAAAGTCATATCGAATCCGTTATAAACAAATACAGCATGTGTTTTGCTGTTTTCCCTCATTGATTGGTCGCTCTCAAGTTTCTCATTTATCCGCTGTCATTCTCTGGAACACATGGAAGGTGATGCTTTTTTGTTGTTTTTAGAAGCAGCAGCAGCTCGTTTGTAGGATGTTTGACGTGGACTGTACGTGTGTGTCTGTACGTAAATCAGAGAATCCATGTTGGTTTTGTTTTGGGATGTTGTGGTTATCCGTCAGCAGGCCAGTGAGTGCATGCAGGTAGATAACGCGTCCTCCTGCTGCCCCACTGTTTGCCATGTCTTTGTTTGATTATTAACAACGGTACAAGGAAGGAACCACTACACATTTTCCACAGATGCATTTTTAAAGTCCATGAATTTTGACAAACATTAATAGAAGTTTTGTTTTTCTTAAAATGCGTTTTAAAAACTATCTTTTTGTTGCCTCTACACTCGATTGATGACATGTTGTTGTTGTTTTATGCGAGGGTATATTTGTACCCAAGATCATTTGAAGCACTATGAGCAGAATCTGGTCAGCCCCCAGAGGGATTAAAGATCATTGTCGAAGGCTTAAAGTATGGCGTAAGCATTGATATATATTATCTAAAGCCTCCGTCTGGCTCAGTGCAGGCTGCATGACTGAGTCTGGTTTTCTAGTTGTTTCACAAAACTACAGTTTCTAGGCTTTAGCTCATGTAAACAACAGGATCTACTCAGCCACGCCTCAGAAAAGCCTTTTTTGGCTTTAAGTAGCCAGTAGCTTCTGCCCCCCTTTTGAAAATAATGTCATCAATGTTATGAAAACAAAGCATGTGGTGTGTTCACCCAACTTGTACCTGCCTACCCAGGCAAATGACACCAGCTGGCACAAACATGCCACAGACTCTACTACGTACGGTGGAGGTAACAAACCGCAGAAATAAAGCTAATCATGGCCGCACCGTGTACCCTTTTAATCCAGTTCCCGTCTGAATGAAGCGGTGAGGACGTGACATGAATATGCTCGCAGCACACGGACATATGCAGGTGGTTCATCGTGGTTGCGTTGAGCAGGAGTGAACACAAACAGAAGGGCTCAGCTTCCTCTTGTTGTTTGGGGCCTAGAGGTACGTCAGTCGGCTGAACAAGTGCACCATGGGAGTTTTATCCAGACCTGGTGTTATGGGCCCCAGGGGGCAAAGGAATCTGTATTATCATTGATATGACTATAGGTTTATTTTATTAGCCCCGAGTATAATTTTAAATGTGACGCTCGACACAAAAACGTACTCTGTTTGAATGTGAGATGGATCTTGTAACACAACAGCCTGTCAAAGAGAGCATATAATAATAATAATAATAATAACAATAAGCTATAATAATATAGCTGTGTCTCCTCGAAGCTGCAAAATGAGCTGAGCTGTCAATGACTTCCCCTGTGCTGTTTCAGGATCTATACGCGCATGCTATGTGTAGACACAGAGGATGTGCTTATAATTGTATAAACGGCGTGATCAATACACTCGCATGCTGGCACCGCTTGGGCCCGCTTATGGAATTCAAAATGCCCGGCCACAGAGTTACGTCTGCCACCGGGTCTGCTTTCATCAGCCGTTGGAGAGTCTTATCTCTTCCTCTCACTCTGACTCATCATCAGGCAGTCGGCTTCAGTGCTGCTTTATTTTCAAAAGCACTGAATGATGCTCTCATGCCTTTTATATAAACAGACATGCAGCTAAAATGTATTGGCACGCTTTGAAACCCAACGCTCTGCTCCTGTTAATTCTCACACAATTCGAGGCAAGACATTTTTTTCCTGTTGCGTGTTTCGAGGTGGATCTTTGTTGTCGCTCGGAGTTGCCTCGGCAATGTTCATACTCGCGCACGTCTGTTGTGTTTGGTTCACTCTCGGATCCTTTTCCTTGAAGATCAACCCCCCTTTGTGTTGCCCGTGATGTGTTTTCTGCTTTGAGATAATCAAAAGAAAGGGCAAGGGGGGTTTTCAAAACTTAATTAATGTCAACCAGGTCAGAATCCTTTTTAATCTCGCAGTCATTACCCCCGAATCATGAAGCGCAGTCATCATTTAGCTGTTGAATGTCATCCCCGGCCTCCTTCTCGTTTAATAGATTGTCTCATATTAACAGAGAGAGTCTTTGCTTAACCTACAGAACCCGTCTGTGTGCCTGCTGACTTTCCCCGAGTCATGATGGAGTTAGCCACCTCCAAACCTGCTGAATGTCAGTTTCTTATAGGGGCCTCTTGTTTTAAAGAGCGAGCACAAAATTAATGGGGGTGACGATGGATGGACCAGCTGAAATACCAGCAGCCCCCTCCTCACCTTCTGCCACCACCTCCTCGGTTGTCAGAACAACGGTCTTACACTCCTCTCGATTTGCATGCACAGCCTGATATCAAGCTGCTTTCTGTTTGCGTCTCGGACTTTCTTAGTCCTTCTGTTGAGCTACCGGAGCGCGCTAGTATCTGACAAAGACGGGTACCCCTAAGGTTCTCTCTCCAAATGCTTCTCCAACGGGACAGATTGAGTGCAAACCTGAAGGAACCGTCATGTTGTTGTGATATAATGTACAATTCAGAGGAGTCAAGATGTTTGTTTAATGTTACTTATTGAGTGGGTTGAAACTCAACATATTACAATTGAGGTCGAGAATCGTAACAAAAATTTGTGGTACTGACCGAAATGTTTCCATAATGGTCAGTGTAGACAACTGTCAAGTATTGAAAGTTGCCATTAAATGTCTTCATCAAATGTATAGTCTGGTTTTGTTATAGTTTGATCAGATGCTTTTGCCAGTTTTAGTATTTTAGCCACACTGAAATACAATAATACAGTTTGTTGGTTCACCAACAACAATCGATTTGCCATGAAATTTTAATGGAATTTTAATGAAATTTTAATAAAACCTTTATGGTCCCCAGAGGATAAATCACTTTCGTGATCCCCTGACTTTTCCTCCTGCGCCACTATAATGTTGACGTTGTTGTTTTTTGAGTGACTATTGGATGGATTGTTCCAACATTTGGTTCACACAGTGATGCTATGACGATATGTAAAAACCTCGGTGCTCCTCTGACATTTTCTTTAGCGCCATCATCAGGTCAAAAAAAATGTAATTTGTCCACTCCTTTGACCGACTGTGTTACCTACAAAACCAATGACATTCCCATCAGCCTCAGATCATTTACAGATGATCGACAAAAAGCTAACTCAAAATAATGAACATGGTAAACATTTCACCTGCTAATCATCCACATGTTATCATTTTGAGCTTGTTAGCGTGCTGACGCAAGCATTTTGCTCATAGCATTGTATCGGCTGACTCTTAGTCTTGTTATATGTAGGTAAAGGCAATTTAACATTTGAGAATGTTGGTTTCTTTTGTTCAAAGAAAAGCATTTACATGTTTCTCAATGCAAGATAATCACGATGGTATTAGTAGAGAAACAGGGGTGTTATATCGGTGCTATTTTTGAAAATTGTCAAACAATACGCTGGCTATATTAGAATGATATTGACCTGGACATCGGCCGGATAGGTTACTACATGATGAACATTACATTTGTCCACATTAGTCGTTCTAAAACTAGCACAGAGACGATTCACATCAAGGTACCGGGATGATAACTTCATATCCACATACTGAGAAGACTGTCTGTAATGAAACATACCTCATCAAATCCTAGGAGATCATAATACTCGTGTTCAGGGTTTGAGGAATCTGTTCAGGAGTTCTTTACAGTGAGTTTGGGAGCCGTGGTGGCTGGAGATCACAACAGCTCTGAAGATGGTAGAAGAAACCTTCCGCCTCTCTTTACCTCTAAGCACAATGTGTCCATTGTTGGCGCTGCCTTAAAACCTTGGTGCTGGGGGAGGTGAATGACATTCCTCCTGTGACATGTTGAATGGCTTTTTCACCGTAGCTACTAGACGAGGGCAAACACGGCCGGCCTCTCATTTTGCTTTCTGTCAGTAATCTGTCAGTCGGTGCTGTCGCTTATAGTTTTTGAAGCTGCGACTGTGACTCCTCCCCTTCCTGAGGTCACGTTTAGCTGCTAAATGGCACTGAGTGGGAAAAAAAAGTCTAGACACCTGTAGAGAGATCTCAAGTCATAGGAAGTCCGTGCCGTGTTGGAGGGCTTGACAACATTAATGACTCAGCCATTCAATATTTCTTCCTTTTGAAAGGGCGGCAATGGACGAGGAACGTTATCGATACGATGTCTCCTGATTTCACTACAGAAACCCGAATAAGGAGGGAGGTCACCTTAAATGTTTCCTCCCTGCTGTTGGCTATTTTGCAAGTCATTTCCAGTAAATATCACAATATTAAAAGTGTGTTTTCTGTTTTATAAAAGACCAAACGTCCGGAAGACAGCAGCTGCTACTCACCCATGTTTTTAGTGGTTACGTCTCAAGTCTGATTTCTGAAAGAATTCAGAAAGCCATCTCCTGCGGTCGGCTTGTTAATAGTGTTGCAATATTGCGGATATTGCGACAGACTAGCGTCTGTCAGTCGACTGTCTGTTTACCAGCAGCAACAGTGGCGCTGGTATTGTTTTCACTGTGTGTGTGTGTGTGTGTGTGTGTGTGTGTGTGTGTGTGTGTGTGTGTGTGTGTGTGTGTGTGTGTGTGTGTGTGTGTGTGTGTGTGTGTGTGTCATCATGGGAATATGTGGCCTGGAGACACCTACTGTATCAGGAATTACCACAGAGGCTGTTTTGAGTGCTTTACTCTGTGTACTGTATTGCCTGTGGATAGATTTTGTAACTGCGATAGCGTCACACACTTGACGGGTGTGTAGTTGAGAACAAAATGAAGGCAGAGTAAGAATACAGGTGTGGTCTGAGGAAGGACTCCAGAAGTAGAGGGGTAGGAAGTGAGGAAGGTGCCATTGGGCCCCCCATGCTTCACGCCCCCTGCCCTGATGATCTCTAGTTTCTGTAATGGGATTGGCTGTCTGTGCTCTGCTTGTGGGTTCCCTATCAACTCATTCTTAATATTGTAGAAGTATATAGTTTTTAAACAGGAGCTGCGGTCTTCCTGTGGGGCTCAAACATAGCTTGGCATTATTGATATTAACTTACTTGAATTGGGTCTGGGGGTCAGAAAAATAACCTTCATCAGGACATCCTGACAAACTCCATATCTGTACACAAAAGCCCGCCCAGGATTATCTACCACGCTCTTCCTTCCTTCCTTTCCTTTCCCTCCGACCAGCGCTGGGTTCCTCTGCTCAAGTCTTCCGAGTCCTGTTGCCGTGGTTACCCTTCCGCCGTACACAATGCTGTGGCGGTTGCGTAATGTTGTTGTTTTTTTTCCGCCCGGTGCAGTTTGTGGCCCACACACTACAGCTGAGTGGGCAGGGAGCACTCGGAGCCGCCCTCCCACACCGCGCTCCATGCTAATGAAAAGCTGGGCCTCAGCGGGGAGTTCTCACACTGGAGCACACGTCGGACAGCAGAGAGCCGCAGAGCCTGTGGTCCAACGCTGCAAACACAACGACCTTTTGGCCTCTCTGTCGCTGGTTAGTTTGATATTCCTGTCTGAGTCTGGTGGGACTCTGAAACTGACCAAAACTGATGTGAAACACGTATGAAACTGACGCACAAACAGTCTTCTCCGTCAGTGTGGAGTCACATTCAGGACTGATTTGTTTTTGTCTCTGCTGCACCATGAACCCGTTAAAGTGCACAAGAAGACGTCACTGCATACACGTGTTCTCGTTGTTCTCGGTGAGTTTGTTTCTGCAGTTGGACAGATGTTTGTGAAGTTTTGATTTGGGAAGATCGCAACTTGTTGTTGGCATGGATCAATAGCTATTATAGAAAGATCAATACCAAAATAAAGATGGAAATGCTGTACTTATATAGATAATGTATGAATTATTTACCACGGAAACTCCATCAGAGGTTTCCGTGTACTATAGAGCTAAAGGTGGCTATGAAAGCTAGGCAAGCGATGTTCAGTATTCATCATTATTATGATGTTTTGACAGTTTTTCATGTAATCTTCCTCTGGTTGCAGCTTCTCCAAAGTGGAGATTTGCTTCTTTTACGTCATTCTACATCAAATATCTCAGGGTTTGGACTGTTGGTTTGACAAAAACAAGATATTTGAAGACGTCACCTTGGACTCCGGTATCTTTGCACTATTTTCTGATATTTTATAAACAAAACCATTAATTGATTAAACAAAGAGTCTGCAGGTGAATCCACAATTATTGTTACCTGAAGCACGAGTATAATGGCACCCTAATGGTTTACGGTTTTGTTTGATTGCATGTTTTAAGTTTGTTTTTCCTTTCTTCGTTAGAGTGAAGAGGGTGACAGGAGACGAGGGGTCTCCAGCTAGAATGGAAGCAGGGATGTTGTGTTTATGTGGTATTCCTCTTCACCATTCGGTTGTTGGTTTAACATTAGAACAGTACAGTGTTGAACTCAATGGTCTTCTTATACTTCTGTCTGTCAAATATTAGAAAATGTTTGAAAATTATACCTGTAACAATCTCCCAAAGCCCAATGTGACTTCTTCAAAGTGCTTGTTTTGTCCGATTAACAGTACAAAAACCCATTCCCTGTCGTCTTAACAGCACAGCGGTTTTGGTATGTTAGGAATTTGAAAACGTTGCCCTCAGTGCTTCGTAGAGCACAGAATGTGAGCGATCACAGGTTACTAATTTAGATTTTGTCAGCAGTATGTAGT
Organism: Lycodopsis pacificus; assembly: GCA_028022725.1. Lineage (NCBI taxonomy): Eukaryota > Metazoa > Chordata > Actinopteri > Perciformes > Zoarcidae > Lycodopsis > Lycodopsis pacificus. Next base: position 13,490,673 of record CM051692.1, on the reverse strand, counting down.
TTCTGTTCTGTTTTTTTATCTGCCCTTGTCATCTATGCTTACCATTTCCTTCAGCACATGAACACCCAAGACGTGTCGCCTGTAGAGGAAGTGCTCAGAGCTTTGGACGAGTAGACCGACGGGGTGAATTTGGGCAGTGACAAAGGAGGGTGTGCGGTGCCCTCGGGCTTTATTCATCCCCCATGAGCCAAAGACAATTTAATTAACTGGAGAAGCAGAACTGTAATTGTAGTGACCGGGCAAAAACAAAGACTTTTGGTTTATTTCTTTTCATGTGAAGATGTGGAATTGGAAAATACACAATACCCAAATTCTCACAGGGCTCTACGGTCGGGAAAAAATGGTTAAACTGAGGCGGGTTAGAAAGACAAACGGTGAATAATAAGCTGAGCCTTTTCCCACTTTCACAGTCTCCCTGCTCTCTTCCTCTCACTGTCGCTCCAGTTTTTACTCTCCTAAGTGCCAAGCAATTTGGCAGCAGTACAGCAAAGATGTTTTCTTTTTCTTTTTCCCATGAAATATTAATCTCTGATTTTGAAAGGCAAAATGCATCATTGCGCAGCACATCCAAGGTTTATCCCAATGCCTGTTTTTCTCTGGCTCCTAAACACTTGGCAGTCCTGTTTAAAAACCTCAAGTTCATCACCAAAACCTGGCTGCTGCTGTGTTTTCCATTATAGTTGGACGGATGAGTTTCACTGCGTTGCTTCTCTAAGTATGGAAACACTTGATGGGTGAAAAGTCAAACTAATGAACAACTAATGGACTGGCTTTGTCTTTAAGTGCCAATTAAAAGGGAGTACAGTTATGCGTTTCAGTTTACGTGAATGAGCGGTCGTTACTGTTTCACCTGTGTACTCCCATTTGTTAAAGTTGCAGAATACATATTCACATTTGCGTTTGAAAGGGAGTGTGTAAAAACCTTGGAACACTACTTAATGTCATCAGAACGTACACAGTTTACGTCCTTCACCTAAAAACACAACCGCCACTCTTGTCCAGTAAGCAGCAGCGAGGTCGCTCGTTTTCTTTAGAACGCACACGTATTGATTTGCAGAGACTGGCTGTTGTTGGAGTACTGCAGACTTGGTGCGAGTGGGCACATTGGAGCACTTCAGCCTGAAAGAAGTTGAGTAAACGCAGTGCAGGCAGTTGAAAGAGAGGTTACATCGTGCTGTTATTACACTTTATCTCCCCGCGTATTCCACTCACCAGGGACTCCAGGTTTCAAACAGAAATTGTGGCGTTCTATTGTAATAAAATTTTAACTACTGCAGATTGTGTTTGTTGCACTTGACCGCTCTCTACCAGGCTGACGTGGAGATGACTGATCCAATCAGCCAATCATCAGGCTGCATAAAAGCTGCTTTGTCACAAAGCTGGTGGCCAGATTACAACACATCACTTTTATCAGATGGCTGCATTATCCAAACCTGAAACCTTGAGTACAATATCTCCACAAAGTATGTCGGAGCATGGAGCAAGCCCAGTTCTGTGACCAACATACAACGTTAGCAAGTGCATATAACCTACATTATCATTTCCACCCCACCTGCTCGTCGATCTCAAGCCATATATTCTCCTTTATTTGGTTGTTTAGGTCGTCGTCGCGGTGTTTTTCGTACATTATTGGGTGTTGAGAGGGGGACTGCCCATTGCTCCAAAGGCACATCAAGCAAACGGCTAATTATTATGTAGAATAATAGCAGTATTTTTCTTGACATCAGCTGGAACAACACCAGCTTGCAGTTGGTCAAGCATTTCCATGGTTTTATAGCGAGTTTCAGGTGATTGTTTGGCTGCAACTTTACTGTTTTCGTTTCCTCTCATAGCATCTTTTTCAGCTGTTTTCAGTGTAAAAGCTGTTATATAACTGTACACTACCTGCTCAGCAGCACACAGCAGACGGATACAGTCAGAGCTGGTGAAGATGTAGTTGAACATTTGGCAGCTAAAGAGTCACGTAGTTCTCTCAGGACTTGGTGGAGACCAAACATGGAGCTAAAAGAGAGTGAACATTGAACTTGCATGTGGCCAGTTTAGCTGAATTACAATGTTGCTTCGTTACTGCTGAATGTGTAAAAAAAAAAAACAGTTTTTGCAAACAAGCGCACAATATAAATGTAAAATTTGATGATATGGGAATGTTTTGTAGCCAAAACAATGTCATCCGAGTTCAAATCACGTGACTTGCGGTTTTGTTTTTTTGCCTGTCACTGGGCAACATGAAACCAAAGTGAACAAAATACCAAAAATTGCAACAAGCAAAGTTCCTCTGTGGTTCACACCAGAGGAAACCAAAGTGTGGGTGAGATCACACTCATTGTGTGTCATCCTCCACCCGTCCGTGTGCATCAGTATCACATTTGACGGAGAAGCTTTGTGTGAGCGGTGCGTTTCGTCCTGGCCGGCCTGCTATTGTACTTAACACTTTTCAGCTTTTCAGCACCCTCTCCTATTTCACAGTAGTAGCCCACAGAGCCAATCAATAGCTGGCTTACAGTAGTAAGAGAGATGGATGCACAGCGTAGTACTGGCCAAGAACACAAGGACGGCGCTTCTTATCCTTCAAAGCTAAATCCATTACGAGGACCGTGAAAGTGATGAGCTGATGACTAGGATTTATGTGAAGAAGACATCTTTTTTTCTATGCTTTATCCTATATTGTGTTATCAAGTAGTTATTTAGTCGTTAGCAGGCTGTTATTAGTGCCAAAACAATCAGTCAATCAGCAGAAAATCCATCGCTAAGTACTTTATTTGTTGCAGTAATTTATTCAGCAGAAATGCAGAATGTTTTCTAATTTAATATCATTGGAAATTGAAAATAAAAATTGAAGATGTCACGTTGAGCATCAAGAATCTTTTTTTTTATACATGTATATTTGTTTTACATTATGTAGAACAAGTGATTAATCACATGGTCATGCAGTGCGGTATATAAATTATAAGCTCTGTAGTGGCAGCATTAGTTTGTGTTGTATAATAACATAATTAAATGCTTAAATGTGAATTTGTATTCACACCATTGTGGTTTTTGTGCGGCCAAGTTTGACATTTAGTCTAGACTAATTGTTTTCACATTCTCTTGGTACGAGGAAGATTTAGGGAACTGAACGGTTGTTGATTTTGATGTGATGGAGAGGAGTTAATGATTGAAAGGATGAGCAGGGTTTCCTCTCAGCAACCATGTCATGATGTACATACATTATACTCCATGAGTGAAGGCTGTATTTAAGAGGCTGTAATGTATAGATGGATTATGGCAGGATTGAGGGCAAAGATTACACTGTCTTACCTTCCTTTCCCAGCCCAGTCTCAAAGGAATCACTCACACACTGGATTATTCTGCAGTAAATGATTTACACCTAATGCTGTCCAGACAAGGAGAAGCTTGGTCTTTCTTAATGAAGGCTTGGTCACGCACCGTCTGCTGGCTGGAAGACAAATACCAGCTTTAGCATCAGCAATGCACATGCACACTGATATCAAGGAGATCCTAACGCTAGCTGAAGCATGTGCTGAAATCAACTCTCCAGAGAGGGGGGGGGGGACAGATTTTCTAGGCAGGTAGTGTGTGTGTGTGTGTGTGTGTCATCGTCAGCTGCTGTCAGCCCAAGCTGTGCCAGACACCCTGCGTTGGTGACTTGAACTTCACACTGAGCTTGTTATCACCTCATCGTCACCGAGGAAGCTGCCTTCTCTACACAACCCCGTGTCTGCTTGTGAAGCTAAAAAAACAAAACGAGATGAGGAATTCATATAGATCTGGCTCACATCAACAAGAACTGATATATCCCTTGACTTGTTTGTCTTGGCTTGGTTGCCGTTGAATGAATAGTGGCATCAATATTTTGTGCTGGTTGGCTGGAGAAATAGATAATAAATCGTAATGTCTCGACCCAAAGTGCTGAGTGATCCCAACCCGAGGAGCCATAGTTATCTATTATCTACTTGAGTCGTCATGCTACCTGGTGCAGTAAGCGAATGCTTCCTTGATACTGGAGTGTAAAAGGAAGCGATAAGCCGCTGTAAACACACTGATTATCAATCGGTGCTTTATGGCATTAAGTTAAAGTTCCTCTCAACCTGTTTTACAAGAAACAAAAACGTCTAAAACAAGATCCGTTGCGTCCGTATTTGGCAAGTTAACTTCCAGGTAGAGATGTCCCGATCCGATCCCCAGGAACAACTTGATTCCTACCTCCCTAAAGGTTGTTCTCCTGTTCTCTATCTTTTGATTTCTTATCTTGAGATGATCCATCAGCAGTTCTGACACTGTGAAAGAGCCGCGTCTTTGTTTCCCTCGGTAGTATTGTAGAAGAGATCGACAGCTGCTTGTCCTACCCAGACTGTATTTGTCTTCTCCCACCTCCCTGATTTCGGTTTCCAGGGCCTTTTCTGCTGCTCATTACCGCTGAACATTGTTCCTTCTCCACGAGGCGAGGCGGCGCTCGCTTGCAGCTCACTAGTGTCCAGCGGTCAGTCTTCTCACTGAGTGGACACGAGTCTATCGCAGCTCTTATTTGTTGCACCCTGATAACACGCCTCATCGTTACCTTAATCGTTTGGTCTTTAAAATGATCAGAAAACAGTGGTAAAGTCCATCAGTATTACCTAAAGCCTGAGGGAACGCCTACAAACAGCCAACAGTCCAAAACCCAAAGATAACGATGACTTAACTCTCATATTATAGAGAAACGCAGCAAATCGTTTGGCATTTGTGCTTGAAAAATAAAACAATGTTCTACCGATTGACTAATCAGTTATTCTCCTTATCGTTTCTTTGCATTGGGTTCATTTAGCGGCTGCTAACTTGTAGTAAGTCTCTTGATCCAACATCTGCAGTGTGAAGAAGTCTTTTGAAGGTGCTTCCAGGTATAATCGGGGCCTTTGTACAGCTGGAGCTTTGAAGCAACACTTTAGCAGACATGAAATCTAATTTGCCGTGTTTGCAGCGGCCTCTGTGTGGCTGTTTGCATGTGAATTAACTGAGAGCAGGTCTGTTGTACTTTGTATATCTGTGCTCCCATGTGTGTGTGTGTGTACATTCAACAGGCGGGACTGTATGAAGTAAACCTGAACTCTCTCGCTTTATCAGGGTTAAGAGAAGCATGCAGCAATAAATCTGTTTACCGCCGCCGTATATTTCCACAGATAAACACCGCGTTGGGTAATGCAGCGCTCTCCAAGGCATTGTCACACAGCTCTGGTGGACGCAAACAAACCTCTCCTCTCCTTTCCCAACCAGCTCCCAGTCATCCCCTCCCCTCCAGTCGCTTTACAGAAACAAGTAGGCCAAAAGTAGGAAGCCTTGTCTGTGCTTTAAGCACTACAAAGGGAACGCAGCAATCTGATCCTGCAGACTATCGGGGGGGGGGGGGGTGCCTCTTGTCAGTGATTCCCAGGAAGGCGTTTTTCTTGTCTGCCTGCTCATTATTTCTGCCCCCATCTTTGCGATTGCTCAGCAGCGTTTGGTGCAAGTCAGTGCTCTCCCTCCACAGATGAGAGGGAGTTCCCAGCTAGCCTCTGCTAGCAGGTCAACAATAACCATGAGGGGTCTGTCCTATCCCCCACATTAACTCCTGCTAGCGTATAGCTCTCGGCTGTATTCTTCAGAGCGGAGTCTCTCAGAGCGAGGCAGCCTTTGGGTTTTGGTTTCCCTCCACTACCTCACCGAGGGAGGAGAGCTCCGTTGAACCGCTGCCATGTTTCCCCTTGTTTGTATGTGTGTGCAGCTGGTGTTGTTCACAGCAGGGTGGGCTCGCTGTCCCCTCTTATGTGCGTACAGTGGGAGAGCAGATGACAGAGTTGTGGAGGTTGATTCCCACAGGCTACATGCCGTCACGCTAGTTGTTATGCTAGCATAGTCTCTGTGCTTAAATTGGTGACTGGCAATCTTTTTAGTTTTATTTTCATGATATGTGGCAGATTACTTCTCCTGAAGAGGTTGAAGAAGTATATATTTGTCATATTTTGTCTCAACCATTTCATGCGGTTATGCTAATTCACTACTATCTTCTTCTTTCGGCCCTTCCTGTTGCCACAGCGGATAATCTTGTTCCATCTAGTTGGTAACCTAGAACGATCCGGTATGGAAGTCTAGTTTTATGATCCACATATTTGATGTGGATGCTCCTCGTGATGCAACTCCCACCCCCCAGAAATCACAGCGCCCGGGGGAGGGGGGAGGGGGGGTACATGTTTTGGTGCCGCACCAGAGCATATGTAGGAAACCCACGCAAACGCACTAATTCCTCTGCTATGCTGATGGCATTTGCCAACAAGTTATCTGCAGTTCATAGCAATTTGCAGAAAAATGCACATTTCGATGCGTTCTCGTGCTGAGGTTGGCATTAGTCCGTCTTCACTTGCATCTTGATTTTAATTTCCTGAGCTGCATTTTGAACAACGGCGCTAGTACGTGCTGTCAAAACCTCCTCACGCATTCATTATTCTATTATCAGTCACACCATTGAAAAGTCCCCTTCCAGCCTTGGAGAAACCGACTACAAGAAGAAGTAATTATGGTGCGTCTCTCCTCCGCCTCTAGAGTTACTGTTGTGCTTCACTGCAGTCTATGTCAGAGCGGTCTGGTGGAGCAGGAGTTTGCTCTATAAAGTTATCATTCCTGCAGACGTTCAGGGACATGTAGAAAACATCGATGTGACCTGAATTCAGAGATTCGTGGAGCAAAAAATAATTTGTATATGTAAAAAAAAATAGCTCGGCACCACCATGGCAACACATAAAACTCTTAACTGATGGCAAGATATAGTTTCATTGAACAGTGAACCTCTCAGTGTATTGTGTGGATTGGCTTGAATTTGCATGCACAAGGCTCCACTCAAGGCAGCATAAGAGCCCTTACAGAATGTCACAGAGTGTCTGTCATGGTTGTTTTTTGGCTGTGCGCAGAGCATTTCAGAAAGTCTCATTTCTTACACAACATGGCTTTTTGCTGTTTTTCCAGACATTTCCTTTCAATCCTAGTGCATCATGGTACATGTATTGTGTATTGTTAGTTTCCCTGTGAATGCAACCATCATGAGGATTCAAGAGTGCTGCATTGACAGGAGGAAAGAAAAACATCAGAAGTGTCACAGGATGTTTTCAAAAAGTGCACAGATGGTGTGTAATCAAGAACAGGAAATGAGTTCTGTTCGCCTTTCTCACCCTCAACAGTGTTTTCACACCCAAAGTCCCACAGCTTCACAGATTACACTTTCCTCTGCATGAACCTTCAGCAGCGGACACTTTGAAGGATGTTCTGCTTGTTCTTTTTGGGCTTCTGCTCCCTTGCTGCTGGCGTTTCAGGACCATCAGATGCCAACAGAGTGTTTTTCTTTCCTCCGTTTCCAGTTCCACATGAAGATGTACGTTTCAGCTGTTGAACGGTTTACTTTCTGTTCACCTGGATGTCTGTTTGTCTAGAAAAGAGACATGAACTTGTAGGCCAAACATTTAATCATTAGCCATAAGCATTCTCATCACTGTAGCTGTGTAAACCACAGACTGTACATAAGAAATGGTGGCGTGGTCATCGTGACGTCACCCGTTGGTTTGTGGACCGCCGTCTTGAATGCGGAGGAGTGACTTATACGGCTCTGGTAGTGGCAGCGACCTGTCAGTCACAGTAAGCCCCGCCCTAAAGCATCCCCTGCTTTATGGTCTGTTTGACTCTAAATGGACCATAACTTACTAAATGAACATCACGCTGTATTGAAGAAGACTTGAAACTAGAGATTGACACCATAAACTCATGTTTACAATGTTTACTGAGGTAATAAATCAAGAGAGAAGTAGAGTCATTTTCTCATAGACTTCTATACAACCAGAGGAGTTGCCCTCTGCTGGCCATTAGAGAGAATACAAGTTTTAAGACACATTGGCTTCACTCAACAGAACCCGAGTTTGCCGCCTGGGCTAAACCTGACCTTTACAGCTTCACATTTGCAGCTAAAGGGATTATCTTTTGAGGTATGATAGTGTGCACTCACAGGTGCTCAGTCATTTGAATACAGATTGTAGAGTCCTGTATAATATTACATACACACAGTGTGAACAACGGCCCTTTACTCACATTAAATCCTGATGTTTCTGTCCCTTGTGTCGACACGATGGAGGCCTGACTGACAGGTGGGGATCACAAAAGGGTGAAGCCAGCCTGAATGGGGGTGGGAGTGTCATTAGCATGAGAAAGCACTCGTCCTCGGCTCTCTCTTCCTCTTCAGTGTCTGCTTCGTGTCTCTGGTTCAGTCACTTCCTCAAAGAGACATCATTCCCTTTAGCTAATCCGGTAGTTCAGTTCGTCAGCAAACAATTCTCCAACCGTCACAATCAGATTACTTCCCTTCAAAATATGTCAGTTTAACGTGGTTGATTATAATATGACGCTGTGACGATATCTGGAGGGTTATGTAAAACTTCATATCCGTCATATCCACACTACTCTTCTGTTGTCAATGTAGATGAAAAGATTGGAAATAATAAGACTGTCTATACTTTTGACCACTGGCTTTTTGAGGCCTCCAAATCCATCTGTATTTGCTTATTGTGTGCATCAGTATAGCCAGTTGTGCAATGCAAGTGTCAGTGATTGAAGTGACAAGTATTGAATTTGCCTGCTATGCCACATCAATGATTGTTCCCAGCGTTGACTCATCTGCAGATTAGTTTACCCGTCAATCGTTTAGTCTATGAAATGTCCAAAAACAGAAAGATTCACAGAGTCTAAAGTCTTCAAACTGTTTGTTTAGTCTGAGCAACAGTCCAAACCCCAAAGAGGTTTAATTTACTAGATATACGACAAAGAAAAGCAGCAAATCCTCACGTTTAAGAAGCTGTAACTGGGAAGTATTTGGCTATTTTGCTTGAAAAAATTACTTTAACAATTGCTTGATTTTTTTAAATAGTTGCCAATTAACCCTCCTCTACTGAATGAGAAGCACCGCCAAGAGAACTTTAATATCCATTTTATGCTGCAAACAAAACAAGCTACAGTCGGCAGCAGATCCTCATAAGCAGGCACTGCATCATTGACCTTCCACCACCAACTACTTCACAGGGATGTGCAAATGCATGGTGCTGCTCGTGGAGTGGGTGGAGTAACTCGTTGGCCGTGCTCCTTGAACAGAATCGAAAGCGGGAAGAAGAGACGCGACCAAATCTGGATTATTTAAATTATCGATATTAATGGTTTGGGAACAGTGACAAATGCCCGTCACATTTTACGAAAGCAAATAGTTTGTTTTGTCCAAATTCTAAAGATATTGAGATTACAATCACAGAAGACAAAGTAAAGCCGCAGATCCTCACGTTTAAGACGCTCTAACCATCACATCTCTTGCTCTATTGCTTGAAAAATGACTTGAGTCATTTAATCGACTACTTATTACAGCCCCAGTGGGAGCAGCAACCTTTCACAATCACCTGGAAGTGTTAAAGTGCGGATGCAGTTTCAGATGTGTCCACATGGAGGAGGACGTGTCCTCAGACACCGCTGATCAGCCCAAGGGGACGGTCCACAGTCACGGGTCAGAGAGCAGGGTGACGTTGTTGTTACTGATGCTCTCCCCGAGGCCTTCATGTCTCTTCTGCTGTAAAGCTCCTCTGCAGCTGGCCGTGTTGTCGTCTGGATCCTGCGTTTACTCTTCAAATATTGGGAGACTGTAGAGAGAGGATTAGAGTGGGAACATGCAGCTAAATTACTGAACTGCATCCTGACAACTGTGCACTCTCGTCTTGGCAGGACTGTGGGAATCCGATGACAGAGAAGGGATCTCGCTTTATTGCGGCCGTTTTTTAAAATTTCTTCTTTTTTTTTTTTTTTTGCCAAGGCAGTGGAAGCTTTTGCCTTCAAGCTGTAAATCTGTGTGAAAATCTGGGCTTGGACGGAAATAAAAAAGAAAATGAGACAGAATGTGGCGCACTCTTTCTCCTTTTCTCTCACCCCCTACTCCCTTGTTCTCTTCCTCCCTCTGTGGGTGTTTGGTACACTAAGTGCTGAATGATTGCCAGGGCCGTGAGGAGGCACAATCGGCGGAGGCGTCAACAGCCCCTCAGCCAAGTGTCCTCGCTTCCCCGAGTGTTTTTTCTGGCCGTGACAGTGGGGTCAGCGGTATCCTGTTGGATGGCAGCGTTCAATAACAACGCTGCATCGCAGCATGATGACGGACTTTCCTCAACAGCTCCTGTGTTGTGTATACAGAGAGAATTTAGCTAAAATGTCGTTCAGACTCACCACATGAGTGCAAAGACAGTAAAAGTCTATAAAGGCTGTACACATATCCACTTAACTAGGACATCTTCTGCTGCAGCCTGTTGACACTGTAACATACACAGTATAGTCCTGTTGGGAAGCAACACCCGGGCAGGTGAGAGAGCTGATGGTTCTAATTGGGATCCAAATAAGATTGCTGGAGATGGAGATTCAGGTACTTCTGCAGCCGATACATCATATAAAACACAGCAACCAGAAAAACGCTCAATCCTGTCAACTTTTAGGCTTTTCAACTGTTTCCACCCAGATGTAGATCTTACCTTACGTCATACTAATATTCTAAGACTGACATGGTTTATGGAACTGATTTAATCGTGAACGATGCGTTGTCTAATAGTTGTGTGTAGGATCACCTCGTGGACGTTTGTCCGCTGTGTGTTGTGCTGAGCTGTGATTCTCTTCAGGCTGCTGGATAGAACTCACACACTGAGTATGTATGAGGCATCGCTGAGGGCAGGTGTTGTTTTGTCTCAGCGTAGAGACGCACGAGTACTCCCCTTTTTCCACTGCAGATAGTAATTATGTCTCCTGTAAATTATGACCCACGCGGATTATCATTTTAAATACATGTTGCAGAGGAATTGAGTTTTGATGTTGCGGTAAACACGTCGACAGGTTGCCCTGATGCCGCCCCGATGCCGCCACTGAATACATACTCGTGTCTTTACTCAGCTTCCTTTGCTGTTTCTGTATCGGGCGGCGTCGGTGCATGACCAAGCAGTTATTAATTAAAGCTGTTTCTGAACAACAGTTGTATTGCCTTATTATCCCGCCCACTCCTTTTGGCTCAGACGTCCGTGTTTACCGCGTTGGAGTGGCCAACAGCAGGGCGGCTGCTTCATCAGTGAACAATGGTGAACCCTGAGGGAATGTAGCACTCAAACACAACAATGATCACTCTGATCTATTTCCGTCACACATCTGTCTATTGTTCAGTTTGTATTGTCAGCTGTCCTCTTTTATTATTTGTCACCAAATCCTGGTTTCTTTGGTGTAGTTTATAAAAAATGAGATGAATGTTAGTCACGAGTCCCTCGCCGTCTTATCGATGGCCTTATTTGTTTGTGATAGAGTTGTAGGTTTTAGGATTGGTTAGACATTTTTAAGGAATTAGCTTTTCTTGCCGAGAGTTGGATGAGAATATCGATACCACTCTCCCTCTCAAAATCTACAAGGGAAGTATCTCTCTGTAGCCAGTTAGCTTAGCTTAGCATAAAGACTGGAAACAGAGGGAAACGGCTAGCCAGGCTCTGTCAAAAGGCAACAACATATGATATAACCAGCACCTCCTTCAAATGGATCAAACAAATGAGATGTAACATGTTAATGAGCAATCTTTATAGGCAGATTTTCTTTATTCTGTATCGCCGTTTCAAGGCTAGACGACATCTTTTGACAACCTCCTCCTCTCCTCCTCCCTTTAGCGGCCAGTTTGCTGTGGTCCGGAGATGTCGGCACAGGAACACGGGTGTGGAGTTCGCCGCCAAATCCATCAAGAAGCGCCGCAGCAAGTCGAGTCGCCGAGGGGTGACGAGGGACGACATCGAGCGAGAGGTGAACATCCTGAAGGAGATCCAGCACCCCAACATCATCACGCTCCACGAGGTCTTTGAAAACAAGGCAGAGGTCATCCTGATCCTGGAGCTGTGAGTGTCTTCTTCTTCTTCGTCTTCGTCTTCTTCTTCTGCTGTTGAAAAACACGTTTCGTTATTTACTCTGCTTGATACAAGACAGACCTTTTACAAAAGTTATTTAGGATGAATTAAATCTTCTACCTCTATCTTCCTATAGTCTTTTAAAGTTGAGGGACTCACAAGAGCCAGATTTAATAAAACGTCAAGCGTCAGATTAATCCCTAGTGTGGGTCAAGATCCAGAAACACTAGATCCTACATTTCCCATGATTCAGTTCAACAACATTTTAAGTCTAAGCAGAGATAACCGTGCCGACATCAACAGGGTTATCTTTTGGAAAGCGCCCCTCAGTTGTCCTGCTCATGACGTGTGAACTAAACTTCATGTGTAAAATCTAATTTTAGTTTTTTCAAATCAAAAATAATTGCCTAATCGTGTTCACAAGTCGTCATAGTCAGCAGTATTCCAGGCCGGTTATAAACTGTAGCCTCTTAGCGGCGTCGTGTGGACAAAGCGCTCGCTAAGCACCAGTTGAACCAGTTTTACTAGTTTAGGTCGTATCGTTCATGTTTACGTTGTTATACTCCAGCGGACACGCTTATTCAGAACAAAGATGCATGAAAGCAGAATAGAGTACAAGTCAAAGAGGAGCTCGCCTTTCAGCCAGTCGCTGACGAGTGTCATGTTGACGGCTGCGGTCGCCGGACAACATTCCTGACCGGTGATCACACACCATCGAATTAGAAGGAAGACATAACGAGCACAAAACCAGTCCGGGCTCGGTGTACCACGTTCAATAAGTCCATGGCTCTGTTTCAGCTCGATACAGTGAACTGGTAGAGCTGACCACTGATGCAAAGTACATTTACAGATTTATTCTGTTGTTTCCTCATCCCCCAAAAACACAAAACATCAGCGTGAACCCGGCTCCTGATTAGACGAGTACACAGCTTTATGTGCGGCTAAATCTCAGCTTCAAACAGTAAAAACATCTCATTTCCATATAATATCCCCTTCAATCAGGCACCTGAATACATTTGTGGATAGAAATATGCTTTTATGTTGCACAATGATGCTTTACGTGAATGAAACCAGTTTAACTCAGTTGCTCTACAGCAGGGAGGTTTCAGTGTCGGGTGATGCTGAAACTATCATTCAACCCATTAGGGAGGATCCATCGATGATCTTTTCTTTTCAGTTAATCAAATCAGTTTGTCTGTGTGCGGGCAGAATAAACCCAGACGATGGAGGAGTGGACTTCAAAATGTGGCAGAGAAAAGTCCATTTACTGCGGAGGTCCCTTTCGCTGTCGGTCATAAAAACCTGCTTTAAAAAAAAAAAAGAGAGACCTCAGCAATTATTGCACTGCTGTAAAGAGCAGGTATGCTGAGCCACTCCCCCCAGAAGAAAGGTTAACTGGAAGAAGAACCCTTTCACTGAGCAGTGGAATGCTTTCTCTTCTATTCTGTACTTTATTTGATTATTTATGACCTTGTGTCAATGTTTTTATGTCACATTGCCGCTGAATTGAATTCCTCGTAAATCACAAGCGGTTGTAAAGATCATAGCAGCAGCAGCGTGTGGCTGGTTGGTCGATGAAGCTCGCAGCAGCTGGGGAACCTTCTTACTTGGTTGCTGGACCTTAACATCTTGCATCCCACAAAGATGCCCTCGGTCTGAGCCGCTGACCACCGTTGGATAGGATGTTCTCCCTGAGGAACTGACATGAGGACTTGTTTCTCATTGTTGTGTCTTTGCTCTGCGGTTTGTGTGGGCTCGACACTGTGGGGGTTCGGAGAGAAGATGAAATACGAACCAGGAAGTGTAGCTCGAAGACTTCATGAATGCCAACGTTGCAGGCTTTTTATCTGACCAAAGATATTGAAATACGTTACTCCAATTGTGTTCTGATACGTTCACACTCGGCCTATCAAGTAGCCGAGTGATGCACAGATCAGAGGTTTTTAATACCTGAATCCACCCGACAGTCCCGATCTGTTGTGAGAGCCAATCCGCACGGTCCAACCTGCAAACATTGAGTTTGAAAAAGTGAATTATTTTAATGTGGTTGCACTTCATGGCATGAATTACAAACCAGAACACTGTTCCTGATTCTACTCCCAATTAGCATTCAAAGCTGCCATAATAATGCCAGCAGGTAGAACAATAAGTTGGATGCTAAAAATATTTAGCTTTGTGTTGTGTCCCTTTGTCCTCCACATCCTCTCCTCCTCCCGCTGCACCCTGGGTAAATACAATGGTGTCAGCGACTGTCCTTTGACGGTAAGCGTTGAGCAACCGGAATATGAAGAGGCAGACGTGGCATGTTGAGGCAGAAACCTTCTGTCCCGTCTGAATGTGTGTTAGCGCCCTGTCAGCCACTGAAGCAGATGATGAAATAAACATCTAACGTATAGAATGGGAGGAGGAAGAGGAGGAGATCCCAGCTGTGCAGCTGCTCTGGTGTTTCCTCCTTTAAAGGGTGGAGTAGTGTTTGTGTGTCTATCTGCAGGTTTATATTCCTGCTGATATGTTTGAGGAGGCTTTAATCACTGTTAGTTTTTTCACAGCATGTGTCAAAAGAAATTACATTCCAGATGTTACAAGACAGTAAGATGATGGTAGTGTTTGAATAGATTGTAAGATGTGAAATGGGCTACTGAATAGTAATGTTCCATTTAATTTACATTCCTCACATATAATGTAAGACGAACGCATGTTGGTACGGCTGAGTAGACGCTCAACGGCTGAGTAAGCGTGGCTGTAATTACAGTTATCTGCTCCCTTCCTCCCTCCTCAGCTCCCTCCATCTCCCTTCCTCTCTCCTCAGCTCCCTCCATCTCCCTTCCTCTCTCCTCAGCTCCCTCCATCTCCCTTCCTCTCTCCTCAGCTCCCTCCATCTCCCTTCCTCTCTCCTCAGCTCCCTCCTTCTCCCTTCCTCTCTCCTCAGCTCCCTCCATCTCCCTTCCTCTCTCCTCAGCTCCCTCCTTCTCCCTTCCTCTCTCCTCAGCTCCCTCCTTCTCTCTCCTCGGCTCCCTCCGTCTCCGTCCGTCTCCCTTCCTCTCTCCTCGGCTCCCTCCGTCTCCCTTCCTCTCTCCTCGGCTCCCTCCGTCTCCCCTCCTCTGTCCTCGGCTCCCTCCGTCTCCCTTCCTCTGTCCTCGGCTCCCTCCGTCTCTCTCCTTCTCCCTTCCTCTCTCCTCAGCTCCCTCCTTCTCCCTTCCTCTCTCCTCAGCTCCCTCCTTCTCCCTTCCTCTCTCATCAGCTCCCTCCATCTCCCTTCCTCTCTCCTCAGCTCCCTCCGTCTCCCTTCCTCTCTCCTCAGCTCCCTCCGTCTCCCTTCCTCTCTCCTCAGCTCCCTCCGTCTCCCTTCCTCTCTCCTCAGCTCCCTCCGTCTCCCTTCCTCTCTCCTCAGCTCCCTCCGTCACCCTTCCTCTCTCCTCAGCTCCCTCCGTCTCCCTCCTTCTCCCTTCCTCTCTCCTCGTCTCCCTCCTTCTCCCTTCCTCTCTCCTCAGCTCCCTCCTTCTCCCTTCCTCTCTCCTCAGCTCCCTCCTTCTCCCTTCCTCTCTCATCAGCTCCCTCCATCTCCCTTCCTCTCTCCTCAGCTCCCTCCGTCTCCCTTCCTCTCTCCTCAGCTCCCTCCGTCTCCCTTCCTCTCTCCTCAGCTCCCTCCGTCTCCCTTCCTCTCTCTTCAGCTCCCTCCGTCACCCTTCCTCTCTCCTCAGCTCCCTCCGTCACCCTTCCTCTCTCCTCAGCTCCCTCCGTCTCCCTCCATCTCCCTTCCTCTCTCCTCAGCTCCCTCCTTCTCCCTTCCTCTCTCCTCAGCTCCCTCCTTCTCCCTTCCTCTCTCCTCAGCTCCCTCCTTCTCCCCTCCTCTCTCCTCAGCTCCCACCGTCTCCCTTCCTCTCTCCTCAGCTCCCTTCCTCTCTCCTCAGCTCCCTCCGTCTCCCTTCCTCTCTCCTCAGCTCCCTCCGTCTCCCTTCCTCTCTCCTCAGCTCCCTCCGTCTCCCTTCCTCTCTCCTCAGCTCCCTCCGTCTCCCTTCCTCTCGCTGCAGGCTTCCGCTCACGTTATCACGCTGTGACCGTGATGAAGCTTCTGCTCTCTGCATTCCCTCGTCTCTACTATCTTTAAAGTGCTAAGCGCTGAATGCGCTATGCTTTTCATTAGATGAGCTACGTGTTGATAGATGAAATGTAGGGCAACGTGTTGGAAGTGATTGGCAAGTGCTGCTACTGTTATTTATTTGTATGCTTATAAAGGAGATTTCATTAGAAACGATACAATTTAATTCTGATGGGATAAGATAGCCGAGACACCAAAGACTTTTCTATCATATAATGTTGAATCTCTTTTGCCCAAAAACAAGCCAGATCTGGCTCAGTGTTGTTCATTAAATGTTGTGGATCAAAACAGTATTTAGTTCCAATATTTTACTGTTTTTGTGCCGTAATCTTGTGTTGATTTTATCTGATAAAACCAAAATATTTTCAATACTACTTTTCCATTTTTACCATATGTCCCCAGATTATCAGGCCTTTCATTTTCTTTTCATCAAGGTACGGTGCAAACGCTTACATATTCCGATAAAACAAACTTGACTCAAACAACGGGGTGTATTCCTTTTCCCTTAGTCTCCCCTTAGTTGTTTTTAATGGGGGGTATTTAATGAAAGAAGTGTATTGAGAACAGCGGTGGTTAAAATGTAATTGGTATGTGTAAATTGGTCGGGATCTAATGCACCAGGATGATTAGATTACATCAGCTCAGCTCTGATAAGCAGGGATTTGTAGGTGAGATCTCACATTTTAATTCTCTCTCTCTCTCTCTCTCTCTCGCTCGCTCTCTCCTCGTCCAGCGTGGCCGGCGGCGAGCTCTTCGACTTCCTGGCAGAGAAGGAGTCGCTGAGCGAGGAGGAAGCCACTCAGTTCCTCAAGCAGATCCTGGACGGAGTCTTCTACCTGCACGCAAAACGAATCGCCCACTTTGACCTTAAGGTACGACAGAAACTAAACACATCATCCATCAGTCGCGTATTTCAAGCAGGAGTACTGACGAGTATTGTTCATTTCGTCAGCTGGTGTTGTGCACACCAATAACAAACTAGAAACCAAAGCTGTGTCCTAACTGTACACTATATATTACTGCTAAGCAGGTTTTGAGTATATTGAGTTAGTAGATTAATAGTCAGCCGAGAATATTAAATTAAACCTATTTTGATAATCTACAATACTGAATACTAATATCTAATGCGTTATGAATACGAGTGTTTAGTCCTGAGGTGAGGCCTTTAATAGACAATATACTCATGTGTGTGTCCGTCATAGATCTTTTGTTTCAGACAGTTCAACAAATGCAAATCAGACTTTTCAAGTGATTAGTCCTCCAAATGAGAAGCAAAACACAATTGGGCAATTTCAGAGAAGAAGAGATGCGCTCCTCTGGTGATTGTGAGATTTCCATGAAAACACTGGACAGCGGCTTGTTAAAGGTCGTGTTACGTTTAGACAACACGCTGGATCTTTTCTTTGTTTTCCTGTTATCATAGGTCACAGTAAAGCGTTGTGTCCGGCCATCTATTTTCCAAAATGCCAGCTCATTGGAGAAGTGGATTTGCAGCATTATATACAAATATGTGATTCTTTCTTTTTTTGCATCAGCTGGCCTCTTTGTGACCTCTCCTTTTATATCAGTTTCTCTTTGTATCTGTGTTTTTGGAGCCAATGCATCTGAGGCAAATTACCAAGACTAATCTGTTTGTGTTAGGATTCTCTGCATTTTATTAGAGAGCGAGCGTAGTTTAAAACTCCTGAGGGGAAAATAATAAAGGTCATAGTGTGTGTGTGTGGGTGCCTGCGTGTGTGTGTGTGACGTTCAGCACTGAGTGACTCACAGCGGGAAGAGTTCAGGAGAAAAGACGGAGCCCACAGGTCCAGGTGGGGGAAAAGACAAATCAATCTTTTTGTATTTTTCTAAAAGAGAAGGAAGGTAACCTGAATGATTTATAGCACGAAATGCATTTCTCTTCATCGTGATTGGAGGTTCGGTTTAATTTGATTAGACAAACCACACGTGGCATAACATTACTTTAGCGTGCCTCCAAAAATAAACTAAAATGGTAAACTCTATGCGGCCATGGCCCAAACGCACTTTCTTAAAGTCACCGTGGAGACAGACAGACAGACGGACAGACAGAAGCAGATGATGGAGACGTAATCCATGCACACACTAAAATGCATGAACTGTATCTTAAAAACCCTTTTTAGAATAATATATATTGTTGTATTGGAATTATTGATGCATTAATGTGTTCATCACTTTAATGTTGCAGCTGTTAAAGGTGGACCTCAAATTAAATACTTAATATACTACTGGGTAGTTTAATCTATAATAATATATCATGATATATGATTAAGACATGTACGTTGAATGTAAGAAAAGGTCAGATTGCTTTAAAAAGGATCAAAATAGGACCCACCGGACCCCACTACCAAAACCCTTACATAACACATTACTTCTGTATTTGGTGTATAGTTGTAGTACTGTCAAAAATATTGAATTATCGATGCATATCGATACTGAATAGTTGACACTCAGCTATTTATTTCTTAGAACAAATCTAAAATGTGACTACCTCGGTGTAGTGTTTATTTTGTGTGTAATCCGAAATGGTGTTAAATATCACCAATTTTCCAGGTATTGTATCTTTAAGTTAGAAGTTCCAGTATGGTGACATCACTATATTGTTGTGGTAGTTTCTTTACTTACGGTAGATCTCAATCGACATCATTGATCGGTTGGCCACTTATGGCTAAACATAAGGCGCCTTCAGAATAAGCAGACAGACAGACGGACGGACTCCTCCACTCACGGAACAATCATCACAAATCATCCAACAGAGTTCAGGACTTTCGGCCTCCAGGTTTACGGAGAATATTGACCTCTGTGCTCAGCCGGCCACTTGTGATCAATGTCGGAGCTTTCTACCAACCACTGCAGCCTCCGCTTCACACATCAGCTTCTGTTAGTCACTGCCGAGCAGGGGCGGAATATCTGAAGTATTCCGCTTCAAACAATGTCTGTAAATGCTATGCTGACCCAACTTCTTGTCCTTTTTTTTTCTCTTATGTGTTGTCAGTTATAGTATAGTTCTAGTCTATAGAAAGCTATTTGCGTGGCCTTTCTATGTGGGTATTATGCAGCCATAAGCGTACACATTTAGATAAGTTCTACAGAGACGCCGATATCGACCATCGATGAAGTTGTGATACTGAAGAGCTTGATATGTTGGGCATGGCAGAGTAACGATGTCTGACTCATCTTATCTGCAATTTGTATCAGAACTGAAGGCAAGGCAAGGCAAGTTTATTTGTATAGCACATTTCAACAACAAGGTAATTCAAAGTGCTTCACATAAAACCATTAAAAGCATCAAAACATAAGGCAAAAGAGATTTAAAAACAATTAAGAACATGCATTAAAAAACAGTGTAAGAAATAAAATGCAGTGGTAAAATGCAGAAATGCAGGAAATTGATTAATATATTAATTGAATGTGGTTCAATTAAAGGCAGCAGCAAACAGAAAAGTCTTCAATCTTGATTTAAATGAGCTGAGGGTCTCAGCAGACCTGCAGCTTTCTGGGACTTTGTTCCAGATATGTGGAGCAGAAAAACTGAACGCTGCTTCTCCATGTTTAGTTCTGACTCTGGGAACAGAAAGTAGACCGGTCCCAGATGACCTGAGGGGTCGGGATGGTTCATAAGGTAGCAGCAGATCAGAGATGTATTTTGGCCCTAAACCATTCAGTGCTTTGTAAACCAACAGCAGGATTTTAAAGTCAATTCTTTGTTGGACAGGAAGCCAGTGCAAAGACATTAGAACTGGGGTGATGTGATCCACCCTCCTGGTCTTAGTGAGGACTCGAGCTGCAGCGTTCTGAATCAGCTGCAGCTTTCTGATGGACTGTTTACAGAGACCTGTAAACACACCGTTACAGTAGTCCAGTCTGCTGAAGATAAATGCATGGACAAGTTTTTCCAAATCCTGTTGAGACATAAGTCCTCTAATCCTTGATATATTCTTCAGGTGATAGTAGGCTGATTTTGTAATTGTCTTGATATGGCTGTTCAGGTTGAGGTCTGAATCCATAACTACACCTAGATTTCTGGCTTGGTTTCTGGGTTTTAACATCAGTGATTGAAGCTGAGCGGTGATTTTCAATTGTTCGTCCTTGGTACCAAAAACAATTACTTCTGTTTTATCTTTGTTTAATTGAAGAAAATTCTGGCACATCCAGTTGTTGATTTGTTCAATGCAGTTACCCAGCCCTTGTATGGGATTATAGTCCCCTGGTGACATAGTTATGTAGATTTGTGTGTCGTCTGCATAATTATGATAACACACTTTGTTGTTTTCCATAATCTGAGCTAGTGGAAGCATGTAGATGTTGAACAGAAGAGGCCCCAGTATTGAACCTTGGGGAACACCACATGTCATTTTAGTCAGCTCTGATGTGTAATCAGCTACAGACACAAAGTATTCTCGGCCCTTCAAGTAGGATTCAAACCAGTTAAGTGCTGTGCCAGAGAGTCCCACCCAGATTTTTAGTCTTTCTAGGAGTATGGCATGGTCGACCGTGTCGAATGTAGCACTGAGATCTAGTAACACTAAGACTGAACTTCTGCCATTGTCTATGTTTAAGTGGATGTCGTTGAAAACCTTAACAAGAGCAGTTTCAGTGCTGTGGTGCTGTCGAAAGCCTGACTGGAAAACATCAAAGCAGTTATTTACGGCCAAGAAGTTGGTCAGCTGTTGGAAAACCGCTTTTTCAATTATTTTACTTAAAAATGGGAGGTTTGATATTGGCCTATAATTTTTCATCGTTGCGGAGTCTAAACTAGCCTTCTTTAGGAGTGGTTTAATAACTGCAGTTTTTAGGGCTTGTGGGAAGACACCTGAGAGAAGGGATGTGTTTACAATTTGTAAAAGATCAGTGGTCATGCAGTTTGAAATATTTTTGAAAAAGTGTGTTGGTAGAATATCCAAGCAGCAGGAGGATGACTTCAGATGTTGTATAATGTCTTCTAGGCTTCTACGGTCGATTGAATGAAATTGTGTCATGATATTTGAATGGATGTTATTCAGAGATCGGGACAACACATATCCTGTGGTTGGTGTGGAGGCACTGACTGCTTGTCTGATTTTCTGAATTTTGTCAGTAAAAAAGGAGGCAAATTGATTGCATGCCCAAGCGGATTGGAGCTCAGCAGCTACCGACACTGGAGGGTTTGTTAGCCTGTCGACGGTAGCAAATAAGGCGCGTGTATTGTTCTTGTTTTTGGTTATGATGTCGGAGAAGAATTACTGCCTTGCATTTCTAAGTTCCAAATTATAATTGCGAAGTCTCTCTTTATAGATGTCACAGTGAACCTGGAGATTAGTTTTTCGCCACCTGCGCTCAGCTTTCCGACACTCTCGTTTCTCTATTTTGACCAGCGTAGCATTTCTCCAAGGAGATCTTCGCTTACCCGAGACAACCTTCACTTTAGTGGGTGCAATGGCATCAATAATATTTTTAACTTTAAAATTGAAGCCATCTACAAGCTCATTGACTGAGAGGCAAGAGAGGGCTGGTGTGGAGGAGAACTTCTGAATAAATAGTTCACTGGTGTTTTCAGAGATGTAACGCTTTGTCACAACCTTGGTTTGGACATTTGTGTGCAAGGAGATTGCACTCTCAAAGAAAACACAGAAATGATCAGAGAGTGCAACATCAGTCACAGCAACCTTGGAAATGTTTACACCTTTGGTGATGATTAGGTCCAGAGTGTGCCCCCTGTTGTGGGTCCTGTCACATGCTGAGTCAGATCATAGTTATCAAGGACACCACATAGTTCTATAGACTCTCTGTCCTGGGGATTATCAACATGGATATTAAAATCACCAACAATAACAACACAGTCAAAATCAATACAGATTACAGACAGCAGTTCAGTAAACTCATCAAAGAAGGTTGCACAGTATTTAGGCGGTCTGTAAATGTTTAGGAATAAAGCTTGAGTGGAATTCAGAGCCACATATTCAAAAGAACTAAAATGACCAAAGGGCATCTGCTTGCATTGAAGAGAATCATTAAATAAAATAGCAACTCCACCTCCTTTCTTATACGTTCTTGTTTCATTCATGAAACTGAAGTTGTCAGGTGTTGATTCAATAAGAACAGCTGCACTGTTATCTTGATTTAACCAAGTTTCAGTTAAAAACAAAATGTCCAGTTTGTGCCTAACAATAAAATCATTGATTAAAAATGTTTTTCGTGACAGAGACCTGACATTTAATAAAGCTAAGTTTAATGTGGTTGAAGCTTTCTTTGCCCAATTTATTTGGACAGGCTGACAAGGAATGTATGCTAAGTTTGATAAGTTTGCAGGTTTACTATTGTTTCTTCGCAGCCTCACCTTTCTTTTTCTATAAACTTGCAGGACAGGAATTGAGACGGCTAGCTGCATACAGGGCCCCGACTTTTCCTGGAGAGAGTCATTGGTGTCATTAGCCTTGTAGCCTGGACCCAGAAGATATCAATTACCAAAGGACCAAAATGGTTTAGAGTTCTGTTCTGCTAATGGAAACACTTAAAAAGACCCGGCTCGGGAAAATCCCCAAACTTTGATTCTTCTACTGCATCATTGTTTAATCGTGCTCTACACGAACCGTCGTGGTCGTCATCGTGCCGATGGAGAGATCTGTGAGGAAATGTGTTTTTGGTTATTGAGCTGGCAGTAAAAATGGTGCTTCCCTTAAATTCCTACTTTGTTCAGGATTTCAGCAGTTGTGGAGAAAGTATTCAGTACTTGAGTAAAAGTACTAACATGACAATTAATAAATACTCTGTTACAAGTAATCCTGCATTGAAAACGTTACTGAAGTAAAAGTATCGAAGTATAATCTGGAAGATGTACTTGTAATATTAAAAATACTCAATGCAGAGAAAAAAAAACTGACTGTTATACTATAATATAATCAGATTATTATTATTCCTCCTGCATTAATGTAAAATATGCCTATTCATTTTCAATCAATCGACTCACTGATGAATAAAGTAATCATTTCAGCTGTACTTGTATCAACGGTTGAGTTGTTTGATTTGATCATGTTTTACGACGGTCATGATGAGATTAAAAAAGAACATTTCCCTCAATTGTGGTGCAGTAAAACAAAAAACCTCAAGTAAACTACAAGTGCCTCAAATTTGTACTTGAGTAAATGTTCTAAGTTCCATTGCTCCACTATTTAGACCTTAAACCGTTTATCATTCTCCTTGGTTCCAGCTTTATCAGAAGCGTTTCGATGTTTACAGAGACTAGAACCAGCGAGCTGAGCTGCAGTCTGTGTTTCCTCGGCGCCTCCTGTTTTCACTGCGGCCCACATTCAATCTGTTCTTGTTCCCAAACTAAATCCTCACAGTCGAGCTGAAAGGACGAGGTTTGGAGGGAAGATGGCTTCGTCTAAAAAGACGCATCATGTCCTCGGGAATGTCCGGCTTTGGTTAAAGCACATCTTTAATGAGCTACCTTTGTTTTTCGTATAAGAAGCAGAATGAAGCTGCCGTCCTTCCTCTTTCCCTCACTTCCTCGAGAGCTTTTTACTGGCGTTTTGCATGAGATTTCCATGGCCGACGCGCCTCCTTCCTGCCAGCCTGTTCCTGGTTTTATATCCACCTCTGCTGCTCGCTCTCTTGATTACACTTAGTTTGTGTCCTGCCTTGATCCGTTATGGTGAACACATTTCAATATTTGTCCTTTTTAATTCCTCTGAGCATTGTAACTGGTCACGATGCACAGTTGGCACAGAGATTTGTCTTTTTATACAGATGTCACGCCCCCTGTCTCTACCCCTGACTGTCCTCCCCGTCTCCCCTCCTTTTGAACAGTCTCTCTTTTCCTTCCTTTCCAGCCGGAGAATATCATGCTGCTCAACCGCTCGGTGCCTCACCCGCGCATCAAGCTCATTGACTTCGGCCTGGCCCACAAGATAGACTTTGGCAACGACTTTAAAAACATTTTTGGAACTCCAGAATTTGTAGGTCAGTACCTCTTTGTGTTTGTGTGTGTCCCTGAAGAATTACGATCCTGTCTTATTTTATAGTTTGGAACAGATTCTGCTCCGCTGAGTCTGCACTATATAAACACAAACACACTCTTTCCTGGCTTTGATCCCGGGGGCTGTGTATAGTGAGAGCCGAAGCCAAAAGTGCCATCGGGACTTAAGTGAGTGAGACCTGATGATAGACTGGAGATTATCAGTACGGGTCCTTCCTGCCAACACAAACATACACACTAATAGACACGTTCGTGGCTCGCTCCCATCTCCCCTCACCGACCCCCCCCCCCCCTTTTTTTGGCCCGGGGCATCGCCAACGCTCCCGTTCTCCTCCAGCCCGATGCCAGCGCCACCAGCATAATCACTCGGGCCAAAACCAGAACCCGGTCCCAGTTCAGCAGGATGGCGGCGGTCAAATGGTCTAAATCAAGATCAAGTGGCAGGAAAACGAAACAATAATTCATGGCATGATGATATCATTATTGCCAGTGTCCATTGCAAATAAATGTCCATAAACCTGCCTAAGAATTATCACGTTTTAAGTTTTCTTCAGGATCAAAGTAATCCAGCGATGGTTGTCTGTACATCAAACACAGGAACTGCTAATAGTAATTCGGCATAATTTTAAAAGTGCCAATTTGCCCAAATGTAAGCAAACCTAGGCCAAAAAACCAACATTCAAAACATGATACCTGTTTACATCCCCAAAGCCCCAAAATGATGGGAACTGTAGTTCAACACTGATGCATGATTATTATAATTGAAGTGACACTCTTTTAATATTAACTCATAACGAGGTGCAGATAACGGGGCTGCATCCTCTCTCCTGCAAAAGTCCCGTTTCATATCAAAACTGTTTTTAAATTGAATTAGAAATGAATTCACTGAATCGTCTTTAACTACGGTATTCACACATCTGAGGACGCGACGAGAGGAAAAAAGAAGAGAAATAATCACAGTTCTAGCAGGTGTGATTAACAAAGTATAAAAATACACAAAGGCTCATAAAACAACTCCTCCTAAAGAAACAAAAGAAATCTGAACGTGATAACGAGCTCATACAAAACTCATTAAGAAGGCATTGCAAGAAGAAAATTAAGTAAATGAATTGGTGAGGGAAGAGATAAAGTCGGTGCGTGGTGTATGTGAGTTGTTTATGTGCTGACCTGAACAGTAATAATCTCCTGTTTTTGCCTCACAGCTCCAGAAGTAGTCAACTATGAACCTCTGGGCCTGGAGGCAGACATGTGGTGAGTAAACAAAGACGAAGAACAGCTGCTGTTCAGCAAGTGTGTCGTGTTTTATACGATGTCGTAATGCACAGCTAACGTCTCTTTCTCTCTCCTCAGGAGCGTCGGCGTGATAACCTACATCCTGTAAGTATCCGAGTCCTCAGCGGTGACTATGGATGTGTGTGCAATGTGAGACGCGTATGAATCTCAGCAGGGTTTTCACAACAGACACCGTCACGTCTTCTTACGAACCCCGGGGCGTCGCCTCGCGTCAGACAGGATGTGCAAGAGGTCGCCGGCTGGGTCGCTCACTCGGCAGCCACAGTTTGTGATCAATAATGTAACAGCCTGCAGCGAGGACCGGCCGGCATATTGAGACTGAATTCTGAGTGCACTCGAGTGCGATATTGTTCCAGCAGCTGTTTTCCTTCTTTATTTAACGAGACATTGTTTTGCTGATCAGGCTTCTTATTGGATATCCAATCTCTGACCGTAGTTACATTCAACTGTACATATTCTCAAGTACTGTACTTTAGTACAATTTTGAGATGCTTGTACTTCAGTGGAGTATTTCTATTTCATACTTTATACTTCTGGTTACTTTGCCAGCTGCAACATTAAACTGACACATGTATGCATCAATAATTATAATATATAATAGGTTCTGAAATGTGCCATTCTGCACAATGATTTTGTAAATTTGGTACATTGAGTATATTTGTAAGTTAATACTTCAGATGTACTTTTGCTCAAATAACAGTGTACTTCTACACTGTAGTATTACTACGTTTACTTAAGTAAGAGATCTTCCACTGCTGCCTGGGGTTCGAGCATATTTCAATCCAAAAAGGCCGTGTTGGTTCAAGATATAGATTCACAGGGTTTTGTTTTGTTTTTATTCTATTTCGTGTTATTTTCACCATTTTACGCTGAAACACATTTTCACTCAGATTTTATCCCTCAACACATTCAGACGTTCTTACGCTTCCTGCTGCAAAAAGACTTTTCACAACTAGTCACATGACGCAAAGGTTCCTCTTGTGATGTTGACGTCTTTGAAAATGCTTCCTGTAGTTGAAAAAAATACTGAGCCGTCCATCACGTTATCCTGATTATTAGTTTTAGTTTTTTACAGCCTGCTCGAGGCTAATCCACTGTCGCTAACTAATCCTGGACTTTGTCCACAAAGTTTATTCTTCTCTAATCTGTTGTGCAGTTAATGAAGAGGATGTGACTTCAGAAAAGAAGCCCTGATTAGATTAACTCCCCCTCTATCATAAGAAGTCATGCTAAAAGGTTTCCCCTGCATTTACTTTACTTTACTTCTACTTCAGTTAACCAATTGATCTTTAAAACAACTTCCCCCTCTACAGCCGATGGCTTTCATTGAACTCGCGCGTGTTCTTGAAGCAGACATGTCGGCACAGTTGTAATTCAGCAGCGAGAGAGACGCTCGAGCCCTCTGCGACCCACAGGTCAACTGCTGTTGGCTCTCGACGGTGCTGTAGTGTCCTCCTCTCTTTACACCGGGCCACCAGGTTTCCTGAGCTCCCACACACCTTTTATCCTTCAGATAGACACCTACACAAAGCTCAAAACACAAGAGAGTGTGTGCACAGTGCTGCACGTCGGGTGCATTTGCCCACACGAGCACAAACACAGCGAGGTAAAGAAAGAGCCAGTAAAGTGTTCTCTCTCTATTACATAAGTAGCTGCAAACATTACATTACCGCATTATATTTTAAAGGAGTAATATGTATTATAAATGATGTACCTCTTCGTTGCACGAACACAAATGCACACATATACTGTGCACGTACACACACACACACGCCATCTTTGTTCATGCTGTCCACCCACACATTTGTCACAGCTCTGCTTGGCATAGCAAGGTAGAAAATAGATTGTTCACTGCTTATTATCACAGCTGAGCAACAGTGAGGTGCACTTACAGTGCTGCTCATCTCCTGTTAAAAACAGCATGGAGGGGAGCTGGGGATAATTCAATAAAGCATTCGTGGGTGATTTTTGGGAGCGTTTCCAAACTCTTAATGGGAGTGTTTTGCATGACTGATTCGACTGCTGCAAGGTAATGACGGCGGCACAAAAAGCTCCATTAGGGAACTCAAAGTAGTCGCAAATGACACTACTACTACTTCATCTGTCTGAGATAATGCCCCCTGACATCCTTTAGGTGAATGTGGTGAATCAGACTGCTTTCTGCTCTGCTGGAGCTCTAATTTGTAAGAATGCGATATCTGATATCAGGCCGATGGCTCGGTTATCGGTGTCAATATTCAGTTTAATTCTTTATGTATATATATATTATATACTGGAATTTGAATTCCTCTTTTGAACAACTCTCATGCATAAAAGGGTTTACACTCGAGTTGTAATTCCTGTTCATTTTAAAGTGCCTGTGTACTGTGTTCTGTAAACTTATATCTATATATTTATTTGTTACATTTACATTTTTGGGGCTGAAAGAGTCTGATCGGTGCATCCCTGTGTCATTTGGGTTTGAGTGTGTTTTAAGCATGTGCACAGTCTTTAAGTCTCATTTGGGAAACATTTTGGGGGATAAAATGTTGCCACAGAATCCTGACGAAACACTTTCCTGCTGATTTCACCGCCTGGCCTTAATTACTTGTTTGTTGTGCGCAGCTGCCTGATTTATACAGTCGATAAATTCATTCATACACCTCCGCTCAACTTGAGCTTGACCCCGAGCCCACGTCCATGTCTGTCCCAGCTGGCGTGATAATTAGCGGCTGGTGCTGACGAGTTAGAGAGGTTTCAGTGAAGGAGGGGAAGGCCGGGGTTCGGTTTAACTGAGACCTCACCTGCTTGATCGCTTAGCCGTGTGTGTGTGTGTGTGTGTGTGTGTGTGTGTGTGTGTGTGTGTGTGTGTGTGTGTGTGTGTGTGTGTGTGTGTGTGTGTGTGTGTGTGTGTGTGTGTGTGTGTGTGTGTGTGTGTGTGTGTGTGTGTCTTGGTTTGCCCATTAGAACATGCTTTTGTCACATTATCCCATGAAAGTCTCTCCACTCAAACTCCTGGCATTGTATCTGAGGGGCCGTCCCCAGCTGGCTTTCCTGCGCTGGTGTTTGAATAACACAACAAATACTTCAGTGTGATAGCAAGGCTTGATTAATGAGTCACCATTCGCTGCTACGCGGCTCCGTAATCACGTCAAGGAGCAGTAAGGTCTCCGTTTCGGTTTCGAGGGCCGGAGCTAATCAGCAGAGACTTTATTGTTTGAATGGAAATCCAAATTTTCTCTTTGATTACAGGAACCGCTGCTTCAGTTTGGAGGTTTTGAAGTTGTTGAGTTGATTTAAAGCGTGCATTCAAATTACCTTGGTAAACATTTCTTTGACTGTATTGTCTTCTTTGTGTCTCTTGGCTGAACAACAGTCGGTGTGTCCACTACTCTAACCTTGTCATCCACCTTTGTCCCGTCTGTGCAGCCTGAGCGGTGCGTCTCCCTTCCTGGGCGACAACAAGCAGGAGACTCTGGCCAACGTGTCGGCCGTGGACTACGCGTTCGACGAGGAGTTCTTCAGCAGCACCAGCGTTTTGGCCAAAGACTTCATAGCGAGGCTCCTTGTCAAAGACCCCAAGTATGTATTTCACACCGGGTTGTGACGCGATCACGTTCATGCTCTCTGAAGTGTATCTGCACAGCGTGAGCTGGATGGAACAAAATGGAGTTAATTAGGGATGCAACTAATCATGTTCATGATTGAAGAGTCTATAAAAGGTGACACAACTTGTTAAAAATGGGCATCACAATGTCCCACGGTCCACGTTGAAGTCCTCAAAATGCAGCCAATAGTCCAGATCAGTGGAAAATTGAAGAAAGGATTCACTGCAGATGTTCCAAACACAACTGTCTCGTCACTAGAGACGATGTGAACGTCTCCCTCATCACAGCTGAATGGCTGCAGCAACACTTGAAGACAATGAAAGCCTCAAATTCTTATTCTTCATAACAATGGCGCGAGAGCGAGGGGAGGGGGGGGGGGGGCGAACGGCAGTGAATAATTATAGGTGTTGAGATAATTTCATTTAGACGGGATGAAGCGAGACGAGGCCCGGGTTGCTTTACACAAGACAGTGGGCGAAAGAGGAGACTGACTTTACAAACTAATGGAGCTTTTAGAACAAATGCCCCGAACCGGCTTGTCGACCTACATCGTAGAGCAGCCGTGGATCCACTCGGCTGGCAGGAGGATTGATGAAGGTTCGCTTGAAGAAGACACACATTGATGACGTTCACCGGGGCTCTGGGCTGCAGCAGCACAATCCCTGTTCACGCTGATTATCGGGACATGTCCTCACCTGTACTGTGGACAGACGGCCCGATCGGTTTGTGGGTTTATTTTTGTGTCTTTGACTCGTGGGCCTCAGCTAGAAACAGGGATGTGGAATTGAACAGACGTCGACAGGAGGAAGAGGTGCGTGTGTGTGACTGGGCCAGTCACACCACCACCAGTTCCCCTGATGGTTATATTGGCTCACGATGAACAAAGGGACACTTTCAAACAATGACTTTTAATTGTTAGTTTACAGCAGTTGTAATTAGGGAGGTGAGAGTGAGAGAAGGAAGTGTCTGTACTCTCAACCACAGACCAGTTGGACTGAGAGAGACCAGCTCTGCTTTTATTGTTCATGTTTGTTTGTTTTTAATTTATCTTTTGAAACATCTTCTCCAACTTCAGTATGCTATCGGTTAAGATGAACGTATCTTATGGGAAGTGGTAGAGAAATGAACTGTCCATATATTGTCGGATGTCTCGGTACCTTATTTGACTTGTTTAAGAGAAGTGTGAAGAGTTTCTAGAAGGAAATGAAATGTTTTAGGTCAGCAAAGGTCAATATATCCCACTATTTAGAATGAGGAGGAGTCAGGGTCAAAACTATTTAATCTTGCATTATTTGAATAAGAACAAAGCATCTGATGGTATTTTAATTTGTGTGAATCTTTTTTTGTTTGTTTGATCTGGCAGAGATATTTCACTAGTGAGGCTTCAGTAACAAACTATTAGCATCATTTTCATTGGTGTTATTTCCTCAAAGAGTCCAAGGTGATGTATTCACACGTCTTGTTTTGTCCGACCACCGGTCCAAAATCCAATGATGAAAACAGAGAAAATCAGCAAATCCTCTAATCTCAGAGCCTGGAACAAGTGAATTATTCACTTTTTTTTTGCTTGAAACATGACCTGAATGATTGATTACCACAATAGTTTATAGCAAAAGTCGATCGACTGCTCCGTTAATCAACTGTATCTGTATTATATACATTTAAACCACGGTGACAGAATTCAATGTTGTGGCTGTCGAGTTAAAGTGACAGATTAATGAGGTTGATGGATAATTAGAGGCCAAAACATTGAGACAAATGTTGAGTTGAGTTTCACTGACCGTGCATTTTTCTGCCAGAGTCTGCTGTGTGTGCAGTGGCCTCATTGTGATGAATGAAGGGTCTGCGTTTTCTCACACAGCGCTGATGTCGTTCTGAACGCGGCTTAAGATCACCACAGTACGTTACTGCTGGGTTTGAGTCACTACTAGAAGAAAAAAACAATGCAAATTGCTTCTATAATTCTGGACTCTTTTAAGGATTATGACGATTTTATAGCAAGATGTGATATTAGCATCTCACAACTGCATCATAACCATTTCTTTACAGCGCATAGGAGTGACGCTTTCTTTCTTCCATCTGTACACAGCTGTGTCTCTGAATATGAACATTTTCTTTGAGCATTAAAATGCTGCATCGCACCAGAAAGCCCTCAATTTGACTGTTAACTCAACAAACTTCTGTCTCCTTCATTCTTTTTACATGTTTCTGTCTACAGAAAGAGAATGACGATTCAGGACAGCCTCCTGCACCCCTGGATCAAGGTTGGACTGCATTTTTTTTTTTTTTTAAATGGCTGATTGATTCTGTACCAAATAATCATTTCCAATAATCTTCTTCTATCGATGCATTTGCTGCGTTTGTGAAATCAGCCGAAAGACACTCAACAAGCACTGAGCAGAAAGGAGTCGGCCGTCAACATGGAGAAGTTCAAGAAGTTTGCGGCTCGAAGAAAATGGAAAGTAAGTGCTGTTCTTTGTTTTCTACACGCCCCAAATCTCGAGCTTCAGGAAAGACACAACCTTGAGATGTAGCGCCCGTGCTGCTCCAGCGGTCGCCTCCCTGTCTGTTTGGGTTCATCACGGCTGACCCGGCGTTGCGATGACATGCCGGTTTATCTGTGGCGGTTGGGCGGTGCAGTCATGTCTTCGTGCTCCAGTCTGGCACTCTGGAAGCTTCTGGCTTTCCAGTGACCTCGATTTGACTTTAAATTTATTTATGTCCTCGTAAAAAACTGAAACGTCAATAGAATATGTTGAAGTGACGTTTAAAAAGTGGCAGGTATAGAATAGATCTCTCACCATACTTTAACTAAAAGTTCAATTCAGAGAGCGAATATTAAACCCAGATGTAATAAAGGTCTGATTCTTTTGATTTGAAGTCCAGAAGACGGCAAACAAAGTCCAGTCTAAGACCTGGTGAAATAAAATCTGCATACGTCGATATATTTGCTGGTTTGAATCCATTTGTTTAAAGGAACAAGAACTGATTACAAAGTAGTTTTAAAAAGGCTAAATGCCAACAAATATCGGTTGACTGAGATTATTTAAAAGCATGTTGTGAATCTTTCTTCAATGTATTTGGACTTTTGGACTTTGGGGTGAATGGAAAATTCAGAATACATAGACATTCAAATTTAGAATTTTTTACAGCCCTAGAAAGAAGTTAGGTTTTAGTCCAGAAGCCATTTGACGGTCAGCTTAGCCTGTGCATAGTTCGATAAACGCTTGAATGATAATAATATGGTGCCTTCGTGGTGTTTGGATATGGTTGGCCAGTTACAGATTGGTCACCTAACAGTAGGAAGGACAACGGGTTATCAAAGACTGAAAAACAATGAGTAAAGAAACTGAACTGAATTCAAATGGAGCAGAAAATTGCTTCATGTCGACACCTGCCCGTTCCGTTCATGGTCCCCTGAACACGACTTGACATTAACTCGTTCTAGTTCTACTCGCTCATCAACTGATATTCTTCTTCTCTCTTCCAGCAATCCGTCCGACTTATCTCCCTCTGCAACCGCCTGTCCCGCTCCTTCCTGTCCAGAAGCAACATAAGTGTGGCACGCAGCGACGACACGTTGGTAAGACCATGAGACCTGTGTTGTGCTTCTAACGGTACAAAGAGACATGAAAGCACAGGACGGGCAGCGGAGGTCTGGATCCAGAGTCATGCAGTTGATTTGGTTTTGCAGCTATTAACACCTCCGAGGCTTTAAATTGCACTTGAGTAAAGAAAGTCCACATCAAGAGATCCATTAATTTTTATCGCCACAGTCCTATCTTTAATACCAACCAAATAGACCTAATTAACAGGTGACTAGCAGCTTAATGAGTTTCTGATTGCTTTTAGTGAAGTGCATTTTCTTGTTCGGACCCCGAGCTCTCAGTTACAGCTCTGGTATTTCTAACTCTGCCTCTGAGAGTCTTGAGCGTCTGCGTGTAATTGATCTGTTCCTCGTTTCCCACCAGCGCCACAGGTCAGGTGTTTGTAGAATTGTTGGAATTTCTGTGTGTGTGTGTGTGTGTGTGTGTGTGTGTGTGTGTGTGTGTGTGTGTGTGTGTGTGTGTGTGTGTGTGTGTGTGTGTGTGTGTGTGTGTGTGTGTGTGTGTGTGTAACCGTAAAACCAATGTGAGGAGGAAGCTCGTTTAGTACACGACCCAGTTTGTTTGAGTTTGTCGTAGTAATACACACAGAGTAAGAATCCCTATATGTGTGTCTATACGCGAGATGTAAACACTGCAGCCTCGGTGAGAGGTTCAATCATTTACCAGCAGCCAAGGCCGGGCCTGTTTCCTCATCAGACTAGTACGCAGCAACGTCCTGGTGTCTCAGGTGAGCTGGCAGGTAGAGCTGAGCGCCCCCTGTAGTCCACAGTAGAAGCCTTCTCATAGATCTTTGTTGTTTCTTTATTGGCTGAGCAGCTCCGGGGTCAAGTGCTTTACTTAAAGACTCCGCTTTTTTAGCGCAAAACAAGATCAGAGATTTGTTGATATCGTTCGTCAGATGTGGCCGAAATTAAGGCAAAATGAGAAGCGAGTAGAAACCATTTGTTCTTGATCAATGACTGAGATGACCAGTTATCACACTTTTCTGTCAATCAACGAATGAGTTATTGAGCTAGAAAAGAACTTGCAGAGTAATGGATGACTCACAGTTAAGAATACACTTTTGTAGAGTTAGCCTGCCATGGTAACAAGCACAGGAGGTTTAGTCACCTGAACAAATACCTTCATGAAGGACAGATGAGCATTACTCATTTCCACTGCCAGCACGAGTCTTCTCAGCCTCTCTGACAATTGCTGCTTCACGTTTTTGTCATTAGACCAAATCTTTATTTTCCGGATGCAAACCCCCTTCGTCATGAAATTTCATGGAAAATTATCATTTCTTTAAGCTGAGAATTAACTACTAGTCTATCCATCAGAGCTCCTCAAATACATTGCCATCTGAAAGGGAAAACATATTAGTTATTATTATTTTTTATTATTATATTCTTCGAGGATCAATTTGTCCTCATTTCTAAGCGTGTAAGAGATCATTTCATAGATAAGTTACAGCGATAGGAACTTCTGAGTGGATGGTGTCTGTCATAGCAGCTAGATCCTCACTACACTTGTCCTAGAAAATGATGTCCTGAAAACAGTGGGAACCGTTATTACACATGAGAAAAGGTTGATTGGTTAAACCTCTCCATCCTGTGTCGTGAATTACAATTTGTAGAAGCTAAAGAAATCCACAAAAGGACTT
Organism: Lycodopsis pacificus; assembly: GCA_028022725.1. NCBI lineage: Eukaryota > Metazoa > Chordata > Actinopteri > Perciformes > Zoarcidae > Lycodopsis > Lycodopsis pacificus. Next base: position 13,456,533 of record CM051692.1, on the reverse strand, counting down.
TGTTGAGGGCGAATCCCCAGCAAGCTTTGCTGGTTTGCTGCTCGTACACATGTGTGCTGTTTGCAGCTCCTCTGAGGTGGTTTCCTCGTGGCTCCCCCAGCAGGGAGGTTCTGTTGAGGAATGTGGCTGGAGTGTCACGCTTGGCAGAACAAACGCCACACCAGCCTCTCCTCCTCCTCCTCCTCCTCCTCCTCCTCACCTCCCTGCCGTTCTCGTCCTCGTCTCTTTGTGCAGCAGAGCGTCACAGCTGATTTCTGTGCCGTCCGGCTGAAGGTCGTCGGGTCACATGTCACGGACAGAACATTTTAAAAAAGATAGATTTTGAACTTTAAGTGCAAGAAAAAGAAGAAGAAAAGCCTGTTTGTTTCTGTGTGTTCTCATGCATGAGGAAAAAGATGAAAGAGAGACTTAAGGGAGGGAGCATGTGATGGAAAGAATTCTCTGGATTAATGTTCACAGGATTAGATCGTCATCCTGTGAACAGTTGAGGAGTAATCTATCTTTCCCACCCGTCTAGGATGAGGAAGACTCCTTTGTGATGAAGGCCATCATCCACGCCATCAACGACGACAACGTGCCCGGTCTGCAGCATCTGCTCGGCTCCTTGAACAGTTACGACATCAACCAGCCCAACAAGGTGACCAGCGCAGACATGGTGCACATGAATAGTATTAAAGCTGTTGTTTTTCAATCAGCATTTATTATTTGTGAGATGTGTGAAATGTCTCCTGATCCATTTTTCTGATAAATTCAAACCCCCAAACTAGAACATAGGTCCTCGTGATCTGAAGGAATATAAAGGTATTCAGTGCAGTCCACTTTCCCACAAACAGACGTCAACTCAGCTCAGTGTCTTCAGGGTCTTTTTAACCATTTGTCAGCTTGTCCTCATGTTCCACCCTGAAGCTAATGTGACGCACTCTTTTAGGGACTGAATGGAAGCGCCACAGCACAAGGTCGAGATTGTGCAGGTCTGTGCTCCATTTTAGGATGAACGTTGAGGGATGAAGAGATGTTTGTTTGATTTTTGTTAGTTTAAAGCTACAAAACAAAAGGAAACTCCAGACAGAGCTTTAAATATTTAAACTCTTATGATTTCATACTGCTTGCATGAAGGAAAGTCATAAACTTTCACAGTCTCCGGATCAACGTTTGTCACCTGAGCCAGTTCAGTTTGAGCAACATTTCCTAAGATGTAAGGAAGCGTTCATTAAGTTCAATCACTGCGTGAGGAACAGAGAAAGAGAGAGCGATGTCCAGTTCTTGAGGAAAAGTCTCTCGGGTATGATCGGCCCAAACAGAAGCAGATTTCTGCACATTAACGGGCAACGAGTCAGCTTCTGAACGGACAGAAAGAAATCATTTTTCATTTGTCCTCGTGTATCTCTCGCATGAATAACAAAAATAGATTTTATTTCAATATATTAACAGAAAGAAAGGAATGAAGTGCAGAGAACAGACGTTTAGGTTCATATCCAGACTTATCTCTCATTTTCTGTTTGCTGTTTCGTTGGAGGAGATTAGTTTGACGTTTGTTGACAGCTGATAGGCGATGGGGGGGGAACATGAAGGAGGAGGAGGAGGAGGAGGAGGAGGAGGAGGAGGAGGAGGAGGAGGAGGAGGAGGAGGAGGAGGAGGAGGAGGAGGAGGAGGAGGAGGAGGAGGAGGAGGAGGAGGAGGAGGAGGAGGAGGAGGAGGAGGAGGAGGAGGAGTTTCAAGTTCAGGGACTTGTTCAGAAAAGGTCATCTCCATTTTCTTCCATCCTCTTGCCTCCTTTTCTTCTACTGCTTATGTTTCCATCACCATGCAGTCACTCAAACACACCGTAGACGTCAATACTGTCTCAGTCCTCTCATCTGTCGGTCCAAATGTGTTTGTGAGAACCTATAGAAGAGAATCAACCTTTTTTCTTATATTCTTAAGGTGTAATTAGTCAGGTTGAGACTCTACTTTAAAGACACAAACTCACAGGTGGTCACTGAAAACTAAGAACTCCGTTGTGTGCGTACGTTGCAGCATGGGACTCCTCCCCTGCTGATTGCAGGCGGCTGTGGCAACATCCAGATCATCGAGGTGCTGATGAGGAAAGGTGCCGAGATCCAGGCCCACGACAAGGTAAGGCCTCGTCTGTTTGGTCCTGTTTGGCCTCTGACAGCCGGCTGTGGAGCTTAATAGACGCAAATTAAAGGCGTCGGAGCAGAAGAATGTGACAGATTATGACGCGGGGCTATTTACTCGGCTGCACAAAGGACTGTAGAGACGAGCATATGCTGAACCCACATGTTTTAAATAGATGTAGATAGATCCTTCAATTAACAGTATCCATCTGTACCAACAGAACAGATTCACAAGATGTAAACTGTTTTGCAAAACAAGTATGAAAAACTATTTGCATGAACTAGACACACTAACTTGAACATTACTGTCACAGTCTTGAGCACACAAGGCCCACTTTTTAAGTGATTTGTAATTATGAAATAACACAATGAGTAATTGTAGTTGTGGTACGGACTGGAAGTAGGGCTTCAAAGAACGATTATTCTCTCAAGTGCAGCTCTAAAAGAAGAACACTTTAACTGGGAAGGCAGGACGCCAGCACATCCTCACAACCGCTCAACCTTTTAGTCAAGGCTGTGTTCATATCATCTGGCTGCAGACACATTCCCGGAGAGCTTGATTTTCTCATAAAGGTCAGGGATAAATCCTGGAATTTCCTCCTCTCTTCTTGAACCTTTTAGAGTGGAGCTAACGCTATCTACTACGCAGCGAGACACGGCCACGTCGAGACCCTGAAATTCCTCCATGAAAAGAAATGCCCTCTGGATGTCCAAGATAAGGTGAACCCCCCCCCCCCCCCACACACACACACACACACACACACACTCTCGCTACTACACGCCACACTGCGTTATCCATCAGCAATTACTCACACACTCCTACCCATCAAATCTCCCGAGAAGCATTACTTTGATTTTGTGAAATGCCCAGATACACACACGCACACACCACAGTGAGCACCTGGGGAGCAAAAACCAGTTACTCTGGCATTTTATCAGCTTATATGCAGTTGCTATAGAAACAGGTCTTGCTGAGGTGTGCGTACGTGCGTGTGTGCGCGTGCGCAGCCTCGATCACAGAGGCAGACGAAATCCCAAAAGCATTTGTTTTTCCAATCTCTTCAATCATTTTTACTGCCGGTGGAGTCCTCTTCTGTCTGCGAGCATCATTAAAGTTTCATCTCACTTTATTACTCGATAACTTTAAAATCACAAACGGAAGTGTGTGTGTGTGAAGAAGGTGAATCTTTTCTTTTCTTTCTAGTTCTCCTAATTAAATAAACCTGTAAAGTTAGTTTTTTATCCCCCAGCTTAGATCCATTAGATGCTATTTTAGGCGAACGCGGCGTCCTGGGTGTCGTTTCACATAAGCAGCTCCTCTGCTAACGAGCTTCCTCTCTGACTGGCTGCCATAAGGTTCAAGCTGATGGATCGATTCTGATGGAGTCTTGTTTGTATGGAGGTTTTTTTTGGAAAAGCGGCCGACTCAGCGGAAGTGGCACGACTAACAGGAGAATCATCGCATCCCTGGATGTCACTGCTTTACGATATTCCTCCACATGGAAGCGGAGTGTAAAAACTGGAGCGCTCCAGTGTTTCGCTGCAGTCTCACAGATTCACTCTACAAGATTTCAGGGATGAAAGTCGAGGCGATCAACTAAGCTACACACGCTTTGCATGAACATCACCAAGGCTGAGGTTGTTATCAATAAGGCCACTCGGGTGTTCGGGTTGTACAGGCTAACATTTGCTGTGAGGGCCATTTGCATCAACCGCACCCATAGAAGAAGAAGAAGACCAGAAACAACCAGCCGTTCATAGCAATGTTAGAGGAAACTCTGCAAGTACTAAAGGCAGAGATGCAATCATATCCTTTGTTGTTAATCCTCTGTTGTGTCCTCCAGTCTGGGGAGACTGCTCTTCACGTGGCGGCCCGCTACGGCAACGTGGATGTGGTGAGCTACCTGTGCAGCATCCGAGCCAACCCAGACCTGTCTGACAGGGTAAGCGCACCTTCACACACACGCACACGTTACACATAGCAGGATAACCTAGTGTTGATACTTATTCTTTTGCATTCTACGTTTCCATCTCCCAGGAGCAGGAGACCCCGCTGCACTGCGCTGCGTGGCACGGCTACTCGCCAGTGGCCCGAGCGCTCTGCCAGGCGGGATGCCACGCGGACGCAAAGAACCGCGAGGGGGAGAGTCCGCTGCTGACGGCGTCCGCTCGGGGCTTTGTGGACATCGTGGAGTGCCTGGTGGGGCACGGGGCCGACGTGGAGGCGACTGACAAGGTGATTCTTGATCTGGATTATTTATGTTCGTGTCTCACTCCACCACAACTTCAATAAGAATGCAAAGACATGAACACAGTTTTATTGTAGATTTTCTATGAGAAAGAGAGATTAGTTGACCACATCTGAACACAAATGTGTTTAGAACCGCCGACATTCAATCATGTGACACTGGAGGATTCACATTGTGTGTGTGTGTGTGTGTGTGTGTGTGTGTGTGTGTGTGTATCTCTCTCTCTCGCTCTCCCTCTTTCCCTCCCTCTATCCCTCCCTCCCTCTCCCTCCCTCCAGGACGGCCACACGGCGCTGCACCTGGCCGTGCGGAGGTGTCAGGTCGATGTGGTCCGCTGCCTCCTCAGGCACCGCTGCCACATGGACCAGCAGGATCGCCATGGCAACACGCCGCTGCACATCGCCTGCAAGGACGGAAACCTCCCCGTCGTCACGGCGATCTGCAGTGCCAAGGCCGGCCTCGACGTCCCAAACAAGGTGAGCACGAACCACTTCAGTGGTAATCTCTACGACCACTCACTGAGCTTTGGGGAGTAATTTGGGGTTTTAGAGTCGTTTCGAGGACACTGTGACTCGTGGACAGTAGAAGGCCTTTTCCTCTCAGACTTGCCCTGACCTCAACCACATCCAACACCTCTGGGATGAACTGGAACGAGCCAGAACGTATCGCCCAAAATCAGTGTTGGACCTCACAACGCGCTCTCTCGGCTCAATCTCCTGCAGCCAGGTTCCAACATCTGGTGGGAAGCCCTTCCAAAAGACCAGTGGTTGCTATAGCTGCAGGGTTCATGCCTGTGGTGTGGAGATGAGATGCTGTAACATACTTTTGACTGTGTAGTGTTGGCTCCATGTAAACTAGATCACAGGCCAAGTAGAGGGATAAATAAACAGAGAGCGAACATATTAAAGGGATTTCTGTCAGTATAAATACAGCCTGAGGATTGCTTGTTGCGGTCGTAGCTGAGGGTTTTAACAGCTGTGAGCATTTTATTTTGGTGTGTATTCTGATATCTGCTAACTAAGCAGCTTTTTTTTCCTGTTTTGGTGAACTGGTCCTTTAAGGGCGCTCTCACATAACTGGTTTCTATCTGACTGAAGATCCCATCATGCTTTGTCTCTCTGCCAAGCACGACTTCCCACACATGTCTCTGCCTTTTTCCCCACTTTCTATTTTCACGCCATCCATTTTAATGTATTCTGCGATGGGATTGCTCTTCTCGGCTGTTTCCCGTGTACGGAAACGTTTTTTCTCCCCCGGAATAGTTCAGGGAAAGTGATGTGCATCGGGAGCAGACGGCGCTGGCGGAGATGTTTTGAGTTATTCATTATTTTCACTGTTATCTAAAGCAGCATGTCACACGTTGCTGAGTCGATGCCGGGATTTGTCTTCGCTGTCAGCTGCAGACACTGGGGAGGAGAAGGAGAAGGGTGGGATTTAAAATGTCTCCTGTTCTGTTTACAGCAGAATGAAATGGGATGAATGCCTTCTCGTTTTCTCAAGTTGTGACAAAAGGGAATTGATTGGAACGCTGCTTTCCAAACAAGTGTGCTCTGTCGTGGGTATCGATGTTTTCCAACGCTTTTCTTTTGACTTCTGGCAGAGAACTTTCATCGGAGTCTCAGTATTTGGGGTGTGGTGAGAAGTACTTGTACAACATCATATTTGTGTCACACAATGGTCAACTCATGTTCACCTCCTAATTGTGTTGTAATAAGGGAGCGGCCGTTCTCTCTACATTAATTCCTTGTACATCCTCTTAAATTAATACATCTTAGAATGAGTCTATGAATTTGTCTATGAGGGCCGTCATCAGGGAACAAGTCATTATCATGACTCTGGACTATTGATCAGCTGCTTAGTAATACATTGATAAATGGTATTTCAATGAGGATTTGCTGCAGGAATAACGTATGTAAAGGGGGCGGCTGTTCCACTGATGGATGGCACAATAGATGGCCTCTTCTATCACCATGTTTAGAATATGATCTCACTATAAACTGTAGCATCGCTCTCAAACACCGTTAACAGTTTGTGATTGCTCTCAATGTTCATTTTACGACCCACATCGGAGCCTAAACATTGTTTCTCTGGTTTGGTGGAGCAGACATTCTCCTCCCAGCCGTGTCTCGTGCTGCAGGATGTTGTTATTTTCCACTTGATATAAAAACTTCATAAGACATTCTGCTGAGTCATCTCTGTGTCCTGGCTTTGCAGTTTTTATACATGACAAGGCTGTCGTATGTTTGTCTCTTCATCCAGCACGGCAGGACTCCCCTCCACCTGGCTGCCAACAACGGGAGCCTCGAGGTGGTCCGCCATCTCTGCCTGGCCGGAGCCAACGTCGACGCCGTCACCAACGTAAGTCACCGCGCGGCTTTCTTCTTTCCGCCGCTTCCCTTCACGTTACAGCGACAGCCGCTAAACATCTGTCTCATTCGGCCGCTAAACATCTGTCTCATTCGGCCGCTAAACATCTGTCTCGTTCGGCCGCTAAACGTCTGTCTCGTCCGGCCTCTAAACGTCTGTCTCGTCCGGCCTCTAAACGTCTGTCTCATTCAGCCGCTGAACATCTGTCTCATTCAGCCTCGAAACATCTGTCTCATTCGGCCGCTAAACATCTGTCTCATTCGGCCGCTAAACATCTGTCTCGTTCGGCCGCTAAACGTCTGTCTCGTCCGGCCTCTAAACGTCTGTCTCGTCCGGCCTCTAAACGTCTGTCTCATTCAGCCGCTGAACATCTGTCTCATTCAGCCGCTAAACATCTGTCTCGTTCGGCCGCTAAACATCTGTCTCGTTCGGCCGCTAAACATCTGTCTCGTTCGGCCGCTAAACATCTGTCTCAATGTGTCGTGAGGAGGATTTATCTCCGGCACTGCGTGTAATTGTGAAAATACATTTTAAATCCAGTGCAGCTTCTTGGCATCTAAGTTAATTACATATTTTTTAATATGCGTCTTCTGAGATCTTCCGCCCTGGTTGATGCAATGCATAAACAACATACATGACATAACTCGTATATTATACAAACTGAAAATGTCTCGGTCTCTATTTGTTTAAGTCACGGTAACAGTTGTTGGTGAGTTGTTCATTTCCTGCTTGAGCTGCGGAGCACGCTGCTGCTCACTTCTCTCTCTCTCTCACACACACACACACACACACACACACACACACACACACACACACACACACACACACACACACACACACACACCTAATACAAGCAGGCAGCTGTTTAACTCAAACTGGGTTCGATATGCAGGACTTCATTATCCGAGCTGTCCTCCTGATACTGAGCTGCACCACCATTCTTTTACAATCTCTGCCTCTGTGGGTTTAAAGCTTAAAGGTCTTTTTATTATTGAGATTGATTTAACCTCTTGAGCCCTGATGCTCACCTTAGATTTCCCTTCAAAGTTTTGACAAAACAGTTTTGTTCCTCACAGTGCATCAGTGGTACCTGTTTGAAAGTGCCACTTTTCAGTAGCGACTCCATAGCATCGGATACAAAAGTTCTATATCAGCATGTTCATTTAATCACGTTTGTTTTGTGCATTAAAGCCAAGAATATTCAGTAACTTTAGAAACTGCGATATCCACTGGGAGTGAAAATAAACTTCTGAGCCGAGATGTGTAACGTGCAGCTTAATTAAAGTCCTCACCAGCGAGAGTGACATGATGGAAGGAATCGAATACATTAAAGAGGGTTCTTTCTAAATAAACAACGCATAGATACAAAGAGAGTCATTACGTGTGTGGCGGTGACTCTTCCCTCTGCCTGTATTTTCTTATTTTGCTGTGTCGGGGCGTTTCTGGGCGTCGTCTTCTATCAAAACGTGGCGACCGATGTCAGATCATCGTCTTATTTTGCTTTGTTTACAATATTTCTGTGTTTTATTTCTGGATTATTCCCTAATAATCCTTGGAGGTTACCTGAAATAAATATGTATGTAACCTACTAATTACAGGTTAAGGAGGCAAAGTTCTGACACAGTTATTTGAGTTTGTAAGCATTTGTTGATTCTTCAGACATGTTGAATTTTATTCTTCAACACATGTGTAGCTGAGCTGCTGTGCTCCAACTAACCGACTGCTCAAGTAATACATTAGAATACATTAATCAGAGTTCTTTCTTCCCTTATAATTAGTACCAAATTGCAGAGTTATTTCCAGGAAATGTTTAGGTAACAATTAAGAAATGATGGAGCGGTAAACTAGAGCGTAACGTACATTTAACGTTCGGCGCTTCCTCTTCACTTGTTAGTACGTGTCGTTATATTTCCAACCAAATAAACAAAAGTTTCATTTCTCTTGTAGGCTCACAATTAAAACACACATTCTAATGTGTAGCGAGTGTAGTCATGAAAAACACCACGTTTGAATATATTAATCTGTTGTGAATTTGCCCTCTGGGTATCAATAAAGTCTTGTGCAATCTTATTAGATTTAAACCCATGAACCACCTGAAGGCTTGTTTAAAATCGTACTTGCAGTAATTCTTCACTGGTAACATTATCTGTCCTCTAAATGTACTCGTCGGAAATTGCACACCGTGTAGTAAACATAGACATCTGGTCAATACTGAGTGTTCTTTGTTGTAAACTTCTCTGCTGTCTTAAATTCTTTGTCACTTCATTGAGTTTATGATTATTGTTTCACTCTGCTCTGGTGAGTTTTCATCTGCTTTAATTCAGACAGTCGGTTCTAGCAAGGCTCCACTGCCAGATGTCTTTTTCTCTCTCTGCATTCTCTAGCTGTTAATATTGCACGACAGCCGACGTGCTGTGCATGTTTAATCTAAGAGCACATATTGAGATGTTTAATTCATCGTCCAGCGGTTTGTTGTGGAGCAGCGGACGGTGAGCTCGGGGCTCGATCTTTATCGTTTGCTCTGATGTATTTCATCCTCGGTTACCCGTCATCGTTCCTCTTCTCTCCTTCCCCCCCGAGGAGATACTGCAGATGATCCAGCGCTCTAATATTAGTCGTGTGGCCAACAAAACACCAGCCGCTCGCATCATCTGCCAGTTGCCAAGCAGCGGTAGTTGTAGTCGTAGCGCTCCTACCGTCCTGGGAATTTGCTCACATGTGAATCACGCTAAGTGGTCAGCTTTAACTTACAGTTCTGACATTTAGCTGAACCGAACGGCTTAAAGGTTGTTGTGCTCTTTTGATATGATGTGAACCGATCAGAGAACGCTTTAAACCTACAAGAGAATGAAGATAGAAAATGTCTTTAGTGAGTATTGTTGGTTGTTTTTTACTAGATTAAAGAATTGTTATTGTATCTTTTCACAACAAACTCAGTTGAGCGTCTTTTGGCGTAACGGTCGGCAGAAACAGGAAGCTCTCTGTGGGTGTTTCAGGCTGTCGGTGCAGCTCCTCCCCGTGGAGCAGCAGCCAGAGACGGACGCTGACAGATGGCTGCCTTACTGAGAGACACTTTACATTTGTCAGGACTGTGGTGTGTTCAAGGAAAACTCTGTGTGTGTGTGTGTGTGTGTGTGTGTGTGTGTGTGTGTGTGTGTGTGTGTGTGTGTGTGTGTGTGTGTGTGTGTGTGTGTGTGTGTGTGTGTGTGTGTGTGTGTGTGTGTGTGTGTAAATCCTCTGCAATCAACTGAGTTCAGTGCTTGAAGGGGAAACGATTAAACTGTCTTTAGTCTGTTTTTAGGTATTCAGGGAGCATCGCAAGTAGTGAAGCGATCTGTGTGAAGTCTGATAAATTCGCCTCAAATGATGTCACTTGAGTCGGTGTCGGTTGGGGCTAAAAACCACAAATTTGAAAATGAAAAAAACCCCTGTGGACTTATTGAGAAGTGAGATCTCTGTAGCTCTGTAGCTCTGCATCTCTGCGTGAGGCTAGTTGCTCGAGGCTACCGCTTCTAGCATAGCACACATGAATCTGCGACTGAACCGGCGCCGGTTGAAAGGCATTGTGGGTAATGTGGGCTTTTAAGTTTTGAAAAGGAAGACCAGTGTGTGGAATATAAAGGTGATGAATCTGGTTCTGATGCAAATATCAGTGTTTTTAATAATGCATTATAGTCATGGGCATCATAGAAGGTGTTACAGATGTTTCTGATGTTACTGACTGCATGTTGTGCTGCTGACTCTCCCAGGAGCAGTTTGTTCCCTTGTTCTAAAATGACAAGAATAAAAAAGGCTTCCTAAATGAAATGTCCATACAAGATGTGTATTAGCAGCACTTGAACGTAGAATCATAACAAACTAAATGTAAGACTCGTCATGCATGAGTTCATCCCCTTTTCTCCCTGTGTTCTCCCTCTCTCAGGATGGAAAGACGGCGGAGGATTTGGCCCACACTGATCAACATGAACTCATCGTTTCTTTGTTGGGAAAGCTTAAAAAGGTAAAAACCTAAACCGATCAATATATGTTTTATGTTCTTCAAACGAGAAAGAAAAGTCGTGATTCACAAACACTCATCACGCTCGGGTTATGTCAGTGCGGAGGTGTGGAGAGACACGTGTGCAACAGGAAGGTGTCGGATTTTAGCATCCCTCCATTTTTAGACGTTGTGCACTGTGGCAGCACTTTACTCCACACATGCAGGTAGAAGAGGCTATGGAAGGATACAGGATCTTTATCTGTATTTTAGTTCTGAGGAACAGTTGACGATAGCGGTTCAGAACTACATAATGCTTCTGGATGTCTTTTGACTTAAAGCGTATTAAATGGACTGGTTGGTCTTCAGTGTCTTGCTCGAAGGCTCTTCAACGTGACGGGACTCAAACCTTCTAGTTGCATGACATTCAGCTTGTCTAAACCATCCTATCCAGAGCTGTGCAGCGTCATAACTCCAGTGTTCTATAACTCGAGTCACCTCCACCACAACGCCCGAAAGCTGAACGTTACCAACTTCTCCTCCACTCCATTTCTTTTTTCAGAAAACCTGCTGAGATTCAGTGCAGAGCGTGAAAACGTGACAGCAGCAACTGTGAAAACAGTCATCCTCTGCATATGCTGAGCTAATTTAAGACTCTTTGGCACGTTGATGCCAGTTTGTGACTTCCCAAGAACCCAGAGAGGAGAAATAACACACACACAGACCAGTTCTTTAAACTTTGAAAGACAAAGAACGTTGATATGTTGTATTCTCCCACTTACTGGAATTAGAAACTTTATTTATTGAATGTGTTCACATGACCCAGGTGGGAGTGGGGAGTGCCTTTTATTCCCCACGCAACCACTCACAGCATCTGAAGCCACTTCTGATCCATGACTCATCTATTGGTCGGTTCAGAATGTGTCTCTCGTGTTAACACATCTGTTTATATCTCTGAGTGTACAGCGTTTAATATAAAGTTAAGATGCCACTTTGATCCAGATAATGAACCCAAACAGAGATTCATCTGAATGCCAAAAAATAAAGATACTTAGACAACCGTAACAAATAACTATTATTTAAACATTGTTCCCTTTATGTGTGTTGTTTTCTAATATCCTGTGAAGGGTGTCAGGTTCAGTGTTTAAAGCACGACGCTGTAAGACACATTCACACATCACCAAACTAGAAACAACATCAAACACTCAACATGTGACTTGCTGGTGTTGTTGTTCCTTCGTGCCACAACACATGCAAACTTCAAAATCAACTTTTGTCTGTGCTTCCTGTATTCGTGCTCCTGTGATGGTTTGATTCAAACCGTCATCTACACACTAGTGATCTGCTCATGGTGCACGGAGGAAAAGTGAAGTTGTCTGCAAAGTAATAATATAATGATAATAACAATAAAAATAACTATTTATACAGCAGCACAACATGCTTTACAATGAGGGAAAATAGACGTAGTACGAACCTAAAAACAAGGAAAATAAGATGGAAAAAACATAAATAATGATAAAATATAATACATGGAATGCATAACATAAGATGGAGAAAACAAACCTGAATAATGATAATAATGAAATCTATACCCTTATTTGTAGCAGGCACATCTCATGTTTTTTGGGCCAGACTGCTATGTCTGGTGTGTAAGAACATTGAGAGAGATGGTCTCCCACACGTTTCTCATGTGAAGGAGGACAGTCTGTCATACCGTTGATAAATGGTCAATGTGACCTGAGCTGTCAGTGGTTATTAATGAATCCCTTTTCTTCCTCTGTGGTGTTTCCTTTGCGGTTCAGGACAACCACAAACTGAGCTACATCCAGCAGCTGCGGCCCACTCAGACCGTCCAGCCCCGGATCAAGCTGAAGCTGTTCGGACACTCCGGAGCCGGGAAGAGCTCCCTGCTGGAGTCTCTGAAATGTGGCATCCTGCGCAGCCTCTTCAGGAGGAAGAGGACACGCATGTCCAGCGCGAGCCGCCACCCAAACTCCCCCGTCAACTCCAAACCCGCCGGTAGGTGACAGACGGCTCCGCTGAAGCCGAGATAATCCTTCACAAGAGTACGCTTTCACCTGCCGAGGACCGGAGCAACAGGCCAGAATAATTCATTCAGTGCATAACAGCAGTGTTCCCCTTTACAGACGCCCGTCATCCACCATCATGACAGGAAGCAGACATTTTGAACAATAATTACAGTTTAACACAACTTGGTTTCTTATCTTATATTTCTTTATCTCTATTTTGACTTAACGGGTAGAAATGATGGCCAGAGCTACAAGAATAAGACACCAGAGGTAATGAGCTGGAATTAAGTAAGAAAGACATAAGATGAGAAGGCTTGGTTTGCTTGTTTGGAAAGATTTATTGATTTTGATTTTTCCTCTTCTTTTTATTCACCAAAGATGAATTTTACCAGAATTTACCTGGAACGGATCATGATCATGTGTATAAATATTGATCAACTCTAATTGATATACAAAACATAAGGATGTAGTACATGTTGTACTTGGACAAAACCAGAAAGATGTTTGTGATTAATCCAAAGAATGCATCATGTAGATGAGATAAAATAAGATTATCTGAAGAAATCCTGTAACTGCAGTATTCACTTTATAACCAGACCTTCTCATTGATTTTAAAGTTTAGTTATAAAGGCCTAATACATGCAACTGTAAAAGAAAGTAAGAAAAGTTGTTAATTTTGGCCCAACTGCAGCCTGGACACAACTACTGAAAACTGTGGATTAACTTGTGCAGTAAATCCAAAGATTGATATTTTCATGAGGTTTGCAATTCTTTATTCAGTTGACTTCATGAGCAGTTACATTTTAAAACGTTTTTGTTTGTTTTTACAGTATTGCCAGGAATTATCTGCTGTTTGCCCTCCAGTTTAGAAGAATTTCTGACTTTGGTGACTCCTACTGAGAGCATCAGAATGATTAGAAGTGTGGTTGAATACATGACGATAACACACCTCCCCTCAGCTTTTGAGCTGAAAGCAACACATAGAAAACACCGGTTCTCATTCTTCTACTAACAAAAAGACAGACTTGACAGAAGCTGTACCTTGCACCTTTAATTACACGGATGACATCGTCTCATTATTTCAATTCAGGGGCCTGAAGCGAAAGGAATTTGACTTTGTGACATCAGCAAATATCGTATCGTTTTCCAAAGAATAGATTTCAAATCATGTCGTGATGAAACCCTGTTGACTTGGGCAGCTAACCCAGTGTTAACCCCATTGCTCCAGTAACCCTGACTGGAAACAGTTGGTCCTTCTCTTCCAAACCAGATCTTCAGAAACACTTTTTTTTTTTTGTGGCCGTCGGTCGTGCAGGTTTGTGGCAAGACTCCCTGATATGTTCAGTGTACCACACACACATACACACACACACACACACACACACACACACACACGCCATTGTGTTTCCTTTAACTGCTCCATTCCGCGGCGCTCGGAGCCATTACCTCCCAGACAGACGTGATGCTCGCTACGGTAATGGTCGGTTACGTGAGCCGTGTAGTGTTACCGATCCCGTCCTCTATGCTATCGGGGGAATCTGCAGCCTCCGTCAGAGCTGCAGAGGGGCTTTTTTCTTTTCTTTTTTGAACGGCCTCTATTGAGTCTGTTTTATATCTGCAGCGATACGTGACACGAGTCCACAGTGAAGCACGAAGAGGGAGAGCAGAGAGGGAACAAGCGGACGTCGTGATCTCCATTCGTCTAGTTTTTCTTTTCAGAACATGCGTCAGTCTTGTTCTTTTGCAAGCCCCTGAGTGTGGCACGTTAAACGCATATCTACCTCCGTCTAGTGTCAATATTCGTAGCTTTATGATGCCACAAAACTCATCATGACACCAGAGAGAATTCTGCACTCTGCATCGATTTCTGTCCTCTCCGGTTGTTCATGCGTCAGTTAATTGAGATGGACTGCTCTTCTTCTCTTCATTCACTTTAGTAATCTGTGAAAGAGGTTGTGAAGACGGCTTGAGCTTCTTATAAATCTCCCTTTCTTGTGATAAAGAGGTGCTGACGCGGACATATGAGCACAAATAACCAAAAAAACAGAAAACCAATGTGGCATCAAGTCCGTTTTTCATGCAAACAACAAGTGAGAGGCCTCGACCTCAGTTGACGTTTTGTCGTTTGATGCTTTACAGATGTTATTTTCCAGTGGTTTTACATGAATCACACTGGATGATCCCACCGGCAGTGATACTGCACTGCACAACTGGTCAACAACAACAAAAAACAGCAGAATATCATTCATCAAGACCCTTAACTTCATCGCACTTTAGTAGTTGTTTTGTCTCAGAGTGCATTCACACCGAGCAGCCTTTAAACAGTTCAGCTCCAGCTGTGTGTTTGAGCGATCAGTTAGTACATCAACAACCACAAAATACAGCTTGTTTCAGATGGATTTCAACATCGGATCGCCAGCGATTCTTCATGCTCAGAACGCATTTCACTGCCAGAAATATTGCATTCACGTAACATTTGTTTACAGCGCTGATTGTGTCTAAATGAGGCAGTATGGACCTAAACAAAATGAAAAATGCATTTTTCAACCAGAGTAAACAAACTGTAGGTGTGGTCCTACTCGATGTGAAGGAAATCCAAACGTGATGTCTGCGTTGGTGGTTTATTAGTTGTAAAATAGCACCACCATGTGTTTGAAAGTGTGCAGTTAAAAAGGGAAAGATAAGACTCTGGATGCAGGTCTGAGAGTAGAAATCATGAAGACTTGATCTCAGCTTTATCTTTGAACAGATACTATTAGTCTCTCTAAATAAAAGGCTAATACTATGTAGAGGTGTTGTTTCCTAAATGTGACTCACATCGATCGACGGCCTCCGTCATGAGTCTTCCCCTCCTGTGTTTAGTGTCGGTGAGCATTTCCAACCTGTACCCCGGCTGTGAGAATGTGAGCGTGCGGAGTCGCAGCATGATGTTTGAGCCCAGTCTGACCAAAGGAGTCCTGGAGGTCTTCTCCCCCGTCCACAACGCTCTGTCCACGGCCGACGACCAGGCCACCAAGGCCATCGACATCCAGCACGGGAACATCCACGGTGAGACCCAGAGACCTTTAACCAAACCTGGAACCTGAATGAACCTCGCCGGAGACACTTCACACTTTCTTTCCCCTCTCTGTAGGTGTGGGCGAGTTCAGCGTGTGGGAGTTCTCGGGGAACCCGGTCTACTACTGCTCCTACGACTACTTCGCAGCCAACGACACCACGGCGATCCACCTGGTCCTGTTCAGCCTGGAGGAGCCGTACGAGACCCAGCTGGGTCACATCACCTACTGGCTGAACCTGCTGAAGGCCCTCAACCTGCCTCAGGACAACATCGGTGAGGACGCAGATTACTGACTGCATCAGATCGTCAGTAACGATTGTGGCCTAATTTGATCATGCACATGGCAACATTGAATCATTGAAAACATGAACTATTATTATTTTTAGTGTTGGAAGAAGAACAGTGATCTTTTATTCCTGTAAAAGTCAAAGGAAGAATAATATTTATCATAATTAAAAAACCCTAAAAGTGTAGAAAGTAACTGAAGCTGTCAACGCCGTGTACTGTAAATGTTGCTCTCCACAACACACTATTTAGTTTCAATGGCTGCTGAACCTGCTGGCTGTCGTCCTATTGTTTTGTGTTAATCCAGTTGGTGAATATTTGTACGTGTAAATACTGAACTGTGTGTTTGTCTCCCTGCAGCCTTCGGAGGTCGGATCCAGCAGCCCCTCGAGGTCGTCCTGGTGGCGACGCACGCCGACCTCGCCGACGTCCCCAGGGCTTTCTCTGGAGAGTTCACCTACGACAAGGAGAAAGCGCTGCTCAAGGAAGTCAGGAACAGGTTGGGACTCAAACCGGAGCACGCAAGAGGGACAGTTTATTTTATTAACTAGATCTGGCAATGCAGAGTTGCATGGTCCTTTAGTAAACTGACTTAAGGCAGGTCAAATGTTTTTGTTGTGTCAGACAGCTGTAAATACTACATTACCCATGAGCCTCAGCAATCGCTGCTATGGAAAACAAAATACGTCATTATACTTGAATACCATGAATTGAATCAAAATGTCAGACGTGGCATTCGACTGTTCCCCTCCTTTACAGATGCTGCTTCGTATATCTCAGTGCTCTCAGTTTTTTAAATGTTTTTTTATTTTTGTTTTGTTTTTTTTTCAGGTTTGGGGTCGACCTGCAGATCAGTGACAAATTGTTTGTGACGGATGCCGGAGCCTCGAATTCCAGAGACATGAAGCTGCTGAGGAGTCACCTGCAGGAGCTTCGAGCCGACATCATCTCTGTGAGCAGACTTATATATATATATACACTCACACTCTCACACACACACACACACTCTCACACACACACACTCACACTCATCTCCTCGCCTGTTTTCTCTCAGTACGTCTTTACCTATCCTGATGACACAATTTCCTTAATAATTATTTTAGGAATTCATAGTATGTCTGAAGGAGCTAAAAACTTCCCCACAATGTCGTCGTCTCCCCCCCCCCCCCCCTCCTCCGCTGCAGAGGTGTAGTCCCATGACGCTGCTGTCGGAGCGTTTGCTGGCGACGCTGCCGACCTGGAGGAAGCTGAGCGGACCCAACCAGCTGACGTCGTGGCAGCAGTTTGTGAGCGACGTCCAGGAGCAGATCAACCCTCTGGTCAGCCAGGACCACCTGCGCACTCTGGCCCTGCAGCTGCACAGCATGGGGGAGGTGTGTGTCTGTCCAACAGCTTCAGAAAAGATTCACAAATATTACAGCTCACACATGAGACCAAATTAAAATATATATGATATTTTTATACAATGTTTTGGTTTGGTAATAATAAATAAATAATAAATCAATCAAAGCTGGTCCACAGCCGCTGATCTTAAGGTTATCAGACGACCACCAGGGGGCGCTGTTTGCTCACAAATAAATAAAAGACCTTTGTTGTCAGCTGTGGACAATTACTCAGAATTCCTCTGCTGCAGGAACATTTTGTTTCTGTTTATTTACCCGAATGACTCGTATCACTGGACGTCCTATGTCTCTATCAAAGCAGTTTACTTTGCATCCTTCTTACTTTATTTCATGTCTTTGTCAATATTTTTCACCACATTTAACTTTCTTTTCATATTTGTCTTCCTTTCTCCACGCTTGATTCCTACTGGTTAATCTCCTTACACGTTTTCTGACTTATATTTCCCTCTTTCCCTCTTTCCTCCCACAGATCAACATCATGCAGAGTGAGACGGTGCAGGACGTCGTCCTGCTGGAGCCTCGCTGGCTCTGCAGCAACGTCCTCGGCAAGCTGCTCTCTGTGGAGACACCCAAGGCCATCCACCACTACAGGGGGCGCTACAGGCTGGAGGAGGTGCAGGCTCTGGCTCCCGAGAGCGATGTGGACGAGCTGCTGCAGATCCTGGACGCCATGGACATCTGCGCCCGCGACGCCACCAACCCCTCCATGGTGGACATCCCTGCCCTCATCAAGACCAACGGCCTCAACCGCTCCTGGACCGAGGAGGAGGAGGAGGACTCGCTGCTCTACGGCGGCGTGCGCCTCGTCCCCGCGGAGCACCTGACCCCCTTCCCCTGTGGCCTGTTTCACAAACTGCAGGTGAACCTGTGCCGCTGGAGCCACCAGCAGAAGCCTGAGGAGGAGGGCGGGGAGGATTTCGATGGAGACATCCACCTGTGGAGCAACGGAGCCAAGGTGAGCCAGGGAGGAGCGGAGGCCATGATCCTGCTGGTCAACCACGGCCAGGGGGTGGAGATCCGGGTCCGCGGGCACGACTCTGAGCGGGCCAAATGCTACACCCTGTTGGACACCGCCTGTAGCATCACGGAGAACCTGCTGGCCTCCACGCTGCCCGGACTGCTCACAGCCAAATACTACCTGAGTCCTCAGCAGCTGCGGGAGCACCACACCCCCATCATGGTCTACCAACCCAAAGATTTCTTCCGCGCGCAAGTCCAGCGGGAGTCTTCGCTCACGAACACCATGGGCGGCTACCGAGAGAGCTTCAGCAGCATTCTGTCCTTCGGCTGCGCTGAAGTTTACCAGCAGGGGACTCTGGGAACGGACATCCACATATCGGACGTCCCGCTGTTGGCTCGCAGGAAGCTCTGCCGCATGCTGGACCCTCCCGACGCTCTGGGCAAAGACTGGTGCCTGCTGGCCATGAACCTCGGCCTCACGGACTTGGTGGCCAAACACAGCAACGGGACTCCGAACGGCGCCCCCGAGTTGGACTCTGACCCAGACTCCCAGCAGGCCGCGCTGCAGCCCAGCCCGACCGCGGCGCTGCTGCAGGCGTGGAGCGGGCGAGCGGACAGCACCGTGGGCGTGCTGATGGCCAAACTGAGGGAGCTCGGCCGCCGAGACGCCGCCGACTTCCTGCTCAAAGCGTCGCCTGTTTTCAGGGTCAACATGGAGGCGGTGGTCGGGGCCGCCAATGGTTACCCCCCCACCTGCAACGGTGGCACGTCGTACAACTCCATCAGCTCCGTCATATCCCGCTGAACTGCACGGGGTTCGTCTCTCTGTCCTCGCTTCGTCTCATGTGACGTTTCCCCTGAAACAGGACACGCGTGTGAATGAACATGAAGTGCAGTCGTCCAGCTGCTCGCTCTTTAATTGCTCTCGTTAAGTTGGCGTGTGAACCAGATGTTGCGTTTGTGCTCTCCACACCTGTACAGCCGGCCTTTCCTTCCACTATGAATGTTGTGAAAGAGCTGATTGCCCTGAGCTCCAAAGAGGAACCCTGTGCTTTTATTCTGTTCTCAATCTTGTTGTGCTGCTAGTTTATATTTCCCTCCTACTTCTGCGGCACACTGAAGTCTCACTCATCTTACAGCTAAAGGGACAGAAAAGCTACGTCAACTCCACGTGAAGGAATGATTAACAAAGATGGCAGCCTCATGTTTGGACCTTTTTTTTTTTTTTTTTTTTTTTAAATAGCCAAATGAAAACTGAGGATTTTCCATCTTTACTCACTCCGTCCATCACAGTTGCATATAATATTATCTCCCTGCTTCTGTTTTACTGATGTGACGTTTGGGCCGTTAAAGCTTAGTGTTTGATAAATGAACAGCATTTTTCAGAGTGCCTTCGTGGCCTTCTACCTCCCTAAAGAGCACAAATAGTCTTATTGTAAAAAGTTCTTTCCAAACATTTCAAGAACTGTGCCTTGTTGACACTTAATGGGAAATTAATTTCAATCAAGTCTATAGTCTTAAAATGGAAAAGGCCATCGGGGGGGAAAGGGTTGATGAAGAAAGGAAAACGAAGCTCGGCTTACGTTGTAATTAGATTTTAGTGGAACAGAAAGCTGAGATCAGATTTCTGCCGTTTTCTGTTCGGTGTTTGAATCGCTGCAGGAGATGAAACATCTCATTGGAGTCAGCGTGGAGTCGATGTGACGCTCTGTGGGGGAAAACAACATCCTTCATGCTTAAATGGTGCGTTTGTGGGTTGTTAGATGATCTTCTTGAAGTATTATGTCATCATTAATCCCAAACAACAGAAATCTCTTCAGTAGGGATTCATTTTTAGCGACACTTTATTTTACGAGTAATTTCCTAAGAGGCTCCTAGAAAGAACTCTGTAATATCGTGTGGTGTTAACTATAGCGAGACAATATCACCAGACGGTTGTTTGTTAATTTGCTTGAAAAACCTGCTGAAAAAAACCTAAAAGAGATCAGTTAAAAATTTAATAATGAAGTATCATCTGGAACGAACCTCTCCTGCTGTTCTCTGACTAAAAGCATCTTTAGCAGGAACGTAAAGTTTGGTATTAAAGCTGCACTAATTTAATAAAAACCTAAGATTGTTTTAAAAACAGCAAATATTCCATTTTCAAAGTGAGAACCAGTGATTTTTTTTTTTTTTTTTTTTTTGGGCATTTTTGCTTTAGAAATGACTTCTCGGTTATCAAAATGTTCAGCTAGTAAACAAGGAATCCATGTAGTAAACAAATCTTATACTTTCAAGAAAATGCAGCTTCAGACGTGAATCAAACTGCCAGTTAGCAAAAAGTCTTTATAGATATTTACTTCTCAAAAATGACACACTGACTTTTCTTATTTACTTTATATTGTCACTTTTCCATTGAAACCCAGCTTGGGAGGAAACACCTTGAGTCTGCGTTTTTGCTATAATTAACACCAAATGAAGAGATTGTCTATTCCAGGAACTGCTTTAACAGTTTACAGTAACATATCAGTTCCTGAACTATAACTACGGGACCTTTAAAATATAGTGTAACTGTAAATGTTTTCATTTAGAAACCTATTTACTAATTTTCAGTTCACACAACGGGAATAGTACAGTGTCTTATTGAAGGATGTTGATCCTTCCAGCACCAAACTGTATTTACTGTCACACAAAGTTAAGAGGTGTTAGAAATCATCATGGCGCACAGGGTGGAGCTCGGCACTGATGCTGCTGAGCTTCCTTTACTTTGAATAGAAAGTGGTCATTTATTATATTCACACCTGACACTGCTGCTTTTTTAAAATGCCTCCTCAACAGGTTTTCTGCATTAGTGACGTCAACAATGAAGTTCCCGTCCACGGCGTCGGATTGTTACACAGCGGCATCGACGCCGCGTCTGTCCAGCGACATTCAAGCTTCTCTCGGTATCGCTGTCGGGGTCAGTCGACCGCGCCTGGCTTCACATCTCCTTTCACTTTTGTCTTTTTATATTTCATGAAGCTGCAGCTCGACTCGGTCGGCAAAAAGAAGGAAACGGAAAAGATGGCATGAAGTTAGAGTTGTTCTCTGAAGAAAGGGGCAAAGCTGGTGTTTTATAATGTTAGAGATCAGGAAAAAATGCTCTTTTTCTTTTTCACGTGTTGTTTGGAAAAAGTGTCTTTCAATCCTAAAAAGTTACACTTCGTGGGCCTTTTTTCAGGACGCAGTGTCACAGTTTGATAAGAAGATGTGCCAGAGTGCAGTATTTCCTGTTTCCGTCTGTCGGCAGAGATAAAACTTTAAATGCTATTTCAAATACTGTTCTTCTCTTTTTGTCTCCGCCTGAACTTGCCAATCCATTTGATATACATACTCGAGGCCTGTTTCCTCCACGTCGTCCTCCCTCTTCTGTTCACTCTGTCGGCCCAAATATGTTGACTCCAATGAAAATGAATGTACTTCACATCTCTCCTAAGAATATATAAAAAAACAAATCAAAGATACGGTGATAAAATGCTCAACATGTGTACAAAAACTATGGAATTAAATGTCCCAAACTGGTCAAAAACACAGTTTTATTTTATTTTATTTTTACAGAAGCTTTTGTTGATGTTTGCCAATGCTGTGTGCCTAAAACACACTCGTTCATTCCTCTTATTATTATTATTATTGCCTTGTACAGTATACGAGCTGAGAAGTGATGTTTCAGAAAGGGAAGTGAATGTTATGTTTTTGTAAAAGCTGGGAATCACTATATTATTATCAACTTTGTCTCCGTTTGGTGTCTTTTCTTTTTTCCCCGGATGGTTCTGACCAAATAACAAGTGGATTTGAAAGTGTCCTCGAAGAACACTTTTCTGTTTGATGAGGAAAGACTAACTCTGTAATCTACAATGTTTCCCCCTCAGAGACTCCGGTCCCATCGCCACATTGCACACAGTCTTTTTTTTTTTTTGTCGCTATTTATGTTACGTTCTTTTAGCATGTCTTGGAATGCCATGTCCTTAGTACTTCTGACACTTTATAGTGTAATACATTTTATAATAAATTCTTTACCTAATGTCATCGTCTCTCATAATTGAAGAACAAACGGATATCTTAAAGATTCTTGAGGTAGCGTTGAAGAAAATAGTTACTTTATCGATTATTGTTAAAGTGAAGGTTACAGATCTTTGTTGACGTTGGAACAAAAACATATTTCTACCCGTTTTCATCTCAAATTAGCTTTTTGTCTTCCCGGTTACTTAAAAATGTAAGTCAAATAAAACAAGGTTAAGCAAAGATGGATGTAAGCAACTGGTGACAAAAGTTTTCAAGTCAGAAGACCAGAAATGCTGAGAACCGTTGCTTTATATTACAAAACAGGAAGAACGTGGTGTTCTTCATTAACAGAATGGAGATGAATAGATGCATAACTTCCTCCACCTTTATTCTCTTTATGAGAGACAAACATCCTGTTTTCTTGTTGTACTGATAACATTTTATTAGATGTGGTCTTAGATCAACTAATCAAATATCTATTCAGTGTATTGAATTGAAAACGTTCCCACAGGTATTGATTCTTCGGTTGGGGTTTTATTTATTTTATTTCACTAAACGAGAGCCAATGAGGTTTTCTGTGCGATTTAAGCTATTGTTTTTGTATCTTTTTTTACAAATTAGTGTAATTATCTTTAAACAGGATTTTCTGTAGTCAGTCTCCTAACTTTTTATTTTTTACACATTTAAGAAAAAAATACTCTGGCCCTCAAATAAACATTTGAATCCCTTGATTTTTCTTGTCATCGTTTTATAATTTCTTTACATAAAAGTGAATTTTCAATTGTATTTTAGGTAGAAATTAACAAGAGTTTACGATGAAATGAGTGTTTACGCTTGAGATTCATGAATCTAAAATTAAAGAGAGAGATTTGTTTGACTGTAAATCACTTTTGTTACTTAACAAACTCAACTAAGATCAGAAAAGATCGTATTAATTTAAAGGACGTCCTCACTGCGTATGAATTTAAATGTCTCTGGTGAATCGGGGACAGGCGGGTGTCTCCTGCTCTATTTGTCCTCCACCAGATTCCAGGCTGTTATTCACACGTCTCTGGGTTCATTGTGGAGCTGCACCTCCACCCACACAGTCTCATGACTCAGGGTTTGTCTCAACTTGCCAAAGCTTACGGCGTAGACAACAACATTGTTTGTTTTCCTTAAATCCCCTGGAAATTTGTCTTAACTGCTACAACTCGTACTTTGAACACAATTTCCCTCATTTTCAAACTGTTTCCCCGGAATCAGTTCTGCCCTCAAAAACAAACAGCAGTCCAGGTGTACAGTACTGAAGATATACAGAACAGTACATTGTGGAAATGATTATAAATATGGAGATAAAGCCACGTGTGCATGCACGCAAATGTCAATAAGCAGACTTCACCAAAAAAGTACATGTAGAGTACACACCATCAATACATTTGTACCTGAGATTAAATGTATGTTATGTCATGAGGGGATGCAAACTATTCTTAGAAATAGAAAACAGGAGTTTCATTCTTGTCACCATAAGGAAGCTTACTGGGTAATACAGGAAGGCATTTAACTGGAAACCTATAGATATACTTCCTTAGTACTGTGACTACTAATAATATTTGCACATTAACAGGCTCATTTTACACGACTTAGTTAGGTTGCTAACATGCTAGCGTTATGTTTCTAGATATTAGCTGACGGAACGCTAAAATACAAAATGTCACAACACAAAGTTGCATTGATGTATTTAGGAGAGCAATGTTAACATGCTAACGGCTAACTGACGCATTAACATTTAAGCAGCATTTTAATGATATAGCTGGGCGAGATGCTAACAGCAGCTTATATTAGCATAAGCAGTGCTTTTAACTAAATTAGCTTATGTTAGCTAAGGTAGGCCTACAGCTGAGGCTAACAAAGTCCAGCTAATAGTTTATAGTGCATATATATCACAATAATAGTTATTATTACTGATACATGTAAGAATTTTAGGTTGTAGCTTGGAGGTGCTAACAGTAGCTTATGTTAGCATTAGCAGTGCTTTAAACTGAATTAGCTTTTGTTAACTAAGGTAGGCCTACAGCTGAGGCTAACCAATTCCAGCTAATAGTTTGAAGTTTTATACAGTATATCACAATAATAGTTATTATTACTAATACATGTAATAATGTTTAGGTTGTAGCTGGGTGAGGTGCTAATGTTAGCATTAGCAGTGCTTTGAATTGAATTATAACTTAAGTAGTCGCAGCTGAGGCTAACAAAGTCCAGCTAATCATTTTAAATTTCAAACAAGAAATTGCACAAAATCCGAGCTTGACAAACTGAATCTAAGGTTTTTGAGTTCAGTATATGAAGTTTGCCTAGGTGTTGATGTCCAAATGTCCATGTTTTTCTTTCTGCTTTATGGATTTATCGTCCATGTTGTTTTGTAAATTAACTTTCAAGGATTATTCTTGATTTATTTAGCATTGTCATCAAATATATTCCTGGATCAATAATAGAAAAAACAACAACAGTGACCCGCGGCCTGTAGACGCGTTTATCAGTTCAAGTCTGTTAATATTTGTGTCAGACCAGAGTCTGACAACCGCAGCATCATAATCTAAAGAATGTATAAATGTTACAAAGTTCACCACCAGCCAAGTTACAGATTACAATCAACAGAAAATCATTTGACAATATAAACATGTTAACAAATGACTTTAGACTGACAGTTTTGGACATTCAATTTTCAAATTCTTTTTCAAATTTAAAGCTACTGTCAGCAGCCAGTTAACTTAGCTTTGCACAAAGACTGGAAACAGGTGGAAACAGCTAGCCTAGCTCCATAACAAAACCTGATATAACATGTTTATTAGTGAGTTTGGGTGAGGTGTTGGTCGGCAGATTTTGTATCTTTGGACAAAGCCAGGCTAACTGTTTCCCCCTGTTTCCAGTCTTTATGCTAAGCTAAGCTAACATGCTGCATCTGGTTTCATATTTACCGGCTTTGACTGACTCACAGTATTTTAAAACGTACTTAACCTGACAGCCATTGGTGTGAAGTAACTATTTACTCAAGTACTGCACAATTGTAAAGTATTTTACTTGAGTCCATGTAATAATAATTAGTACTCTGACTTCAAAACATTTCAGAGGAAAATATTTACTCCTTTTCTAAATGTATCTGACAGCTATAGTTAATTTGATGTTTAGATGTATATACAAAAAGTACAATTTCACGACAAAATGTTTTGTTTTAATTGTAAAAATAAACCCAAGTCATAAAATGTGCTCCACCTCAACCAGCAGCAACATAAATCTGCTGTTTAAAGATGAATGCATCAGTAAAACTGACCTAATAATTCTATTATATTGAGTAATTTGACATAAAAATACATTTAGCTGACAAAACCTTTTGCACATTTACGTTTTGCTCGTACTACTGACCAGACATGCATCCTCGTACAGGAAGCGCTCAGTCAACCAATTGTCATGTGTCGCTCTGCTTGAGCAACATGATCCAGTCACACATCAGCTGCTGAAGACGTAGTCTGCTTTCTGCAAATGCAAGCAAACTTTATTTATGCTTACTGTAAAGTATGATTCAGAGGAAACATTTTTGGAACATCGTGCATCCCGGGTGTGACAAACGCAAAGACGTGATGCATTACATGAATTACAGATAATGATGAATCATGTCACACTGTGTAGCATTTAATGTATTAGTTGCCAGTATGAGGTTTGTGTGATTAAATTCATTCATGCATTTATTTTTTCAGGATATTTAGTTTTCAAAATGTAATTTAATTCGTTGATTTCAGTATTTTTGAACTCAGTAAAAACACAGACGTGTTGTCAGCAAAATAAACTCAAAGTACCAAAGTAACTAATGCAAAAAACGCTAAATTGTCACTGTTATATTATTATATGTATATTTTAGTAATGGATTATTATTACTGACTTTATTGGATTGATTTGGTCAAATTGGGGCAAATTCAAACCACTTTATATACTGTTAGGTACATCTATAAAAAATAAACTTTATTTATTTTTTTTTCTTTTGCATATAAGATCTGCAGTTGTGGAATGTAACTAAGTACATTTACTCAACTACTGTATTTGTGTACAATTTTGACATACCTGTACTTGACTTGAGTATTTCTATTCTCTGCCATACTCTTACTTTACTACATTTCAGAGGGAAACATTGTACTTTTCACTCCACTACATTTATTTGACAGCTGTACAATATAAAATATGATATTCTTAAAGTATATATAATCCAGTACTACCCAGTAGTACACAAATCTCAAGTGTAGTCCACACTGACGAACTCCAACATTAAAATGCTCTTACAAGAACTAAACTGAATCTGAACTTGTAAAGCTGTTAGTTAAATACAGTGCGTCTCAAAACTCAGACTCAAAATTGTACTTTAACAAAGTACTTGATTAAATGTACTTTGTTACTTTAAACCACTAATGTCACACTCTATCTCAGACAAGAAATGTCCAAAAACTAAAGAATTGTAGTTGCATCGACAACCTGTCAACAATCTTATCAATCACATGAACTTTGACCTTTATAACTCAGACTGTGTCCCGGGGAGTCATCTTATTTATTCTTTATTGAATATAAACTGGAGGATCAATTAAATTCCACTGTCAGGTTTAAAAATCACAGCTTTGTCTGAGGCGTGATCAAACTAAGTGGCTGCTCAGGTCAAAGTTTGAGGTGAATTGTCGCCGTCTCTTTGTACTTTTCAGCAACAATTTAGCAGCTTAACATTTAAGTGCTGCTGTTGGTTGAAAGTTGAGTATTTTGTTCACTAGTTGAAGATGAAGAGAGGCCGACTATCTAACTCCTTAACACCACTTCCTCAATGATGTTTACCTCCGAAATATGAAATGCTTGTTTGTTGTGAAACATGTGCAGCCTTCAAGCAGTTAGATAATCAGTGTGTTTACATGAGCAACCAGGATATGGCAACACGTTTACATGCGCTGTAAATCTGTGCATTCTTTGAGCACAATGCATATAAATATTAATAATAGTCAAATGTTCAGTGGTGGAAACCATCTCATTTACACTTGGATTGAATTATTTTGAATGTGCAATACATTTAATTGGTATTTCCTTTTATTTCTGCTGTCACAGCAAAACTTTCCCTGTATCTTTGTCTCATGCACATGAATACACGTGAGAAGTCTTTCAGGAAACCATCGTCACGCAATACTGCTGCAGGTTGTCTGTATTTGCCTTCTCCGATTACTGCAGAAAGCCGACACTAACCCAATCACTTCAATGCATTTGAACACACTGAGTGTTGAAGTAAAGGGGTTTATCTGCCCATTTCCAGTACCAACATACGGTTACACCTATTACAAGTAGTATTTTAGCCTTACATCAGACAATCTGAAGGTTAATTTGATCAAGTCATTGTGATTATCAAATAAAGGGTCCTTATCAGTAAACAACAACGTTTTTGTTAACTGCAACAATCCTGCAGGAAAAGAGAGAGACACCCTGTCCTCTCGTCTAAAAAAACATTCCAGATGGGAGGAATCACGTGCGGCGAGACGTCACAAGCCGGGAGGGGGGACGGGGGGCGGGACCGTGAGTGGTGATAAACAAGGAGCGGACCAATCGGAGAGCTCGGTGGGACGTTTTTTCAGCTGCCAGTCAGGCCCTTTATAAAACTTTGTGTACCTCGGTGAGAGGTCAGTTTCGACTTCGACTGTGAAGAGAATAACAGTAAGTTTTACATTTTATGTTGGTGTGCTTGCTGTCTTTTGTCGAATTTTTTTTTTTATATATATGAGACAAAAACATTGAAGAGTATTCATTTCACAGGGATTGTTTCGTCATCAACCCAGATTTAACACCAGTGTCCTTTAAAAAAAAGCCAATTTAAGCTAATATCTAATTTTAATGTAATTTTTAGTTTAAAAACTACATTTATTTTGGTTTTATCTGCCAGTATTTACCGTCTTGTTTCATTCGGCTGCCTTTGTCTTTGTCTACCTGTCTGGAGCTTACATCAGCCATTGATGGTTTCTTCCCTTCGGCTTAAATGAAACATCTAGCAGCGGTGGATTCTGTGGAAAGGACCGCTATCTGACCGCAATTTAGTCGGAAGTTTCGCTTTTCTTTTCGTTTTCCTAGTCGTAATTTCCATGTGAGGGCCGGGTGGTTTCTTGGCTCTCCGCCGCAGATCCCGTGACTGCGAACAAAACAAACACAGGTCCGGGGTGTTGTTGTTGGGATCCGTTTCTGCAACCTAACTTGCTAGAAAAACAGCCCCGAAACAACCGGTTATTCTCCCGTACACCCAGTATCGTATAATAAACTGCCTCATGTGGTTTTATAGCGGTTATTTAACCTAATCAGTGTCGGTAGTCGGGAAATGACTGCTGTGTCTGTCGAGAATGTGCATTGCAGCTTTAATGCGGATTTCTTGATGAGTCATGGGAAAGAACAACCTGTCCTACAGACTATAAGAATGCACGAAGAGCATCACGATGGGGAAACATGTTAGGAGAGAGGATTTCGATGGAAAACTTGCATAACGTAACGCTTTTCCTAAGATCGCGTGTCTTTTGTAATGGAAGTCTAATTCCATGGGAATCGGGGCCTCGGTGCTTCTTGGGAAATTGAGTCCTAACTTGTGTGTTTTGTTCCAGTAGGAAGCAACAATGCTGCCTCTTCTAGCCGTGTTGACCGTGTGCCTTGGAGCAGCCCTCTCGGCCCCCAGCCTGGACCCACAGCTGGATGACCACTGGGACCTGTGGAAGAGCTGGCACAGCAGGAAATATCATGAGGTGATCAATTGTTTTCTCCCCCCCCTCCCCCAAAGCAGGCTGCTCCAGTCTGAGAAAAAAAAATAAAAATCGAAATGTTGTTGTTTGATGTTTTGCAGAAGGAGGAGGGCTGGAGGAGAATGGTGTGGGAGAAGAACCTGAAGAAGATCGAGATGCACAACCTGGAGCACTCAATGGGCTCACACTCCTACCGCCTGGGCATGAACCACTTTGGGGACATGGTGAGAAATGCTGTTTCAACACACACACACACACACACACACACACACACACACACACACACAAACACTCGGGTTTCTTTGTGACGGTCTGGAAGCAAAGAAAACATGATTTGATAAAAGCCAAAGTAAGAAGAGTTAACTTTGAACTGAAAATGAAGCATAGATGAAGCAGTAAATAGATTTTTGTTCCGTCATAAACATTAAATATACACAAATCTAGGTAAACCGGAAAAACACAACAAAAAACAGATGGAATGTGGTGTGGGACACGGTCATATGAAGACAAAGTGTTGCACCTAAAGTTGGAGACTGGAACAGGATCAAAACTAAAAGTGGCAACAATTGCTGAAAATGTAGCTACTTCAGCATTGAATTGTACATCAAGCTCCGATTGACTAACGTCTGTAGCTGAAACCACCCGAGTACACTCTTACAATCATAAACCACAGTCCTTCTTCATCTTTAACTCTTTTTTTTTTTTTCCCCACATTGGTCGTCGTCCTTTACTGACTGAACGTTGTCTTTCCACAGCCTAACGAGGAGTTCAGGCAGCTCATGAACGGCTACAAGCTCAAAGCAGAGAGGAAGGTCCGGGGGTCCCTGTTCATGGAGCCCAACTTCCTGGAGGCCCCACGCTCTGTGGACTATAGGGACAAGGGCTTCGTCACGCCCGTTAAGGACCAGGTAAGAAACAAAAAATGGGTTTCTTCTCTTTTTTTTTTTTTTTTTTTTTGGTGCGTTTCTCTCCGGACAAGCTCACCTGGTGACTTATGAAATGTAGAAACGATTTTTTTCCCCCCAGAACAGAAACAACTTTAGTTAAGTCTTGTTAGAGCACAAACCTGGTCAGTTGTTGTAACCGCTGAACGTCACCACGAGCTCTTATTCTAGCAGCTATGACATCATTGCAGGAGATGCATGACCAAATAACAGCTGTTGGAGACAGTCGGTAAACACGATTGCTCAACGCTGCAACTTTGAACAGTTTCATCGTTGCAGATTTTGCCGACATTAAAACAGCGAGGGAACTCTGCCCGCTGAAGTAACAGAGAGACAAGATGTCCGCTTGCAGGTTGTTTTTGTTATCTAGCTTCACACACTCCTCCTCTACCCAGAATGTACCGTCTGGTCAGGGGCGTGCATCGTGCATTAACAGCCTGTAAGAGGAAACCAGGTCGCTGTGGAGCAACCACCCTCGTTTACATTCGGGCAAAGTGCTGGAGTGCAACTTCCAATATCTTTTTATTTATAGACGCAAAGTGCTTTCTATAGTCGGGGAGATAAACAAGATGCAGAGTGCAACAAGAACAACAATTAGGAGGAAATAAAAGTATTTCTCTGTGACGTATAAAGAGCTCTGAACTTCTTTAAGTCTATTTAATAATAGCAACAAAATGGCCGACGTCAGAAAGAGACACAAGAACATGAAAAATATTAATATCTCTCTCTCTCTCTCTCTCTCTCTCAGGGTCAGTGTGGTTCCTGCTGGGCCTTCAGCACCACCGGAGCTCTGGAGGGTCAGCTCTTCAGGAAGACGGGCAAGCTGGTGTCGCTGAGCGAGCAGAACCTGGTGGACTGCTCCCGACCCGAGGGCAACGAGGGCTGCAGCGGCGGCCTGATGGACCAGGCCTTCCAGTACGTCCAGGACAACCAGGGCCTGGACTCTGAGGACGCATACCCCTACGTTGCAACAGTGAGTGTCTCATTGGGGGGGGTAGAAAATCACATTTAAATTTATCAGAATATATCTGGTTCAGGACTGTCTCACTCACCTTCTTCTCCTCCTCCTCCTCCAGGACATCCTGCCGTGTAAATACGACCCCGCGTACAACTCTGCCAACGACACGGGGTTCGTGGACGTGCCGAGCGGTAAGGAGCACGCGCTCATGAAGGCCATCGCCGCCGTGGGACCCGTTTCTGTCGCCATCGACGCCGGTCACGAGTCCTTCCAGTTCTACCAGTCGGGTCAGTTCAAGACACTCTTTCTCTCTTTGCGAGTATCTGTTGTTGTTTTTAAAGATCTAGTTTGTGCTTGTATGTAGCTGACTGGTTGTGTTTTTGTTGTATTTTAGGAATCTACTTCGATAAGGAGTGCAGCAGTGAGGAGCTGGACCACGGCGTGCTGGTGGTGGGTTACGGCTTCGAGGGAGAAGATGTGGACGGGAAAAAATACTGGATCGTAAAGAACAGGTCGGTGGAAACCGCTGAGTGTTCAGAATCACAGTGGAGAACATTACAGTCTGCAGGTCTAAGTAGTACCTCAATAAAAAGGAGTACCAGTAGTCGGTGTCTCAACTGACAAGGAAGCCGTATATTAGCAATTTAAGGGGGGGGGGGGGGGGGAAGTATTTATAAGGGGTTGTAACTTTGTCTGCTTTTGTAAGATTTTTATCTCAAACTCTTTTGTAGATGAATTGTTGCAGAAGAAGTAATCCTACAAATGAGCTAATGCTATCTCATTAGGCTGTTAATTAAACCTCTCTGCTCGACTGCAGGTTGTAATTCTCTGTCTTCTTTGTCTTCGTGCAGCTGGGGTGAAAAGTGGGGAGCCGACGGCTACATCTTGATGGCTAAAGACAGAAAGAACCACTGTGGAATTGCGACAGCAGCCAGTTATCCTCTCGTCTAACGTTTGCACAGCTTCACTTTTAGGTCAAAAATAATTGCAATAGCTTTGGCTGAAAGCGACGGCCGCGGCTTCAGTCAGAGCGACGACGTCGGCAGGGGATTGAACGATGTTTTATGAGGAGAAACACTGTTGTTTTTAGGGAAATGGCGCCATTTTGTGTTTGGCTGGTTTTAAGCCACGTTTTATTTTGTCTGAAAACATTTTAGTCGTGTTTTATTCTTTGTAAATATGCGTATCCTACTTGGCGAGTGATAAATTGACTTGCTTCGGTCATTGTAAATGATTCTTGATTTCTACTTTTTCTGTGATCAATTAAAGTTGTGAAACACTAACTTTGGGTTTTTGGACTTTTTAAAGCTCCTTGACGCGTTTCTGACGGCGTCTTAAGATTTTTGATCTGCTTTTACAAAATGTCAAATTAAAGTTCTGATTATTGATTCTGTAACTATGCAGTTGATTCATAAGGAAACAGAGTCGGCCCTTCACTGCAGGGGAGAAGTGTGTTATACGTAAAGCCATGAGGCGATAACTAAGACTGCAACTAATGATAAATGAAGGTTAATATAAACTGATCATTACGTCTATAAAATGTCGGAGGTGACTTTCTTTTAATGTCTTGTTTTGTCTGATTGTCGTATAATTAGGGCCCGAGCACTGATAATTAGGGCCGTGAAGGAATTGTTTTTCTCAAATGAATTTCCTTTTTGGGGTTTTTATCATATTGCAAGATGCAAACAAAACCATGTACTCTTAAGAACAAACCTGTCAGCCATTCATTCATGGAAAAAAACAAAGCTCTCTGGCATTACAATCTGGTCATTTTGTCAAAATTGGAGGACTTGTGCTTTTCTTAACATTGGTTGCAGTAAAGTAAATGCAATTTGCTCCAGCTTTACACATTTATGCCCCAATAATTATAATCCAAAGAATATTCTTTACTGAAATTATCCATTCTGGAAATTGAGTATATTTTTTACTGAAGTAACATTTGGTATGCTGAACTTTTACACTGGGGTATTGCTACTTTTACTCTAATAAGACATCTGAATACTTTGTCAAACTGTTGAAGCTCAACAAAGCTTTCTGCTTTTGTTACTTTAGGTCAGATGCGACCGCTGACTGACCCGAATCCCAGTATTACAAGGGTCTTAACAGTAAAGCCAGTCAGGTGTGTGTGTGTGTGTGTGTGATTCTGTAACATATTCACTTCACCTCGGAGTTCAGTCCAGACTGATACGCAGAACAAACAGTGAGAGCGGCTGTAAGACTGTGTTGTGTAACTTAAAAATAAAGGACAACAGGGCGCGAGAGTGATTAAAGGGCCAGTTCACCGAATCTCAAAAACATTCTCTCACTCACCCTCTGGTGGCGTCCAGCTAAACAGATTTTGGGTTTAATAATCCAACATTTTGAGAATTCTGACGCTGCTCTAAAACAATGGACGTGAATGGAAATTAATGAATTTGTGTTCAAAGCTCAAAAATGACATGACAAAAATGTGGCTACCATTAGAGAAACTGAGGTCAGGTTTTAGAAGCTTTAAAAACAACACACTTTGACATGTTTTAACAACACTTTGATTTACAATTTACGACATTTACAATTCAATTCTAAATGTATTATATATTTATTCTGTATGTTGCTGTGAAAGTGATTCTGGGAGTCATAATGCTTGCTCCCATGATCCCAACTGTGAAGTGTTTCTTTTCACAGTAATTCACTGTTTACCGCTGACAAACGACTACGTTTTTACTCCAATAAGTTACTGTATTTCTCCGACACAGTAGAGATACTTAAAATAATGTAATTTTATAATTTAATTAGTTTGATACAGTAGAGATACTGCAGATCGTACACTAGCTTGATGACAAAATTGCTGCTGCAAAAAAAGTGTCCTTTTAAAATCATAAAAGGTGGAATAAATCAGATTGTGACCTGAAAGCTGAGAAAATGTAGGTGAAATGAGTGAAAGTGTTAAAACTTTACTTTATCAACAGGTCAATTTCAGAATGTTGCACAAACTGAGAAACATTTTTTAACTTCAAAAACATTTGGCAGAACA
This sequence comes from Lycodopsis pacificus, assembly GCA_028022725.1. NCBI lineage: Eukaryota > Metazoa > Chordata > Actinopteri > Perciformes > Zoarcidae > Lycodopsis > Lycodopsis pacificus. Next base: position 13,422,380 of record CM051692.1, on the reverse strand, counting down.
AAACAATAATCATTTGTTTTGAAAAATGTTTAGTTGACTTAAATGTCGAGATACAAGAACAAGCTGAAATGTAAGGAAAGCTGTAGAGGACACACTTCTGATGATCACAAATTAAAACCTCATTAAGTAACAATTTTTCATTTTCTGCAACCATACAAAAATATTGTTATATTTGACATTATTATATTGAAATATTTTTCGATGATCCGTCAAGACATTTGACAACTCAAACATTTTTATAGTAAATTGCAAAACAATGATCGAAAACAAAAGTCTGGCCTCTCAGCGAAACATTTAAAGTAAATTACTGGTGCTTCTTGACAAAGGTCAGGAACTCGTTGACGTCATCGGGGGAGCCGACCACGAAGGGCACCCGCTGGTGGAGGCTCTCGGGCTGGATGTCCAGGACCCTCTGGGTGCCGGTGGAGGCGACGCCTCCCGCCTGCTCGATGAGGAAGGCGATGGGGTTGCACTCGTACAACAACCGCAGCTTTGGGGAGACAATTGAAAATAAAAATACAGAAAGACACACAAATTAAACAGGATCGTTGTTTTGCAGTCAAAAGCTTTGTACGTTTATTTTTCATACAGTATTTTTCGGGAAGAATAGCAGTTTCCTCTTTAAAGTGCTTTGTAAACAGTAAATATTTTCCACTTTTGCCACTTATTAAATGTTATCAGACTTCGATGTAGCGTATTGCCGCTAACAGGTGAATATACCTCTCTAGACGCATTGGTGGAAGAAGTACTCGGATCTTTTACTCAACCAAAGCAATACTACAGTGTACAAATACAAGTAAAAGTCCTTCTGTCTGACGAAAGAGTTGTGGCGTTAGAAAAACATGGTGGGATTAGCAAGCTAACGTTAGCTAGCTAACTAGCTAGCCGCTCAACGAGCTGTGCTGTGATTGTAATGCTACACAGTGATTGTTAAAAATGAGAGGCGACGTTTAATTAGAAGGCGTTAAGATTTCCTTTATTTCATAACGTTTTATTCCCAAACGGTCGACTCTATCTCAGATTTAGCCTTGAAACATTAGGACTGATCTAAAACAGTAAATGGTGGTTTGAGCCATTTTCAACCATGAAAATTTCAGTCATATCATTTCGGTCAATGTTTTCAAAACACGTTATAATGTGCAATTACTCTTCATTGTGCTTTAACAGAGGTGGAAGTAGATCTTTTTGTGCCTGTTTATTCAAATTTATTTTATTTAAAACTGTTGAAACAAGGAAACTAAAGATTTCCACTGTTTTTATAATGTGCTGTATAAATAGATAGCCTGGCCTTTATGTCCAGTATGTAACACGTACCGTTAAAGGTCAGTTACGGTCTGTGTTGACAACCTGTGTGCTGTCCTGTGTGCCCCCCCCCCCAGCCTCAGGTTACAAACGTCCCAACTACAGTTTGTCTTTGAGGGTGTGCGTGTCAGTTAAATCTGGGAGGTGACAGGAACCAGTGCCTCGGGCTGTGGAGCTTTATAATCAGGTCTATCTGGACTCCAAGTTTGAAGGATTTTTGAGTCGATAGCAGATCTCTTCATTGTTGGGTAGAAACAGTAAAAGAGACTGAGGCACATTGTGTTACTTGAACAATGACTGGTGCATTAATATACCAGTTTAAACTGTACACTGGTTCCATACTTCTCATGCGTTGGCTAATAATAAGATAATCTTCACAAATGAAGACCACATTTATGCTTTTTAAAGCATTACTGCCATCACTAGAAGTCAAACGCAAGGCTATAAACAAACTTCACGTCACCACCACTAGCTAAAGACAGAATAGTTGGCGTGATGGTATTTTGTATTCTCATTTAGCCACTTGTCAGCAACCGCCTTTTTTAAGGCAAGTTAAAACTTCAAATTTCAAGAGCGGTGTCTATCAGGGGTAAAACGTTAAAACCTCTTAAGCCTGTGTTCGCCGCAGACCTTATTGTAGGCATTTAACCATAAACCCATTCAAAGAAACATTGACTTTGAGACGCGGGAACCATAAGTGCAAATTGACTCATTTGTGGGTTTTAGGACTCATTCCTGCAAAACTCTATATACGTAGCTGGTGGTGGTGGTTTTAGAGTCAAAAGTCTAGAGCCAGGCTATACCCCATCTGTGACTGACCCAAACTAATATTTGATCACATTTGAATTATCTTAATTCGTGTTTTTAAATAGGATATGATACTGTGGTCAGTTAAGTCAATCCAAAATGCTTTTGTGTTTTAACCTGACAACTGTGGCGGTGGTATCGTGGCTTCGCAGAGGTCGGTGGTTACCTTTCCCTTGGGGCTCTTCTCGTTGGCGGGGTACAAGAAGATCCCCCCGTAGGCGATGGTGCGGTGAACGTCTGACACCATAGAGCCCACATAACGAGCTCCGTAGGGAGCGCTGCCATCCTGCAGGGAGTAGTGGTACATTTCAATATGAGTGTAGTGAAGGATGTGTTTGAACAGTGTCATGGCCAGGCCGTGCTCCCTGCTCGTCCTCTGTGTGTGTGTGTGTGTGTGTGTGTGTGTGTGTGTGTGTGTGTGTGTGTGTGTGTGTGTGTGCGTGCGTGTGTGTGTGTGTGTGTGTGTGTGTGTGTGTGTGTGTGTGTGTGTGTGTGTGTGTGTGTGTGTGTGCGTGTGCTCCGACCTGAACCTCCCGGCTTCCTGATATTGATATTTTGAAATATAGTATTTATAATAAGACAGTTGTTAAATAATACACTTTAAGTTTCTGGGGTTCAGAGTGATTGACACATATTTGTGTTGTCCTGTATACATTTGAATCCAGGATAGTAAAAACAAAAGGGTAATATATATATATAAATATATATATATATAAACAGGTCAGTCAGGCAGCTTATTTAAAAGTTGCAGCTACAGCAGATCATGAGTCATTCTGACCTGCCGACGAAGAAAAAGCTGAACAGCAAACAACAGACGGGTCAAACTCCGTCTGCAGCAGCAGCAGCACACATTAATCCTGCCGCGTTACACACACCGACAAAACAACTTGTGCTTGCGGATCCTTCCTGATTTAAAGAGCTTCTTTACTTCATTTCACCATTTTTCATCCCACACTTTAATGCTCAATGCACCAAACTCCACTCCTAAAACGAGTACTCTAAACCAAACTTTAGTCTCAAAGCAGAATCTGAGAGGAGTTACCCTGAAGCCAGCTTCGTGTGCCGACCGGCACAACGTGACGCACAGTCATGTGCTTGCTGAGTCACATCCCAGTCACCATGAGGGAGTGGTGCCGAAGAGTGTGTGCAGAGTATTTCACCAAAGAAACAGACCCTCCCACACTACACTCTCTGAGGAAACACATGCAGCTGGCAGCAGTTCAGACAGCGCGAAACGTCCTAAAATAAAGGAGAAGAGAATGCAAAAAAAAAACCAGAGTAGATGGAGTAGCAAGAGAGTGTGGGGAAGTTGTGTATGAAGATTATCTTTAAAATACCTCACACGTCCTGACAGTGTATCAGCGCTGACGACAGAAGGACCTTCTTTAAGTTTCATTATTAGACGATTGTCCATCCAGTTAAAATGCTTTTTGGCTGCTAAATGAACACATAGTACATATTTCACTTTGATGTTGTGCCTCTGGCAGATGGTTTAGGAAGTAATGAAAATATTTCTCTAATAGTAAGAAAGATCAGTTATTATAATATCGGTTTTTCCTGAGTTTCCACACTTTCATTTAGAAAGTAATTCAGTATTTGCAACACGAGACGGTGAGAGTTTTGTTTGGAGAACACCTGTTTTACAGAAGAGCAGAGAGGATTTGACACTAACGCTGCAGATATTAACAAAAAGAAGAAAGAACTTTAAACTAGATTCAAACTTCCATGTGAGTCTTTCCAAAAATATTTTACGTTCCCAGTTCAAACCTGCGAGACACGTTTCTATCTGGACGCACATGGTGAGTAACAGTGCGGTTTACCGCTGAATTGTGCTGCGTCATGATGCTTAAGTGTCACATGACGATGAGTGTAGTCGAAGATATGAGTAGACACATTCTCTGTTTCCATGCCTAAAACACAACATTACAATCCATCAGAGGAAGATAAACCTGACACTTAACATTCAGCAGGTCTTTAAGGAAACATGAGTGCGTGGCAATATTTATTTTCTTGTTCACGTTGAGCTGCAGTGTGTGTGTGAAAGCGTCTGCATAATAATGCCCCTGTTTGTAAGTTATATGTACAAACATTAAATGAACATCTTTAATGCAATGAAAAGCAATGCAAGTTTTATAAGACACAAAAGAGTCAAATAAAATAGAATTACACTTAAAGTGTAGTTCAAGGTTCAAGGTGTTTACAGCTGCTGTACTCAAACGGACCTTTCAGAGCTCACAGGCCGTGTTTAAGACTCCAAATACGGACTCTAAGTGAGTTTTTCCTCTAGAACAAGTCGGTTGAGTCTGTTTGAATGATAAAAAATGTATGGAAAATAAAAATTGTTCAATTTTGGGCAACTGTTGTCAAGGAGAAGCCTCAGGGACGGACGTTCAAGCTGACATGTCCTTTCATAAAAGTGCTCTGATGACCGGATGAACTTTGCTCGTCAGGTTTGTAGCTGCAGAAGTGCTGAGTCTGGAGATCAGAGTTTCCAGATGAGAGGCTGCAGTTTCCTGAGGAACACGATGTTTTCCTGCAGTAAACTGTGTCGCCATCCTGCAGCTCAGCTGACCGGGCTTCACGCTGTCTGAACCCGAGTGGCACGATGGATCACGTGTCTGTGGGTCAGGATGGTCACTGTTCGGCCTCTCTGTCTGTGGTACCCGACTGCATGAAGCATCTCTTACTTTTACCTCATAAACACAAGGTTTTCACCTACACAAGGTTTTTTATATTCAGAAGTTTTTCATGTCACATAAACATGAGCAGCCTCCCCTCTGCAAAACAAATGTATTAACCAATGTACCTGTAGTGTTACCTCAACAACTATGGATATAATGGAATAAAAATAAATACAATGAAATAAATAAAGTAAGAAAAGAAAAAAGAGAGTTCTGTCATCGCCTGTATTAATGAAGACCCGGACAACCACATCTTAACTTGAGTTTTGTTCGAAAAGGCAAATTATTTCACAATAAAAAAGTATGTGAAAAGCAAATTCCTTATTTAAGCTGAAAAGGAGAATTTGTCAAAAGAAGAATGTAATAGACTGAGAAACATTTTAAGAACTCTAATCTGTTGATACCCTTTGAAAAAACCTGCTTTTTGTGTGCTGCCAACCAGAAGTCCTCACGTGAAGTCATTCGATCAGAGAAAACGCTTCGTCAGCCTTCATGTGACGAGTGTGTTGTTTGAAATCCTGCCTCAAGTTGAGATGTGTGTGTGTGTGTGTGTGTGTGTGTCTATTGTACATGTTTGGTTAAAGGTCTCAGATTCAAAACCACAAAGTAGAGCTGATTAATGTCAACACTTTGGCTCACACTAAAGCAGTTTGTGATGTTTGTGAAGTTGTGTGACATGCTCTGACCTCGGGGTACTTCTTGTGCTTGAGGTACTCGTTGATGGACGGGTGGAAGTACTTTGCGTATCCCTCGTTAAGACTGTAGATCTTCCCCTTCGGCTTGATCTTCACGTTCTTCTCAGTCAGGATGAACTCGCCGATGGCCTGAAGAACAAGAAGGATACGTTTAGGTGGAAAGAAAACATTTTATAATAACCTAAATATACTTATGGAGAGAAGACCGTCCATTAAACAATGCCAGAGAGAAGTCTGCAAAATACACGGTCTGTATTATAATGTATATTAAAACTGACTTTAGGCCTGAGGACCTCTCCTGTTGGTGGATTTCATGCTTGAAAACAGAACAACACTCTGGTTTTCTAGGTTTCTGGATGCAACAACAACAAGATTACTTTCAAACATGCTTTGAACCTTTTCATCCCATAATAAATAAAGCTGCCCCGGCTGTTACCTCTGAGCCAAACAATAAAAAGAAAAAGATAAATCTTAATCTGGAATAACATGCAGGATATGACACGGATGACTCGTTGTATGATATAACTGAGTGAAAGGGAACAAAAGCAAAAAGATTTGAACTAAAACTAATTTAGTACTAACTATCTAACGCTGAAGGAGGTAACACGATGATGATTAAGCCTCTGGCCCACTGATGAAAGTACTGCAATATTTATATATTTGCAGTATTACAAACTGTGTGAGAACAATTTTTCTCCATTTTATACACACAGAAAGTGGAACTATGCACACAATTCTGAAAACGTGAAGCTCATGCATCACAAAATGAATGCAACTAGTTGTGATTTTGCAGTTTTTCTGCAAAAATAAACAAAAAGATGGCTGAATAAAAGCCTCCAGACTCCAGACACAGTCAACCAGGAGTCAGATCTTCAAGGACTTTAAAATTATGAAAAGATGTTTAAGAAAAATGATATAAGGAAAACTACCTCCAACACAAAACAACTTGTTTGTGTTCATATTCATGCTGGACTTCTCTAAGGATTTATACGAGACAAGTATCTAATAAAAAGGGTTTATGTGTGTGTACAGTCCCTGATAACAGAGTGGAGCCGTGCAGCGTGGAGGAATGATTGACAGGATAAAAGTGTGTTTTCTCAAATAAAAGCAGCTACAGGGCCATAGAAGCATATAAACAGTGACATCAAGAGACACTAATGCTGAGGAGGAGACAGCAGAGAAACCCGAGGAGGCGTCCGCTAGCAGTGAAGCACTCACGGGGTCCAACATGAAGAAGTGGAGGCCGGCTCCGGTGCTGAGGGCCACCAGGGTGGCGCTGCCGTACAGAGTGTAGCCCGCACACACGATGTTGTTTCCCGGCTGCAGGGCGTCTTTCTCTGTGGGCTCCCCCTCCGACACCTGAACCAGCAACATCAACACATGAAGACTTGAAGACATCAACACATCAACACATGAATACAGGTTTCTTGCGGTCCTTCAGTTCCCCAGGTACCACAAATATAGAAGAGTCGGTTTTAAGGACTGTATACTAAAATATTTACAGAAAAAAAAGGTTCAAAGAGCAACAGTGAGGGAGATAAATGGGGCCACTTGTTCTAAATATGCTATTGTACAAACAACAACAATATGATATCACTATCACAATTTAAATTAAAATACTGTAAATTCAGAGAAACAGTTAAGAAAAACAAAAATTATTCCAATATATGTATAGCCAAGTCTCAGTTTGTCTGTAAGTTGTAGTTTACGATAAAAAAGACATTGAACATATACTCAAAACTGTAAAACAAACAGACTAATATAAATTATCTATTTATATTCAATCAAACCAACATTTGTATATCCTACACTAACAGAGACGACAGTACGTCTATATCTGTGTATTTGTTGCATGGTTTCTCTGCTTGCTGATACAAAACAGACAGTAAATCCTGCAAGTACTTAGTGACTGACCTCACGTGCAGTTTAAGAAGCTGAAACTCAGATTAGCTGGACGGCAGTGCCCCCTTGTGTCTGCAGAGTGTTACTGCACGTCTGTAAATATCCTTTTATGAATATACATATAAAACTATTCTGACACTCACATACTCAACTTTCATGTGATCGAGTCTACTAATGTCATATATATTTCATTATTATTATTTATTTTATTTAAAATAATATTTGTATATATGTATCTACACATGTATATGTATATATTATATTTTAAGGAGAATATTCGTTGCTCTTGATGCCCTTAATGTATTTTATTTATTATTATTTGACGTATTCATCCTTCTAAAATTGCATGAAATGTAATAAAGCTTTCTTAGTGAACTAAATACATTCAGATGACAGAATATTCACAATAATCATAATCAGATCATCAGTTTTTACTAACCTTTACTAGAACAATACATGATTTATCTTAGAATTTATATATCTCCTTTTAAACAAACAATAAAATAACATTTATACGTATACCAGTAAATATAAACCCTTTGTGATGGTTTATCTAAACTCACCCGTTTGTAGATGGCGAATATGGTGCCGATAGAAGCCAAGCAGTCGATGTTACTGGATCCGTCCAGAGGGTCAAAACACACCACGTACTTCCCCTGTGACAAACAAACGACATATTATTATTACTATAGAAGTATTAACTAATCCAGGTGAACAGGGTTACATTGTTTTGTTTTTCAAGTTTTCAGGAATTTGATGCTTAAATATGCAAATTAGGCGTTATCTTATTAAATATGTTCTAATGTGCAGAAGTCTGAACATTGGATGAAGAGTAATAATCACAACAGGTGGATTCTTTCAGCTGCGTCTCATTAACTCACTTCAGTGGAAACAAGAGGAAACTGTTTTAACCTTTAAAGTGTGAAAAACGACTTCACACTGTTGTATTAGATGAGATCATATACTTTGCTGCTGCTAATCACACAACTTTGTCACTTCACTTATATAAATATAAGTACAACACTGGTCATAGCTGCTGTATATATATATACAGCTTGCCTACCAGGTAGCCAAACAAAATCATAACATTATTCTTGACTGTATTTCATATACTTCTACTTATTTCTGTATCTGTACATTGTTCTGTCCTTTTAATAGAGATATACCTTATTGTGAATTATAAGGTTCCTTCACAAAATGCCTATCTAATGCAGGTTGAAAGAATACGTCCTGAGTTTACCCATCATGGTGTCGTCGTGTCCACTCACCCGCTTGTCTTTGGGCGTGATGATGAGCTCCTTGTTCTCCTCAGACACCATGCAGCAGGTGCCGTAGGAGGCCTGCAGCATGTTGATCACCAGGTCGTTAGACAGCACGTCCAGCTTCTTCACATCGTCCCCCGTCACGTTCACGGAGCCCGCCAAGCCCTGCCTGTGTGGACCAACCAATCAATCAATCAATCAATCAATCAATCAATCAATCAATCAATCAATCAATCAATCAATCAATCAATCAATCAATCAATCAATCAATCAGCCAATCAATCAATAAATCAGCCAATCAATCAATCAATCAGCCAATCAATCAGCCAATCAACCAATCAGCCAATCAACCAATCAGCCAATCAATCAGCCAATCAATCAATCAGCCAATCAATCAATCAGCCAATCAATCAATCAATCAGCCAATCAATCAATCAATCAGCCAATCAATCAATCAATCAGCCAATCAATCAGCCAATCAACCAATCAGCCAATCAACCAATCAGCCAATCAATCAGCCAATCAATCAATCAGCCAATCAACCAATCAATCAATCAATCAGCCAATCAATCAATCAATCAATCAAATGTGTAATCTTTGTTTTGAAACGTGCTATATAAATAAAGTTTATTAAGTTTGAAGGTACTTATAAGAATGGTTACAGGCTGTGTTTCCCTCCCAACAAGCTTTTTAAAAATGTATTATGATATATATTTATATTACGGATGGGGCTATACTTCCATCCATAATATAAATACAAGGCTCCACTCAAGGAATTTGACCCTTTTCAGCCTCCCAATGAATTCTCACCATTCTCCAGATTCTCTCCAACGTCAATTCCCTCCACAAACAGCTGGTTATCTCGCTAGAAAAGCTGCACAATCTTTTCTTCTTTTCTCACATTAGTGTTGAAATGCACCTAAAATCTCACAAAGCTCTCTAGTCTTTGCTCACAATGCAGCAGCGTGACTTCTACAGAACACACAGAACAATATCAGTCATATCGGCACCGTCTGCCTCGGCCCCTCGAATCTCTCTCTGGCTCCTAAATCTGCTAACTTCCTACCAGCTGTTCTGCAGCTGACCTTGACCTCTGACCTCTTCGCAGAGGGACGCAAGCAAGCACTAGTTACTAAAGATCAAATCCGCACACGAGTCTTTGCTTAATCATATGTATCACCGTCAGTAATGCACGGGTGCATGCCAATGGTTCCCATTACGCCTTTTACTTACAGGTGGTTCAGGCCTGCCTTGCGCACAGCAGAAGAAATGGCTTTGATGGCGGTCAGGATGGCGTTGATGAGCTGGGTCAGCTCGCCGGTCGCCCCCTTAGCCTGGCGGCCGGTCTCGATGATGAACCGGGTCAGGGTCCATACGTCCGTGTCAAAACCCGACTGGTCCGACATGCTGGCTTCTGGTTTCTTTCTGTCCTTCCTGGGCGAGCAGCAGAGCGGACAGGCGGCGAGTGAGAGACCTCATTACCAGCCGCGTCCTTTTCATGCCCAGGGCCATGACGGCGGGCCAAGGGGAGCTATTTGTGTGTGTGTGTGTGTGTGTGTGTGTGTATTTGTAGATGGGTGGGGGGGTGTCGGGTGTCAGCTGTAGAGACTGGCAAAGTTGAATCCTGCACAGGACAAGCCCCTTCATTCATTTAGTCAAAAACTAAACCAAAACCTGCAACAACAGTAACTGAAGACTTGTGTAACACGAGAGCTCTTTGGGTAATTCTCAGTATTTTAACCACATTTGTTTGCACGTGACCCTGAGAGCAGTCTGCTGCTGTGACAATAGAGGAACTACTTTCTATATATCCTAATGAAGCTTGCTTTTTCAAAATAAAGCATGTTTATTTAGGTAAAAATATCTCGCAGCGAATGTTTACAAGAGAGCTAATTACAACTGTTTTGTTTCTGAAGAAGAAGAAGAGAGTAGAAGCACAACAGCAGCTCGAGTGAGCTTTAAATGTCAGAGGACTCTGAGCTTCCACTGACCTTTGGTTTAAAGGTTGGCTCCTCTGGATTAAATATCTCTTCACTTTTGTTGACAGTGTATCTTCACAACTTTTCAATGTCTAAAACCGCAATGAGTTTATTTTAAGACATTCATTTCATCTACATAAACTTTTTCTTCCTTGGTCCAATAATAAATATTTGAACAGATAAAAACATGATTCAGACAGTGAATGTGTTATTCTTTACATGACAGTGAATGTGTTATTCTTTACATGACAGTGAATGTGTTATTCTTTACATTTGAAACAGTTTCGGCCCCAAAAGAAGAATTAAACGATTCAAACCTCCGTTCAGTCCATGTCCCCTCGGTGTTGCACGACAGAAGAGAACACTGTTGGAACTTGGATTTTTAATTTGTTTTCCAGTTTAGAAAAGCACAAGTGACCCTCTGTTATTGAACCACAGCGGTGCTACTGGCTGTTAATATTCTAGGAAGCCATTTTTCGTCGGGCCCTCTGCAGTCTGCCTGAAATAAAGTCTGGTGAACACAAGCTGAACGTTTTCTTCTACAATACGAAATAAGTTTATACTTAAAAGGACTTTGTAACCTAAAAGCATAAACGATTAGACAAAAATATAAAGTCTTCTCAGACATCCGACTGTAACAAACCAGGATTTATTTTAAGCAAAAAGACACATTTCAAAATGATGGAAACAGATTGTCTTCTTCGACTCATTTGGATTTATTGAGACTTCATCATTCCAGAAACAGAAGTTGTTCACATTATAAAGGCATCACGTCTTGTTGCATAGAGGTTTTGGCATTTGGTCCGTCACACAACCAGAATATGTTTATTCTATTTTTAAAAGCACAAGTGGAGGTAAACAGGCAGAAATAAAAGTCTTCAGGTTTTAGTTTATTGAAGTGCATTTGTGAGTTTTTTTGTTCTTTGTAGTCGTTTTTGTGAAATGTGCGTTTGTGTGAGTTATTGAGCTCATGAGCCACAGTTATCATGTTTCTACTGAACCTTCTTGCTTCAATCCGTCAGCAGAACATCAACATTGCCGTTATGGCATTAACAAAAAAAAGTTGCGACTCCAAATTTAGGTATTTAACTAAGAAAATCCCCAGACTTCAAACTCCACAACATTCATCTACATCAAGCTCAAAGTGAGGCAGACTTCCAGTTTGGAGATAAAACTTCTTTTCCTTTCTCGTCAAACAGCGGTGGTCGCGAGAGCGAGCCCGTGCGGTCTCACTTCTTCTTGGCATGTTTCTGGCAGATGGCGACGTACTCCAGCACGTCCTCGGAGGAGCCCATGGCCACGGGAGCCCGCTGGTGGATGCTGTCGGGCTGGATGTCCAGAATGGGCTCCAAGCCGGTGGAGGCCATGCCGCCCGCCTGCTCTATGATGAAGGCCATGGGGTTGCCTTCGTACAGCAGCCGCAGCTTGGAGGAAGAGGAGGGAAGTTTAGTTTCTAGACCCAATGTCTAACTCTACTAAAGCAATAGAATAATCCGACATTTAATTAAAAGTCTCTGGATGGTTTAGCTCTGTCATGCGACTGTCTCTCCCTCCTTTCCTGTATTTATTACACTTCTTTACTCACAATACAGCATTAAAAGTACCAACAGTTAAAGAATACTTTCACAATTTTACAAGACAATAGTGAGGTAAACACTGAAACAGGTTTTTCTTTCCCATCAGCAGATATTTTTCCTAATGACGAATGATTACAGCAAGAAAAACCTGTTTCAACGTTCACGTGGACGCCTGATCATTGCTTTAAGACAGATTTGAAACATTGTGAAACTATCCTTTAAGACAAAGAAACAGAGAGAAACCTTTTTACGAATCAAAACTGTAAAACAATCTGCAGATAAATATTAAATCTGAAACTTGCATATTAGCACTTCTCTTTTAAATCTTGCTTTGGAGTAGTTTTTGTTGCCTTTATTATTTTATTGAAATATTTACTTAAATATCTTGTTTGCAAGTATATCAATTTGTACAAAGCTGAACGAATGTTTGACCTGAATAAAATAATAACTTTATTATTGCATGACTTTTAAACTGTCAAAACTCAAGCGCCTGGATTTGTTTCCTTTTGTTGTTTGCGTGTTAAAAAACTTTTTTTTTTGCACTTTGAAAACACTCATTATTCTGCATTACAAGTCAGGTGCGTTCCACCATTATTTTTTTTTTTTTTTTTTTTTTTTTTTTTTTAAATGTGACAACATCAAGTTTGGCTCAGTCTCGCAAACGCTGGAAGGATGTGGAGAGTGAAGAAACAACATTGTGACACTTTCTTCAGTTTGCCCTCATGTTACAAATGACAACCATGAAGTTATCCTAACAAAGTATCTCTCTCTGTGCCGTAGAGCTCTGCTGTAGTCCAAAAACTATTAAAAAAAAATAAATAAAAAAAAAAAAAAAATCACACACACACTACAGCACTGAGTGACATGTTCCTGCTTTATGATGAACAAGGGCACTGTAGTTTATTATGAGCTGAAACCACAAGCACTATACGGCTGCTGTAAATACATAGCATACCAATTCTATCTGAAAATAGTCCACGGTTCAGTTTATTATTACAACAAATGCACTATAGTCTGCTAAAAACTACAGCATATTTAAGAAACTTTTCAATTATTCTGTATATGTATATACACACTTAATCTGTATTTTTCAGCTTCATCCTCTACGCTTATTCACACGTGCGTAAACTACAGGAGGATATCTGAAATATGTAACTGTCTCAATGGAGGCTCATGTCTTTCACACAATAGCCATAAACTTATATTATTGTGTCATTCACTTTATTTGAAGGTGGCTCATTTGAGATTTCGGATAATTTAATTAAGTTCCTTAAAAACATTCATATGCAATAGATTGACGTGTGAGGGAGCAGCAGTGAGACTTTTTACCTTTCCTTGGGGGCTCTTCACATTTCCTGGGTATAAAAAGATGCCTCCGTACATCAGCGTCCGGTGGACGTCTGCCACCATGGAGCCGATGTAACGGGCGCCGTACGGCTCCGTGCCGTCCTGCAGTCATTTAAGGCGTTAATGAGCAACTTAAAGAGCTACAGTTAAATAAAAGGACTCATTAGCGTCCGCAGTCTTGGATGAGACATCTCCATCTTGGCAAACACCGACGTATTTACATCTTAATGCATGTTGACTAACGCCCACTGCCCCCGGTTAATAAATAACGTACAAACTCTACAATACTTGACGTTTTCCCCACACATCAGTGTTACCTGAGGGAACTTCTTCTTCTGCAGGTACTCAGTCACCGCCGGGTCAAAGTGCATCGCGTAGCCTTCGTTCACGCTGTAAATCTTGCCTCGCTTCTTGATCTTCACGTCCCGGTCGACCAGGATGAATTCGCCAATAGCCTGATGAGCAATAAGCAGAACAGGTTTTCAACAAACATCAAGTTGCAAGATATTGTATGCAAAAACACATGGCTTTCAAGAGAGTATACCAACTGATTATTTAGGTGGTTTTTGTGGGATGAAACCGGGAGGAAAAATACCAAACTATGGAGGGCCAAGCCTTTGCATTTGTTTCTGTACGCCTAGTGCTCTTTTCATTGAACAGATACTAACTGGGTCGAGCATGAAGCCGTTGACTCCTTGGCCGGTGGAGATCACCATCATGGTGGCGCTGCCGTAGAGGGCGTAGCCGGCCGCCACAAGGGTCCTGCCGGGGTGCAGGGCGTCCTTCTCACACGGCTCATCGTCTGTGTACTGAGGGAACAGTTTGAACTCGTCATTCATTCATTTATTATCTATAATAAAAAAAATCTGTTTGCTACTAAACGTTAGAGTCTTCACATGCGCAGCTATGAAGAAAAGTGTGTTCAAAGTATTTCATATCCATTTATCACACCTTTTTTTATTTAATTTACCATGTTAGTAAAATGGCATTACGCTATCGTACATTTTAACTGCCACTTAATAGGAATGTTTTGCCAAAAAAGACCACTAGTTTGAGAAGTGGAGACCTTGTTTCTTAGGTTTTATCACCCGGATGATTAAACTCTGAGGGGGTAACACTACATCAGTGTGAGATTAAAGCCAGTGAATCAGGAAAAGGGACAGAGACGTGAATCTAAACTTGTGTTCGTACCTTTTTGTAGATGGCGAAGATGGTTCCGATGGAGACGAGACAGTCGATGTTGGAGGAGCCGTCCAGAGGGTCAAAGCACACGATGTATTTGCCCTGGAAGAGAAGTTTGTAAAACAAGTTGTGTTCAATAATAAATTAATTCAGTGTTGCTCGCCAAAGAAACGTGTCATGTGTACATCCCAGAGGTCACATTTACGTGCTAAACACATTTCAATTAATCATAAAGCATTCGCAAAGCAGGTTTTTAAAAAGTATTTTTACTCTTAGAGAAACAGCGCCACAGTTCTCCTCCAGGTGTGAAACTACACAGCGAACTCTGTCAACAAGTACAAGTCAAACTCTTGCACAAAGTACTTTTTATTTGACAAGTATTTTGACAGGAAGTGAAACCCAAGACCTTTTTATTTGTTTCACTGAACCGATTAAAAAAAGATAAGATCTCAAAAACACTTAAAAAACTGGATGAACCTGTTTTTTCGTTTGCAGACGGGTCATTTCAGAGATAAGATCTGAATTAAATGAGAGCAGGTTTCCTCAAGCTCAGCGGGGTCCAAAGCAACCTCAAAACAGAAGAAGCCCAGTTCTGTTCCAACATCTAAAACGTCTCCGCCGGTCACACTCACCCTCGCTTCCGGCTCCAAGACGATGGCCTTCTCGTTCTCCTCAGACACCAGCACGCAGGAGGTGAAAGACGACTTGAGCATGTTGATGATCAGATCGTTGGACAGAATGTCCAGCTTCTTCACCTGGTCGCCCGTCACATTGGTGCTGCCAGCAATGCCATAACTGAGGAGACATTAAAAAAAAAAACCACCAAAAACAAAGTGAGGCTGAAAAGTCTGCAAACACAAAACCAGATCAGTGTAGAAGTGTGCACGAACAAATCCACTGTTGTGGCTACATTTGTTCAGCTCCTATTTTGTCTTTCTCTGTATGTTAACTGACAAAAGGTTACTTAAATGTGCTCTATTGCTTTGTTCTGAGATACGTTTTACTGGCATCAAATTACAACTAGTGTCCAGTGAAGAGGAAGGAAGTAAAGAAAATAAAGTGTGCCAGTGATGCATGACGCTGCATTTTTAAACTCTTTGTGTGAGATCGAGCCTGAATCATCAGCGAAAAAAAGTTTAGCGCAGGAAAATAATTCTGCTCATGCAAACAATACAACAAATACAACAATGTAAAATGTACATCAACTTAAAGATTTAGGGGATGAGTCTATTTTTGTAGTAGCTACAGTAAGATGGCGTCAGTAAAGCAGAGTTAAAGTCCAACACAGCACATAATAATAATAATAATAATAATAATAATAATAATAATAATAAGCACAAATGCAAAACAACAAAAAACTGAGAACAAAAATACAAAAGGAAATAAAACAGAAGTGTTGCACAGATACATTGATTCCTTAAGGCTGCACATAATAAACACTAAACATTAGTTTTGTTGAAATTAATAAATAAACCATAAAACGTGGGCGTGGTGCTTTCAGGTTCGCGCTTCCTGATTGGCTCCACTGAGAACCTGAATCTCCGGCTCAGTTTGTTGCCAACGTGGATGCACGAGTCTGCAAACAACTGCGTAAAAAGAGAAACAACTGATGTCTTCTCCTCAGCGCGGGGGGGGGGGGGGGGGTCGATAACTCACAGGTGGGCGATGCCGGCTTTACGCACGGCGCTGGAGATGGCCTTCACCGCCGTGCACAGCGAGTTGAGCAGCGTCGTCAGCTCCCCGGTGCCCTTCGCCTTCCTGCCCTGCGCCATGACGAACGTGGTCATGGTCACCACGTTGGTGTCGAAGACTCCTTGGTCGGACATGGTGGCGTTCCAGTGAGAGAGAGTCGAATTGGAGGAAAATGCTGCAGGTTTTAAAGGCTCTGGAACGCGGAACTGGAGTGGCGAAAGTGTTGTGGGTGTGTGCGTGAGGACACGGAGGGCCAATCCAGAGCTGCGGGAGAGGTGTGGCCCCGCTGGAGACACTACCCATCTCTGTACAAACTGAGCTGTGATGAAATGATAACGTTACCAATGGAGGGATGTGACCAGTGGGATAGACCTGAACTCACACCAACGTGCTCGTGCGCTGTTCAGCAGGTTTGATAGAGTGCAGGAAGAGTTTCATCATCTCTTTATTCTGGTTCACATTCCTCTTGCTTTTGAAAATATGAACTTTTCAGCTTTCAGAGGATTGTTAGTGTTTTTTTTTTTTTGGTGCTGCTTATTGTTTGTAAATGTCATTCTGATGCTTTTTTGTAAAGCGTATAAAATGTGGTTTTTTTCGATGTATTTGTGTTTGTGTGTGTGTAGGGGCCTTTGTACATACACAAAGATCCCTATATATCACCCATTGACCGGATGGACACACACACATCCATATACAGTACATCTTGCTGGACCTCCATTTGTCACTTTTAGCTCTAAATCTTTGTTATTCTCCTCAGTTTGCTTTTGTCCCCTTTGTTTTGTGTCCCCGTCTTACTTTGTATACTTTTTTGGATCGTTTATGTGTTCATGTACTTGTCTGCACTTGTTTTGTACTCACTTTTCTACAGAATAAAAAACAAAAGATTATTTATTTAGCCATTCGAGTTAGTGGAAAGTCAATAAAACAGACCAGGAAAAACCTGCTACCCCTGCAAAAAACAATATATAGAAATAAAGCTGTTTTTGCATTGTCTATCAAACCATGTATTATTCAATAGTCCATATACTTTTGGTCTGGGGCTGTTTTCCGTGGTTTGGGTCCCTTATTATTGGCTATTAAGGGAAATGTTAATGCTGCAGACCACAATGTTTTGGCCTCTAACGTTGGTGCAAACTGTTTTTGGAGAGCCCTTCAATGTTTCAACAAGTCAGGTGAAATGTTGAAAGAACCAGTAACATTGGGATGAACTGGAATTGCCAGAATTTTGTAGAAAGCCTTCAGAAAAGTGGAGCGCCTCCAATGCACGTCTGCTTCTTACTGCCCTGTTGGAATATAATCTCAAAAATAAATATTCAAATTTATTGTCAAGGTTCACGTTAATCTGTCACATAACCTACTATGACTTTTACATAATGCAACAATACAAAACCAGTCAATGTTTCTAAAATACGTTTTTTTAAAAGTTGAACACATTACATGCATTTTTATATATTTTATTAATTTTTTACATTACATTTTAGATATTAGCGTGTCTACAGTGGTGGAAGAAGTACTCAGATCTTGTATGTAAGCAAAACTAGCAATACGACAGAGTAGATATATATATATATATACATGTATTTTATTATATATATATATATATATAATAAAATACATGCATTCAAAACTTAACTTGAGTAAAAGTACAAAAGTATTCTCAGCAAACTACCTAAAGTACCAAAAGTGCTTATTATGAAGTGTCCCATTTCAGAATAATGTACATTAATAGATTGTAATTATTGATGTATTAATATGTTCAGTGTAATGTTGCAGTTGGTGAAGGTAAAGCTTATTTTAATAATAATATATACTACTGGATAGCTTGTAAATGTCCCCTTCAGGGATCAATAGTTTGATCTTAATCTATAATACTACATCGTAATGTATGAGTTGTATATTCTGTATATACAGTGGAGAAATAAGTAGGCTGCAATAGATCTGCCACTGAAATGTGGTAAAAGTAAGCAATAAACTGCATTAAAGTAGCTTATGAATTATTAGGCTATCTTGAAATTTAAATACTCAAGTACAAGTACCTCAAAAGTAAATGTACTTCATTAAATGTACTTTCCACCACTGCTTGATGTGAAACCACAAACAGGTGAAACGTATTTTACTCTCCAATCACATCACTGCACAAGAAGAGTGGAAGCATTTTCTTATGTGTTGAAATGCTTCTAGAACAATCCGCCACAGGATGGCGGCCTTGGTCAGTGACCCAAAGTGTCAGCCAAGAATTCCCATTAAACCTCGAAATAATCACTGTAGCTTTACATATGTGTTGTATAAACTATTTTACGGGTTATTTATCTCATAAAGCTGTTCAAATGAGCCAAAAACAAAGCTTCACTTGCACTTCAGTGACGCAGGACACAATTAACAAGCATTCATATTAATGCGCCAAACGAAAACTGCCCCATTTAAGATACGTAGAGGTTCCAAGAACTATATTGTTGCGCGGGTGTGTTACCTGTAACTAAGATTCCTGAGGTTTAACCTTACTAATGCTAACCTAACAGATGTTACACCAGGCCTGCATTTTAATTAACAATTACTGTTATCTTCGGATAGTCTAACTCTGGACACCTTTCTAAACGGCCGGATAAAGTGTCAAGTTACATTTTAACCAGCGGCAGTTAAAATAGTCAACTAAAAAGCCATGCCAGCTCGTTTTAAACTAGCATAGAAGTAAAAAGTGCTTTAACTTTCCCCCCATGAAGGCTACAGAGTAAATAGTCCGGTTATTTAGCCCCGTGTAGCTCGGACAGTGACAAAAGTAGGCCCAACCTTGCGAGCAGGTAAACTGACGTTACACCTGAGCGTCATAGCACACTGAGCGGACTGCGCTTCTCCTGGGAACCGACTGCGCATGTCCGCGGAATCAGCCAATCGCTGCTGCTGCTGCGGCGGACAAGTACAAAGAGGCTGCTGGTGGTGTTGGTGGTGCAGACGGGACGTGTGCCACGGGGCTGAAGTATAACCGTGTAGAAGTTACGTTTGTACCGCAACCGGACGATTTACCCTCCAACAACCAAACCTCCGAGGACAACCAGTTAACAGCGAGGAGGAGTTGCATTCAAGTCCCAAAAAACAGCTCGAGGAGACACTTGGCGTCGGGTGAGTTAACGCGTTGCAGTCGCAGACCTTCTGATATATTTACTTCATATAGTATTTAAGCGTTTGATGGTGTTTTTGTGCGTATAAAGGCATGCATACGGTGTATACATATGTGTGTGTATATATATATATATATCTCTGCATGTTCCATGGTTGTGGGTCAGCGACCAGACCAGACAATCCCATGAAGCGCTGCTGGTTAAGCAGGATTATATTTAAAGTCATATGGTGTTTGTTGTTGCACATGCTCGTTGAGGTAATCTGTTGGGGGATTTTCATTAATGTTCTTACCGCCCAACCAAACAAACTTGTTCCCGCCAGACGGGTGTCATGGAAGTATATCTCACAACGCTGCATGTATGGGGTTTGAACTTTGAGCTCCATGTGGTGCGTAAAAGTCTTGTTTATTCATTAGATATTTAACTTTGAAACAGTTTTCCAGACACTGACCCACCTCTTCTTGGGTTTCAGTAATCCCTTCCCATTATATGACCCGCACTGACTCATGCATGCCATGCATTTAACAGCTTAAATCTGGTTCCACCACAGATTTGCAGGCCCCAAACACCCTCACCCCAAGCTCCTAAAAGCACATTATTCATATAACTCTACTCTCATCCATTGTGCCTTTATTGAAAGGGACTTTGACATGTTCCATACAGTGCTGTTGGTCATATGCAGCCTCTTATTATTCTGATTTGCTGTGCCACTACCCATTTTCTTCCTGCCAGAGGTTGAAGCAGGCAGATGAAAGCTCTGCTGAAGCGTTTTGGGAGAAGAATGGTGGGGATATAGACCTGGGTGGTGGTCCCTATTGTGCTGGGGGGGGTCAAATAAAGGGCTCTTCATCTTCTGCAGGGCTCACAGGTTACCCCCCCCACCCCCCCCCACCCCACCACACACACTTTTTTTCTTTTATAGATGAAACACCGAATTGATACGTCAAAGGGAAGAATATGAGCTCTGACATCGGTTTAATGAAATTCTTCGGCTTCCAGTGTGGCACTTTTTGGCACATCCCTGAGTCCACTTTTCTACACTTGGGTATAACAAGAATACAGATTACAAACCGTGCTTTCATCGAAGGAGACCCGACAAAGCATTCCTTCAGACATTAAAGTACAACCACCTGTGGGCTTTAATGAACCTGGTGATCTTTTGTACAGTTGATTTGGGAAAATATCATATTTTCTATAAACTACTTTCATGATTTTTCCACGTGTTTAACTCTATTATAATTCAATGTTCTTTAAAACGGTTGTTTTTTCTTGTATAACGTTGATCTGCAGTCTTCATTTATGCCAGTAGTTGAAGCTTTTATTTATTTGTTTAATAAACTACAGTGCTGCCGTCTAACTTGAAAACAACATGGAAAATGTTTTGTTTTTAATCACATCTGCAGATAACATCATTTGAATAATCCTTTTTCTGAAATAGGCTGTTTCTGGCTTTATCCATCTGTTTTTTTTAAATTCAAACATGGGTATTAACTACGTTAATTGTATGACTAAAATCCTTCCCACTTCCCCTTAAAGAGTATTTTAATCCAATACCTTCTACGTAATACTCTGTTTAGGTTGCCTGATGATTTGTCAGCATAAATGCATCACATAGATGTTAGTGTGCGGGCCTCCTGCTTGTTTCTCTGACATTATACTGAGCTGGTTGGCGCTCTAAACCAGCTTAGTGTTAGATCTGTACATTGTGCGTGTCCTCCATCAGCAGCCGGAGCATTCCTCAGCCTCTCAGCGGTCTCCCGCTAACGCGTAAGTGGGTCGGGGGGGGGCACAGCCTGGCGTCGGGTGGTACATCGGGCTTAGAGGCGCTCCGGGTCTCCACATCAGCAGGGTTGGTCCGTCAGCCCTTTTTGTGGACATATGGCAGAGGTCTCTCAATTAACACCTTAGTGAGACGACCCTTCTGTCCACATGATCAAAGCCGGGCCTCCCCACCCCCCCACCCCTCATCCTAACCTCCACCTCCCTGTGATTACGACTCCCATCCCTTCTGTGTTTGTTTAGAGGAACTGACTTCCACCCCACTGCCCCGTCTGAGCGGCTTGCACATCAAATCTGGCCCTGCTTTTCTTGCAGCGGTACAGTTTTCAGCCTCAGTGTTT
The DNA here is from genome assembly GCA_028022725.1 of Lycodopsis pacificus. Taxonomy (NCBI): domain Eukaryota; kingdom Metazoa; phylum Chordata; class Actinopteri; order Perciformes; family Zoarcidae; genus Lycodopsis; species Lycodopsis pacificus. Next base: position 13,400,718 of record CM051692.1, on the reverse strand, counting down.
TCTCTGTAATTTGACGTCGAGGGGGAGCTGAGTTGTAATTTTAGTCTCAGTCGAACATCTGTGCATGCTTCTGTCCCATTTGTTCCTCTCTTGGATGTTTGGCTGCTTAGAATAGTGATACTTTGTTGTTTTACCTTGAAGAACATGGCCTTTTTACTTCTTACTGGTGTGGGTATTTGAGTGTGGAGGTGACGGGAGTTGTTACAGCTGTTCAGAGCTGTAAGTGTGGGATGAAGACCTACATGAGCCTCGGGGACGGCCCTGTTATTACGAGATCAAACCTACTTTGTAGATCCACTGAAACGAAACGATTAGAGCTCCCATGCAAAAGCCAAACCTCACTGAGAACTGAAGGAAAAAAGGTGCATATTTGATGAAAGCGACATGGGTTTAGTGAGATGTGTGAGATTAGATTGTAAATCACGTAAGTAGCCTGTAGGCATCAACCTGTAAGATCTAAAACAACAAGGCCAGCGCAGCACATTTTACACGGAGGACTAATAAAAACACAAAAAAAAGAAAAGTCGGGCCTCAGGGAATCCTCCTGAAAGACTTCCTGGGGCAGCTGCCAGGCCACAACCTCGCATTGTTTGCACATTTGCTAGGAAGTCCTTATTGGTGTGATCAAAGCTTGAAAATCCTTTTTTTTTAATTTTTTTTTTTAATCTCTGCTTGTTGGACTTTAGAGGATTAACAGAGTCTGAGATGGATTTGGAGACATTTGTGTTATCGGCCGGGTTTCGGCTTTTTCCTGCACTCTGATCACGTATTAACATCAGTGTTTGTTGTTTACGTTCATAATCATGTTTTTTGGGGGGAGTGGCTCTAGTTCTTCCGAGGCAGACCATTAAATTAACAAAATGAAATGACAAACATCGCACAAGGTGGATATTGTTACCATTGGTCAGAACCAGGCTAGCTGTTTCCATTCTTTATGCTAAGCTAAGTTAGCTGGCTAGTGGCTTTACCATGATATTTGGTGTACAGACGTGACAGTGGTATCATTCTTCTCATCTAACTCTGGGCAAGAAACCAAATAAGTGTATTCAACAAAATGTTGAACATATCTCTTTTTTAAACCCTTTTATTTTGGTAACGATGTGGCAGTTTCTGGTGCCACCTTCAGGTTGAATTGATTTAAAAACAGTGAATTTGTTTCTTCGTGTAGATCTAAAATATGATCCTTGAAGACAATCGTAGGTGACGTACAATACGACTCTTAAGAAGTGTTCCTTTTTAAGAACCCATCCTTCAAACTAGCCTATTTTCCCTTTGGCTTGTTAAATGCTGCATCAAATATCACACTATTCTGGAGTGAAATGTTCCCTCAGTGTGACCTGGATAGGTTTCCAACTAACCGTTCGGAGGATTGTTAGATGATTGACTCCTGCAGGCTTCAACTTGTGGATGTGAGATTTCTGTCGGGAGGCAAATTGTGTCTGTGAAGGTATTTGTGTGTAGCTGGGATTAACCCCGGCTAAACCTTGAAGTGTGTTTCACAAAGACGTTTTGTTTCCTGGTATGTTAATCCCTTTTCTTTCATTCGGGCCTCCTCTCGGTCAGCATGTGCTCTTTGGATCAGAGGTGATCCGGAGGGATAATTGACATTTGCCATTTGCAAATTAATTGAGTTTAAATGAGGATTTAATTTTTTTCTGGTCTCTCAGCTGAATTTCTGTTCATTTCTCTTGAGCCATTTCTCCAACTCCTGCAAACCTGCTACCTTTTTATTAATACCTTCTGAGTTGTTTTAGTAGATAACTGTTATGTTGACTCACCGTTCATAAACACTGCCTGGAAAACGCTTACTCGCTCTCTGGCTTGTGGTTTATCCAACATGTGAACACAGAATACTTTTCATATCTTGATCTGGATGCACTTAAAACATTTTCTTGGAGTTGTACAGATCTTTCATGAAGGAGGGTCGATACCAACCTTGCTTGTACTTTTACTCTTTCATGAGCTCTGCTAAAGCTAACGGGTTGATCCTGCAAATTGAATTAATTATACACTGCAAAGACGCCTTGAAGAGAACGAGGCTCGCTGTGAATGATTGTTTTGATATGCGACCACAAAGGGAGGAGTGGCAGAAGAGAATGTGGTGAGGCCACTCGCTTATCTTTCACTGCTATATTTTCCAGTCTGTACAAAAACGTTATACATATACATATACATGTAAGCACAAAATTACTTTAAAGTTGAATCCAGAAAAATTAGGTCAAAACATACAAAGATATTCGCCAGCAGATGTGCAACAGCCAATTACACACTTGTTTTCTTCTTTTTGTTATTGAGATGATTTACCAATAACTTAAAGAGGTGATGGGAGTTGCTGCCTTGCTGAAGGGTTAGAGTATCATCTGTCACACTGGGATTAAACCAGCAGTCTTGTTGTCGCTGCTCCGTTTATCCTAACAAGACCGCCTCACTGCTTCCAGCTTTCTCTCTGTCCGTAGAGTGACCTCAGAGGTGCTGAAGTGCTGCAGACATGATCGAAATCAGCAATTTGTATTTACCAAACATCGGTGGTTGTCTGTGTCACTCGAGGAGAAGCAGCTCCCCCCTCAGCTCGTCTTTATCCCTCCTGAACGACTAGTGAAAGGAGGGAGGAGTGAAAGATCCCGCCTTGTTTCTCGTACGTTAAGCAGGACGAGGCAGGTGCAAAGTGAATCCAGGGCTCAACCGACACCGTGATAATCCCTCAGCTATGCAGGCGTGCTCAGACTGCGTCTGTCAAGTTGAAGCATTCCACGAGAAGGAAGTCTGATTTTTGAATTTAGGCAGAACTCGACCCTTACCAAGAGAGCTAACCAGCCTGCTGGCCTTGTTTACCCACCAGTCTAAACATAGCAAGAGAGTCCCAAACATATTCCAGTCTTTTACCCGAGCGAGGCGACCGGCGTTGCTGGCTTTTTCATTTGGCAGCTGATGTTGCCGGGGTCTTAGAAAGGGAGGAGTGAGTGAAGGGGTATTCAGTTGGTTGCAATCTGGAACCACACTGCTAGATGCCACCAAATCTATGAATTTCAACTTCTCATTTCCAAGCTGGAAGTTTTTACATTTCTTCTTTTGAAAAGTTGCGCAGACTTGCTCCAACCTGTCTGTCTTTTGAGCCTTTTGACTAAAAGTGTCAGAGTTCTCATTTCCTGCCGTTGGGTTAAACACGTGATGGTTTGCATGCTTCTGAGCCTTTTCATAAGAGGATCTGTGGGTCTTTAATTCAGAAAGTAGACCCGGTCCCTCCACTTAAAGCCTGTCTTTAGAGTATGACACCCTCTTTGGGTTTAAAAGGTGACTTTAAAACGTTTTGTAGTTGACTTCTTCAGAGAGAAGAAGCTACGGATAGTTTGTATTGTCAGTTACAGTCGATACCTGTGATTTATGATATGATCACGTTTTCTGATGTGCTGTGTTTGAAATCCTTCTGCAGTTTATTCATTGGTCCCCGTGCATGTCACTCTTCACTTATTTATTCTGTAAACGAAACACAAGACTGTGTACAGGTAATCATTGCCTCTTCATTATGTAGGTTTAGGTCTCAAACCTGCACGACGTCACTGCAACACTGCAGTGAGACGTTATTATCTCACTCTTGGAAAGAAAGCAGGGAAGTGTTTTTGCCTAAAATGTTGAGCTATTCCTTTTTAAAGAATCATCTTAGATCTTGTGATTGAGGATCCAATTAGACAACTGAAACAAGTGGACGATTAATCGTGACAATAGTTCACTGTAAATGCAACTACACTGGAGGCGTGTTTCATTCTTAGCAGATGGATGATGTTTGGAGTATCACTTTAATGAGAGGTACTTTAACAAGAAACTCTTTTTACCCAAGGGCCATTGGGAACGCCCCCCCCCCCCCCCCAATTCTTCCACACTTCCATTATCCTCTGCACACCACAGACGGAGCTGCCAGGGATGCCTCCATTTACGGCTGAGAGAAGCCCAGAGCCACCAGGCTGCTCATGTTACAGCCTCCCTCTCTGCCTGCTATTGTCAGGTTACTGTGTGTGTGTGTGTGTGTGTGTGTTTGGTGTCCGAGCGGCCGCGTCGTGATTGGCTCGTCCTCCGCCATGTGAGACGGCGTCGGGTGACGTCTCCGTGTTAATCCCTCATTGCTCTCGCTCTGGTTGTACTGGGAGCTGTCCTGTGTTGAAATGCACCCGCACGATAACTTTGAGGCATTTTAAGACGCGAGGAAGGTGAGTGCCAGTTATGATTTTAAGTCCACAGTTGCTGATACAACTGTTGCATTGTTTTCTGCAGATGTCTTTTATTGTGAGAGCTGCACATTTACCAGCGTCGGCGGGTCAAATTAATATCTTTCCATTTATAGTTTGCGTAATCTGTGACGCTACTAAACGCAGCATTGTACTCTTACCGCCATGCAGAAGATAAACCTCCAGGGAACACAGGAGAGAGGCTTTTATTCCTAAGATTATGAACATGCATGTCTTTTTCTGCAGACTTTTACTCGCTATACTAGTTTCTTAAATGGAATAACTCCAAACTTGTGTTTGGGTGAACTGGTTCGAGGGTCTGTTTTGGGTTTTGGGGGTTGAAAGGTGTTTGTTGTGTCTACAGCTGCTGCTCTACACATTCCCAGTAGACATCCAACCGTTCTTACCTCCAGGCTGGTTGAGGCTCCAATTTATACAAATTAACATGTTGTGGCTGAGAATTATAAACTACACGATGCCTCTTGTTTCATCCCGTTTCTACTTGCTCGTTATAATTCATAAAGTCTGGTTGAACTGCAACATGGACTAAAAATAAATCTCGCACTCTATTATTTCATTGGCACCAGTCGGTATGGCTTCATGTTTACACCTGTAGGTCCTTAGTCTGGACCAACTGAAGCAAACTAAAGGTGCGTCAGACCTAAGATGCATCCAGTGACCTGTTCATCACACAAGAAGTAAACCGACTAGAAGTTGGGAAAAGATCGATTCAGCATTGTATCCCGATATTTACGCGATTGTATTGGCACATATCGATCTTTTATTACATAAACTATTAACACTGCAAATACAAATTACACTCTTTGGTTTTTCAGTCTAATCGATGGTGCTGAGTTTTATCTGGTGAAGTCGGCGCGATTGGCAGGAAGTTGGTCCAAACAAGATGTCTGCTTGACTGACGAACCCATTTTTGCTGCGATGAAAATGATTGAAGTTGGACGAACCGATAATAAGAGTGGTGTCTGGCCTCTGGTGATTCCTCGTCCCTAATATTGCCGAAACCAGATGAAGAGCGATGTGTCTCCTTTAATACTCTGTTGAAAAGCGGCATTTAAACACACGGCCGAACACCAACACATGTTCTGCTTTGAGCTAAATGCTAACGTCAGCATGCTGACAGGCTCACAGTGACGATGCTAATGGTGTGTGCTGGGTTGTGCAGTGGTCATGTTGTATCAGATTTACTGTCGCTGCAAGCTGACGACTGGGGAAGAAAGTCTACGTCTTTGTGGAAGTAATTAGTTGGAATTCTTTAAAGCGGTTTCAACACAGGTGGTCCTAATTTCTTTCTTTCATTAGGAGGATGGTAACATCCGTTCACTGTGAAATGCATCATGTTACACACTTTAAGCTGTTTTAACAAGTCTTTATATTGTGACATGAGACTTTTAAATATCTTTCCACTGGTCATGTGACCAGTCCTCCAGTCAGGCGAAGACTTTTTCTCTTTTTTAAGCAGTTTCTCAGAGTTGCAGGTCTTTCATAAAACCCGTCTGTGCCTTGTGATTCGGTGTATAAACATCTTCCCGAAAGAAGGTCGGGCGTTTCTCAGTAAACTGTTAAACTGCGGCAGTAAATGACTTCCTGTTGCGGTCGGCGGGGCTTTGTTTACGGTGGAGATTGGCTCCCCGGTGACGCCGTTGATCTTATCTGCTGCGGTTAAAGCTTCTGTGCACATGAAGGCAGCGCACCACATGGGGAGCGTTTTTTAATATACAGGAGGCCGCATTTCAACATTAATTACAGTGAGAAAACTTGTGTGTTCTGTAATCGGCGCACAGATGATTGAGTGAATTGCGATTACTTTAACTTCTAGCTGCTGTTGGTGGGGTGGAGGATGTCCACGGTGCTGTGACGTTTTAGTCCTCCTCCTCCTCCGTGCGGTGGTGAAGTCGTCTTGACAATGGGCCCCGCTCCCTCGCTCGGGTTTCAGTTTTCCATGGCGACAGCGTCCACAGGTTTACGTGTTCCTGGTCTGGGTGAGTGTAGAGCAAGAGGTCGTCTGATCGAAGGACGAGCGTCTGTCAGACCGAGACGAGGGGTTATTCTGGAAGCGCTCTTTTTAACAGTTTTCCATCAATAGCGTGGGACTCTTTAGCTCGATCACAACACGTTTTAGCTGCTTTCTCCAGTTATTAGTCCAGGGTTTTCTGTTTTACAGGTAATTGGTTATTTAACAGGGAAATACACGTTTAACCCGGGATTGATAACATGTTTTCTTTAAACAATCTCCAAAAATGCAGTGTTTATCATAGCCACAAGCTGTAAAAACCATCATTATTGTCAGGATTTCAACAGTCATTTGGCAGAAAAAGCAACCAAATGGAAGCTTAATTGCACTTAGTTTATTCTACATGTCTTAGTTAAACATCCGCCCCAATACAAACCGTTTGCTCTAGTTATCCCTGCAGTCACGAGCACACGTTGCATCACGCTGTACCAGTTTAATTAACAGGCTCGTGAAAGTCGGCCTGTTTATTTGAAGTGGAGACGGCGCTTCCTGTTTTTAATAACTCCGCTGAGTTCAACATTTGAGTTGTTAGGAAACAAGGTAGCATTAGGATGTCAGATGAGGTACTAGGACACATGCATGGTGTGTGGCGGTGTCTCCGCCTGACTGGTCTGGAAATTAAAACTCTGCATAATTAATTAATTAATTCAATATTTTGAAGTTGCAGAGGAGACGAGGATCACTTTTCCAATGAGCTCATATTCAGAGAATATTTTAAACATAAACGGTTATGTTTCCAGATACAATAAACTGCGTTAGACTGTATTTTATTATCTATTGTTCATTGTTGACGCAGCTCCCCGTCCCTTCCTCTCGTCTCGCTGTTTTGCATATTCGGTGACATCTGCCACCGAACCTCTCGGTCTCCACCGGCTGATGCTGATAATGTTCCTTCCCCCCCGACATCCCTGAAATAATAGCAGAGCCCGGGTCACCTCTCGAGTCAATATTTGTTCATGGACGGCACCTTCTGGGCAGTTTGTCCGGCTGTAATAAACAGACAGTGACGTTAGAATTCATAGAGGTGTAGACTCATGAAGGTGATTAAGACAAGTTTTACTTGATATTACTAAAATATTTTACGAATCAAGTAGAATTTGTACTTTCCCACCAAATGGTGCTGGATGATGTGGAGAAAATAAAATGTACATATAATCACAATATTTTTGACTAAACACCTGGATATTGATTGATATGATAATATACTGTCAAATGAGGTTTAGTTGACCGATGGGCAGCATGTTGTTTGCATTAGCAGCTTAAATTGCAGAATATTGGACAATATTCTGGATATGTAAACATGGTACCAAGTTAAAATGGTTTCAGACTCAAACCAGGGAAGTTGCGGTTGCTTGTTCATCTTTTACCACCAGACTCTCAGAGGTAAGCCATAATGCTGCTCATTACATCAAACTGTTGTATTATTACTCTTTACTGACCGAGTCTCCAGAGATTGTGAAAAAGGATTGAACTGACCGATGAGGAGCAGCTGTTGCATTTTTATACATGAGATGCACGTTTACTTCCAACAAATCATGTAATTCACCTAAAAATACACTTTGTATTGCTTACATCCTCCTGACTGCTCTCAGTAAGATGAAACCTCTACTGATGTAAGTTACGAGACTAAATGAATCGTCCTCTTTGTTTCCACCCGAGTGCATCATTCACACGTCGTGTTTTGTATACAGTAATTTTCCCTGCAGGTCCATAAACCTCTTCCATTACTGCAGTGATTTGTGGTCCCGCTGGCTACTAAAGCAAATATAACTTTGATCTGATACTTAAGTTTTCACTTCACAAAATAAATGCCCAATCGGAAAATGACCGGATTCAGCTAATCGTCAAAAAGAAGATAAGAATGTCTAAAATAACACCACAACAGGTACTACACGTATAGTTTAGTTTTTTTGAGCGATAGAAGTGATGCTGAATTGTTTTGACAGCAACCAAAGAAATATTGCACCCCCCCCCCAAATCATCCCCAAAGGTGACAGTGAAAATTCCCAGAATCCCCTAGGAGTTAATCCCTCAGTGTTGGTGGAAGTGTGGATCCTCCCGGCAGCCATAATGCCACAGTGTTTCCAGAGGAATGTTACTGCTATTGTCCACCAGGATGACTCCCACTGGGAAGACCCCCCCACCCCCCTCTCTCACCCCTTGCCAACACAATACAATGCATTGCATTATACGTATGAAGGCATGCTACTGTTTTCGTAGCCTGTGACCCTGTGACCGCGAGCTGAGACCAAGATAATGAAAAGGATGACACGGAAGTCCTCAGTTAGTCCCACAGTTCGTGTGTGTGTGTGTGTGTGTGTGTGTGTGTGTGTGTGTGTGTGTGTGTGTGTGTGTGTGTGTGTGTGTGTGTGTGTGTGTGTGTGTGTGTGTGTGTGTGTGCATTGTTGTTGCAACTGAAGTAGTAATCTTTGCAGATCCATTTTCATGAGAAACACAATCTACAAAAGGTTTGATGAATTCTTATATTAAAGGCTGCAACTAAAGTTTATTATTGCAATTGATTAATATTCAGATTATCTTCTCGGATTGTGTCCAAAACCTGAAGATATCTGAACATCTGAGAAACTGGAAACCAAAGTTATTCTTTGACTAAATGTCGTCGCTCTAATTGTTTTCCTTCTTGTTGAATCTGTTATTTTTCCTCCAATTAATTGATTTAAGCTTTAAAAAAATGTCCATTTCAACTTCCCAGAACACAAGATGACATCTTCAAATGTTTAGTTTTTGTCCCACCAACAGTTTAAAACCAAAGATATTAAATAAACCTTTAAGTTCCCCAAGAGCAAGATTCCACCGCGCCCGAAAACAACCAATCGGAGCCGAGGAGTCTCTAACGCAGCTGTCAATCACTGCTTGTGACCTCCGATCAAACTGTCAAACACGATCAATATTCTGTTCCCGTGTTGCCTACTTCTCACCTCAAATAATACATATTTTTTTTTTTAGCTGTAAAATGAGAGTTCGCTCCGGCCGGTGGGTGTTTCTTAGTTCTGGCCCGACTGCTTTCAACATGTCATCGTTATATAAAGTGTGTAAACACACATCTGGTACGTGTGAAACATCCTCACCTGCCGTAGCTCTGTTGCCATTTGCTGTTTGTAACGACGTTGACCGGATGAAGAAAGGAGTTCCGTTGTTGTCGTCCTTTGGACAAACTGCCTGAAGTGTCCGTCAGGCTGTCTCACCTCAGAGGGTTGAGTGTGAGGCGATGCAGTGTTTATCCATCTGTCCAGCTGCTCGGTGTTGTTCCCTTTTTGAAACGTACGGCAGCCTGAAATATCCCAAAACTGCCAAGTAGCAAAGGCTGCTGGTCGTATTTGTATTCTCACCAGAATTAAGTCATTTTCTGCCAATTTCAGACTACTTTTATACAGATTGTTTTCGATTTATCAAGTGTTTCATCACTAGAATCTTGGTATTCACATGTAATATTTGTTATTGATCTTAAATGTTTGTACCAAATGCAGATAATGAGACTTTGTTGTTTTTAAAAGTTGTGTTTTATCGTTTGTGGTTTTGGTGCTTTGATGACTGAAGTTGAGCTCGTCACCAGCTCCTATCCCGTTCCTCTCTCTCTCTCTCTCTCTCTCTCTCTCTCTTTTGTTCTTCCTCGTTGCGTCCCCCCCGTGGGAATAAATTAGACTTTCAAATTTGGGGAACAAATTGGCGTGTGGACAGCTTTGAGCGCTGTCAATGAGGATGCTAGCAGGGAGAGAAGCGCACACACACACACACACACGCACTTTTTTTTAATCTCCCCTTCTCTCGGTGGAACAATCCTAATGGGATTAGTCATCACTCCATCCCTCCCTCCTTTCCTTCCTCTCGTCTCCTTTCTTTTCTCTTCACAACCTTCAGTGCGTCTCTTTCGGGGTGCTGCCTCTGGAAGTGCTTAATGTCATTGAAAAGCTTTTTGTAGAGGGGAAATAGTGAATTAATGAGTAAATTGAGCGTTTCGGTGCCACAGTCACCTCATATGGCCTCTTTTCTTTCCACTGAGTTTGTTGGTTAAATTTGTTGGTGTGACCTTTTTATGGATGCGATCCTATTTTCTTCTGCCCTCGAGGCCAAACGAACTCTTAATCGCTGCAGTTTGTTTTTTCATCACGGGCGTCCCGACGACGCGTCTCTCAGGTTGGCGTGCGTGATATGCCTGATGATAAAGCACATTGAGGCCAGTTAATCGGATGGCACCACATTAAGCAGTGCGGTCCTGACCTCACCATTGATAAACAATGAGGCCAGCTGAGAGCAGACCACAAAAGCCAGGCCAGCATCGGAGGGGGGGGGCGCTCAACAGATGGTCGTGAATATATTTCACTTTATCTTAAATCTGATGCGTTTCTCCTGAGGCATACAGAACACCCTACGATAACAGAGACTGCAGCAAATATAATAATTGCATCATAACTACAGGATAAAGAGCCAGTCGCACCAGGAAGCGGCGCTCTATCGTGTATTTTATGTTCCTGGACGGCAAGAGTTGCACTTTTCATTTTGTTGACGTATTTTTCATGGGAATGAACAACAAGCGGAAAGTCAGAACCGACACCATGTTGAACCTTTTTCCCTTTAATCATGTCTTTATCTGCTCTAATTGGGCGTTCGGGTCAGTTTTAATGTGCTTGGTTTGAATCTGTCACACGTACAAGTATCGGTCACCTGTTGGTCGCACAGTCAGCTGCTGCCTTCTGCTCGCGTCCTATTGATGACATTCATTCATGAGATTTTAATCAATTGATTGGACCAACCGCTCTCAGAAGCCGTCTAATGATCTGGATGAAATGCGGGGGGAAAAGATATTTATCTTTTGGAAGCTGCTTCCTGCTCATCATGTGGTTCAAACCCCCCCCCCCCCCCCCCCCCCCCCCCGAGGCTGGCAGGTGTAGTGTTTTTGTTCCCATGACCTGGACCGTGGACCAGCTGGGCCTGCAGCCCCGAGAGAGGGAACGCTGGCTCTGGTGGGAGCGCTGATTGATTTAGAAAGATATCTCCAGAGAAACATTAACGTGATGGTCACTCCTTACTCGTGGGAGATTGGTCTTTTTATTGTGACGTGAAAACAAAATGGTTTTAAAGAGGCATGACGGTGAGGATCACTTATGAATCACACTTCCTCTTGTAATAATGCTGCTCTGATCCACAGTAGAGCGTCACATTTGCTTACAGATATACTGTATGACCTGGAGAAAAGAGTGAAGACTAACTAGGAAACAGCAAAAGTGAAAGCAAGTAAACGAGGTGTGTGTGTAGTCCTGTTGCCAAAGTTACTGCGACCCTGAACTCTATCTCAGTTTCTTTCATATCTTTTCCAAAAAAGATAGATTTGGAGTAATTAAATGCTGACACACAATCAGTGGCAGGATATCCGGTGGTGTGCTCTCGTGACAACTGGCTGCAAAAGACCGTGTCCTCCGTTTATAAGGCCTCCATCACGTCTACGCAGCGTTTGGTCATGATGGGTCTCTATACGGCCGTGTTGCTCTCCCAGCACCACCTCAGTTTGATAAGAGTCCAGCGCAGCGCGGCCCGTGACTCATTAACAACATAATCTGTCCGAGTGTTTATGGGGAGCCGAACAAAACAAACAGTCTAATCGTGACAGACGAGGTTTGTCCGGCTCTAAAAACATTCCTGACATATTTGTGTTTGACCAGCCGGCTGCTGGTGTTCCAGACATGGAGCTGTCAATCAGTGCTGTCATCGACCAACACAGAATATATTCAACCCTCCCAACCCCAAAAACACTTGAATGTGTTCTTTGGACAATCGCCATAACTACACATTTATTATAGACAAGCTGTAAATACATGCACATGAACATTATCGTCAGATTTTCATCTTTCCGACGGTCCCTGAACCGTTTCTGTTTGAAAAAGCAACCAAATAGAAGCGTAACTTTGTGATATTTCATCAAAACATTGTTCTACATGTCCCACTTCAAATTGAAATGGTTCAATAAATGAAGCATGTTTTTTGTAACACTCACTTGGAAAATGTTGGATGTATAGATTCCATTGTTTAACAATTTTTATAAAAGAAATTCAACTTGCGTTTTTTTCTTTTTTAGGATGTCTGGCATAGGAACTGTTATACTGCACAGAAGAGTTGTTTGAGTTCTCTCAATGCCCCAAAAAATGCTTGGGGTTCAAATTTTTTTTTTTTTTAATGAATGTTCGTCAGAGTTTTTTGTGGCTTTAGCTTCAGTTCGTTGTAATTCGTTAAAGTTTGGTGGCGGAGCCTGCTTCCCCTCCTTCATGCTGTCATCAGTTTAATTGGCTTGTTGTTCATTGTCTGGCGGCCGTCGGAGGAGAAACGCAGCGCTGGACCTCGCTGGTCCGTCTCCAAAAGGTCAGCCGAGTGGGCTCACTTGGCACAAAAGCAAACATGGAGCACTTAAAACGGGGAATTTCTCCCACAATGCCTCTTTGAGAGAGCGGACAACAGAAGTGAACGCTTTTGGCAGCGACGGTCTCTCACCGGGGACGGAGATGAATCTGGAGACTTTGTTTCAAGCAAAGCTGTATTTTTAGATGAAGATACAAATAAGAACAAGTTGCTCTTTTTATTATTATTGGCCAAAAATAGCCAGTTTCTTCTCTTTTTAAATTAAGATTATGCCGTTTACATGACCCAGTATAAAATCCAGATTATTGTCTCATCGGGAATAACAGTGGGACATTAATGTGTAAACGTAGTCGGTGAAGATGTAGAAGGGGAACATGGAGAAAGTACGACATTCAACACAAGTCAGAATCAACGTTATTGGTTAAGTATGTGTACACACACACAAGGAATTTCACTCTTGTTTTTACTTTGCTCTTAATGTGTTTACACAGAAATAGGCATCATAGCTGAGAACAAGGGCAACAAAGCTGGACAAATACAGGTAGGGAGTAGAGTCTATCGACTGGACTAGTATGTACACAAGTAGGTGGAAAAAGTAGGTGTGTATCTATGATATAATGTATACATGAAAAGCCCTAATGACAAACAACATAAATAAAATGTCTATACAGCTGCATTTGAAAGCATCATTCATTAAAAGAATAATTACATAAAATGATAGACGGAACATCTTTGTTTTCCCCGTACGGTCGAGACGGTGTAGGAATAGTGATGGCGCATGACGTCAAACAGGAGGACAAACGGTGAACCGGCAGAGACTCGTGTTGCCCCACTGAGGAGGGAGGGTCTCCTCCTGCATGGGGCCGGTGGGTGGGTGGTGTTTTTCACCCGCCCACGGCTCCCCTCCGCCGCCTTAGTGACTCCACTCAAGAGCTAAACAAACACCAGGCTCCAGCCTGTCCTTGGTCAGGTGCAGGCCGGACAGTGGAGGTCATGTGGGTGTGGGGGGGGAGAGATAAAGAGAGGGAAACGGTGGAAGCTTTAAAGTGGTCCGAACAGGACTGAACAAGTAACGCATGGAGAGGAGGATGGAAGACGTTAAACAGGCAGACTTCATTTTCAGACCCATGTTAAGGACTGTGAAATGGAAATTTGAGCTTCTTTATTGCTTTAAAATGCCAAACCAGTTTCTCAAATATCAGAATTTATTACTGATGATTTTAAATGGATTTTAGACCTTTTTGTTGGATAAAAGAAGCATTTTGACGACGTCATCCTGGGCTCTGGTAAAATGTGTCTGCATTTTATTGACCAAACGGCTTAATCGATGAAATAAGAACATCTTCACAGCCGGACACAGACTTTTAAGATGCATTGAAGCATTTTTGCAGTTACTAGCTGTGTTTATCCACAGAACCACATGCTCTCAGGATCAGATCCGTGTGTTTCCTCCAGGGGGCAGTGTTGTGAAGAGAGGAGTGACTGCGTTTTTAGAGGAGGTTGAGAGTCCTGAACGGAGCAGATGAAGTCCTGAACTGCTGCTCGGGGCAACTTCACGCTGCAGTGAGCTGAATAGGCTGATTAATGATGTACCTCCCAGTCTCTGGAGTAAAGGGGAAACTTATCCGTTCCTCTTTATAGTCGAGTATTTGAGGAACAGTGAGTGACAAAAACTAGAAACAGCCCTTTGATTGATCACTACCTCAATGAACAAAGCAGTATGCAACCCTTTCTAAATTACATACTACAGTTAATGATTCCGTTTCAGCTGGTTTGGCTGAGAATGATCCTTCTGATCCAAAAAACGATTACCAGCACAGATGCATTGCGCCTGTTTTGTTCTTTTGCAATTCATTGTTATTACCTGAAACACGCTGAGGGATAAATCATAATTGACCCAATAAAAGATGAGAAAGTGGTTGGAACTTGGCCGAGAACCGGGTGTCAGAAAAGTTGCCCAGAAGCAGCTGATTGGAGCCAGAAGTTATAAATCTGAGGTGGAGCTCAGTGCTGTAGAGCCAGAAGCTGTCATCCAGCAGGATTAATCACTTCAGGGTGATCATAACTACGACTTTAAAGAATATGCACAAAGATTCCCAAAAAAAGTTACTCTTCCAAAAGTCCTTTTTGGAGCCTTTTAAAGTCTTTGTTTCAGTTGTTTAAATATGGAGAGGGAGTCCTGTTAAAGCTGTACATTAGCGCTTTTGTTTTGCATTTGATATTAATTGCTAAGGGGTTCTATTACGGCAGTAAGTTAAACTGTGTTGAGTTCCTGTTTGTTGTATTGGTGTAAACCTTTCTGTTCAGCTCTGGAATGAGTGGCAAAGACTTCTGCTCCTTGAATCCGACTTGTCTGTGAGTAAATGTGGTGTTTTTTGCTCACCGCAGTACTTCGGAGAGATGTTGGTGCTGTTTTTTTTATGTCTTAGTTCACACTAGTACTCAGTGTGCACTTTCATTTTTCAATATGATTTCAACATGCTGTAGGTTGTAGACTCAGCTGGATTGGGATATCTCTGCATTCCTCTGACAGATGGTCCTAAATGTTGCTCTGTAATTTTGAATCCTCATCTCAGAAGTAATTTTATCCTCTGATACTCTGATTTAGAAGTTTGTTTCGATGTTCAAACGACAAAGAATAGTTTTCAAGCTTTCCTTTTTCCTGGATATGAACTGTACAAGTCCTCTGAAAGAGATGTAATGAGGGTACAAATGGTCAGACAGAGGAATGAAGATAAGTGTGTGTGTGTGTGTGTGTGTGTGTGTGTGTGATTTCCATAATTGAGCTTGTCGTTCTCCAATGCTGCGTTTATCCTCGTGCACTGCGGCTGCACCAGAGGAAGAATAGAAGTGGAAAGTGATAGCACCAGGAATAACTCGATGTGTGATTACACAGCAACATGACCGACAGAAGGTTGACTCACCCGCTAACTTCATGGACTACTGTGCTGTTGGTTCTTTTGGAGCGCTGTTTGTTCATTAGTTATTTAAAGATTTGGACCGAGACCGGCTCAGTGAACCTGTTCGTAAAGGTACAGTGATTGTTTTTTAACATTTTGAAAAGTGCAAGATGTACTTTTGGTGTGAATGTTTCAGTTACTGCAGATTCAGGTCTTGTCTGGGATGAATGCTATTGGTTGTTTATGCACATTTCTGTTAAATGCAGTATTAAGAGTAGAGTTACTTTGGATAATTACTTTCCGGAGAAGGTTTTGGGAAAGAGCAAATCTATTTATAACCTGCATGGTAACTAGCCTCAGTAAGGCTGGTGATGTTCCCAACGTCGACTGTTTATTAGGTTGAACATTAACTAATCTCCGTGCTCTAAATATCACGTTAACAACTTCATTTTATGGCACATGATAATGTCCCCAATATTTGATCTTTGCTCTATTACTGGTTTTTCACTGTTATAGGCGTGGTAGCAGCGTAGCTCTTAGGATCAGCATGCAGCCTGAAATATCAAACAAATATTGCAACAAATATTAGATTTGTTGTGGAATTTTGTGCAGACATTAATGGTCCAGAGGATGAATCTTACTGACTTCGGTGACCCGCTGTCTTTTCCTCCACCATCATTGGGGAGCTACAAAATGCATGTATTGTATTTTGTTACATTTTCTGGCACCAGTATTTTATTTTGATACATTTATTTGAGGGGTATTTTGTATCAAAATACATTTTGATGTATCTTTGCCCATCTCTGCCTGTATTACTCTCTTTGATCCATTTTGTTTTGTTAGCTACAATATTTCCCTGTGGAATGTAGAGGACTGGAATAAAGTATAGCTCAAAATGGAGATACTTAAGTAACGTAGAAGTGCACAAAAATTGTAGCCTACTTCAATTGTACTTTAATATCGAGAGTGAACATACTTAGTTACTTTCCAACCCTGATATTTCTTTACAAACACGAGTCTGTCGTCCACATGAAAGTTATATTCTTGATAAAAATGTGGATGTTTAAAGCAGTGATTACCAACCGGAAGACAAGATAATTAAAGAATCCAGCATAAATAAACATGCATGTCTGTTAGGAGCTTTGCAAAACAATCTAATAAAAAAACACAATCAAATACAACTTGACACAATTGTTACGACCTGGCTCAAAGGCTGCAACATAAGGGAGACACGACTGAGTGTGATAAAAGTAATAAACATTTATTTAACGAACAAATAACAAACAACCAAAGAATTAATCAAACGACGCAGCTGCCGTGAGAGGAGGTGAGGCTTATCATACTGCGACAAGCTTCTTGTGTGAAGCCGTCCGTCTTCACGTCTTTGTTTGCTGATGATCCTGTTCAGGATGGTCTGCAGCTCTGCGAGGCAGATCTCCATGTCCGGCCCTGCCAGCTGTCTGAAGAGATTTTTGAAGGCGGCGTCGATCTGACGCTCGCCCAGCTCGGTCTCTACTGGAAGCTCTGCTGCAACGTCGTCGGCGGGCTTCTCGGAGAAACCTCCGAGGACAAAGTCGGCCTCTTTGTGCGCCTTGAAGGTGGAGGGGACGATGATGTATTCCCCGGCCGGCAGCCGCAACAGCGAGCTGACCTCCCTCAGGTTGATGATGAGCTCTGAGCATGCGCTGGAGCCGTGGGTGAGGAAGAAGTCTCCCTTCAGGTGGACACCTGACCTGCCCGTAAACTCATCTGGCCCCCGACAAAGAGGAGCTGGGGCCTTAATACCTGGCACTCTCACCAGGTTCAGGTGTGTGTTGGCAGCTGGATTAGCAACAACCTGAAAGACGGAAAGACAAACGGGACATAGACCCCTAGTGGAAGGGAGGGGTCATCACACCCCACTCCATAAAATCTGTGTTCTCACCAGGAATACCGACATCTACATACCAATTTCAAATTTTCCGAATTCATATTTACCGGTTATGAGTGCATCCCCCAGCCCACCAATCAATCTCCACTCTGCAACCCAGCAACTCCAACATACTTCAGTACTTCAATTCCGGAATCTCGGAATATGTTCTTTTTACAATTCATTCAAATTACTGTTAACGTGCATATTAATGTGATTATAAGTTACTCTAAGTGCTCATTGGTACTC
Source organism: Lycodopsis pacificus (assembly GCA_028022725.1). NCBI lineage: Eukaryota > Metazoa > Chordata > Actinopteri > Perciformes > Zoarcidae > Lycodopsis > Lycodopsis pacificus. The sequence continues at coordinate 13,383,039 of CM051692.1, read as the reverse complement.
TGAGGCTTTGTCTTGTTGCATAATGTCCATGGGGGGGAATCCTCTTTGTCTCCGTAGAGTAGAAGATTTTATATGAAGCTCTGTTCTGATGGGAGGTATTTACTTTTTATCCACTTAGAAGTAGCTGGAAGTGTTTTCTTTTCCTCTGACTTTGTGACTTTGTTCTCCGGACAGTAAAAGCAGAAAGAAAAGGAAGACAAAAACATCCCTTCAGCTGACTTTTTTTTTTTTTTTTCTCATTCCTGTAAGTTCCTCGCTGGGATAATTGAAAGGCTTTGAGGCCGGCTGAACTCAGCAGGCTCACGTAGGACATCAAAGGGGAAGCCAACGGTTCGGACAGCTCAAGCTGGGGGTCGACGCCGCGGCTACAGCGCTGCCGATCGGTGGTGAACGGCAGCGCTCAGGCATCCGGCCGTTCGTTCTTCTGCAAAAGCTTCAAAGGCATTTCTTAACGAGGGCCAGACGCAGAGCTGAGACGACAAGTAGCCTCCGCTCGGCCTTCAATTACGCCGACACGCACAGAAATATACAGTATTTTATCTGGTGGCTTCAGTCTTCTATTCTTACGGAGATGCTCCTTTAGAGAAACCACCTGGGCACACTCATGTCTATTCCACAGGAAGATAAAATGCTTCACACTCTGCTGCACACGCAGTTCGTGATTTCATGCCCTTTTTCTGAAGCTCTGAATAAAAATATCCCAGTTTCCTCCGGAGGCTTTTTCCCCTCCATTAAACCGGTTGCCTCTGCTTTTTATTAGGGGAAAAACCAGTCTGTTGAATATTCAGCGCAGCGGGTTTGTGAACCTTTACGGCCCTCTCTTAAGCTGTGTACTGTTGACGCACAAGTTACAGAACCCGAGCGCCGTTGTTTTCACAGTGGAAAAAGTGAACTGTCGCACCACATCCTGGCAAGACTAATTGGTCCCTTTTATATGGCACACGAATGGGTCTAGACTCACTGCGTGGCATTCAGGCCCGTTTCACAATAACTGCGCTGATTGATTGACTTTTTTGACCTAATTTTGTTTTTAAGAATCATTAATGAACTTCAGCAACTTCCAGAGTTCCACTTCTCCTTTTAGGTTTATATCCCAAACAAGTGGCAACCTTAAACTCGTCTCTCATACTTCTAATGCAGCTTTGAACTTTGTCCTAATTTGCCATCGTGTTTTAAAGCTGAAGTTTGAGATTACTTCAATGAAGGCAGGTATGGGGGGGGGGGGGGGGGAGTAAGTCACCGGATTCAAAATGAGTGTTCACCAATTATATAATTGTAGAGACTAGTAAAGTGTTTATTTTCTTGATTTGCTAGATTGCTTAATTTGCCCTTTCTGTCTCCGTTCAGTCACACACTTTCCTTCAGTATAGAGCTGCAGCGATCAATTCATCAGATGATTGTTTTCTTTATTATTCAATCGATTGTTTAGTCAAGTGATTGGTTCCCAAACTGCAGGACATGTGCCACTAACGGTGGTCGGTTTATCTCTAAATGATGATGCATGACTGTTTGACTGCTGGTTAGTTTGCAGCTGTGGTTGTTTTTTCTTTCCTGAATCCCTCAAATCACAGTAGATCATTTAATCGGCTTCCTTTTGCACACACACACCTCTCTCTCCCAGTGAAGAGGAACCTGACCTGAGTGACTGTACATCAGTTGGCATGCACCTGCAGCTCTTGTCATGCAACAGCTGAGGAACAAAACGAGTTGTTCTGGTTTGTCGGCGGCGCTGCCGTTTGTTCTTTACACTTGTGAGTCGTACTCGGATCACATCAGGATCCGTTTGTCTGTTCAGTGAAACACAGATCATGGTGAGTGTTTTATATATTTTCTTATGTCTTATCAACTTGTAGATATATAAGTTTAAGGCCTTAGGGACAGATTGTTTTCTTTTATCTGTTTGCTTTCTTTTCGTGACTTTTTAGTTTCACGCCACCTCACAATTCTTATAGACGATAGCAACAAAGTTCAGTCACTTGTGAAAAAATAAAATGATCTAAATTCAGTTTAGCAGCAAGTATAGCATTTGATCAGCTGATATGATGAAGATGAGAACACTTTAATCATGCATTTTCCCTCATCGCCTTAGCTACATTATTTTGGAAATGTTTCACCTAGTTGAGGTCACGTGACGGCTCGTTTCCCTTTAAAATGTTGTGATGGACCTGACTACACTAACAGCACTTGATTGAACACTTCCACTGTTGACACGTTCATGTTTCCATACTAATGGCCTCGTAACATAATGACTGTTCACTGAAGGAGCTCATTCTAACGAACACATACTTTTGATACTTGGAGTACTGAAATCTCTTCTCTTCCTTAAAGGGAAAATTCGCCAATTTTTTTTTTTAATGTATAATAAGAATCATTTCTCAGTCTCTGCTATATAGCGAAAGCTCAGCTCTCCTGCTGTGCCTACATGTACCAGGATGCATTGCGCCTGAGCCGCGATTTTGCTGCAATTGCTAAACGCAATAAACTAATAAACTATTCTTACAATTAAACCGAATAATATGTGCTTCTGAATTTAAGTTTCTCTCTCTCGCACCAGACTGAGACGGGCTCAAAGCCTCGTTGACTTATTAAACACACTTCATTCAAACTGGATAGAAGCTAAATAAAACCTACCAATCAAGCCTTGGTAAGGTAGCAACTCTCACTGTAAACTTATCTTTGAGAAGTAAAGATGAGGTGGAAAATTGGCAGATTTTCCTTTTTTTCGTATATATCTTGTGAGATCAGCTCTTTTACTGCAATACTTCGTCTTCCACCCATTGAATAGCAGAATGATTAAATCGGTTACTTATTATTCAAATGTGTTGCTAAACACAAGTAGGCAACAAGTTTTTACTGACTATTGCTCCTGATAGACCTGATTAACATGTCTTATTTTGAAAGATCATCTCTGGTATGGTCTCAGGTGATGTGTCAGCTGAATAGTTAGTGATCATGGCTTCCTGTTTCCTCTCTGCCTTCACCTTCGCTCATGAAAAGGCTTTCCGTGGTCCGCCTCACTCGCTGGTCCTCAACCACGTTGAGTTGAAGGTCCTCGCGAGGCCGAGAGAGAGAGACGGCAGGTTCTTAACCGCATTAGCTCGCCCGTGCTCTTCACCTGGAGGCCCAGCGGAGGGGTCGCTTCCACCCTGAGCAGCCTAAAGTCCTGCTCCCTCTTATAGGACACGGATCGGTTGGCTGTCATCTGAGGAAGTCGTCTAATCTTAGCGGTGAAACTTATCCCCCCCTCCTCAGAGGGCGGCCGGGTTTAGACTCGTTTACGGGGACTCGGTCAGTGTTCGCTACCTGTGAGCTGTGAGAGGAAGTTAGAATGAGAGATACAGGTAAGAGGCATGACTGTTAGAATACAAGTGACCACATTGCTGGTGGTGTAAAGGTTTAGAATCAGCAGTTGTATTCATGTTTTTCTTCTTCAATAATAACAGAAAAGCGTATGACCTTCTTTCTTTTCTGCTACGCAGCAACATGGCATTCAGTTAAAGATCAGCAGCTCTCATTTTAACTTGTAATTCACAACATGCTGGTGTTCTTGCATAATATCTCAGTAAAACTGTGGATTCACTTGAAATGAAAAGACTTCAATGTCTCATGCAGGAGTTTAAAACGGGCCTTGAGCTTTCAGAATTGTACGTTTTACGTTGAAAACAAGGTGTTCATGTGTTCTGGATGCTGCACGTTAAATCCTGCAGAGTCAGACATGCAGATTAAATACAGATTTACAAGAGACACGGTAATGATCAAAAGCCCAAATAAAGAAGAATAAGGTTTCATGTGTCAACTTCTAGCAGACTAACTGATGCTGTTATGATGACACAGAGCTTCTTTGTATTTCCTCTGCTTGCATCGTATATCTGAGGATGTCCTGCTCCTTCCTTCAGGTTTGCTTTCTTGCAGCCCATGGAACGGGACGCTTGGGAGATGTTTGGTCAGTCTAATGGTGGTTGTTCAGAACGTTTTTGCATGAAGTTGGAACACAGCGGCTTGTATTTCACGTTGAATTGCTCGCTTTATATGCACACTATACACGCACATCAACACAGGGCCAGTATGGGATATCTGTTGAGATATCCCGTGTTTGTAGTACCGTTTAAGCTTCTTTTCGTCTCCGTTACAAACCCGCCTACCAACAGGAGATAAATGGAGAAGCATGATTCCAGTTCGTCATGTTCGTCTCTCTGCACACTTATTATTGTGAGAGGTGTCGTGTAAGTTCAGAGCCTCCGGCGAGGCTTCAGTGTGCGTTACATGTCGGTCATGTGGCTCCAAATCTTTTCCTGCAACATCAAGGTGCTTTTCAACCCAATGGAGGTCTTGTGACTCTTTGAAGATGCTTCCTAAAATGTTTAGTTTGTTATTAATGTCTGTGCTTTTCAAAAGAAAAGTGATATTTTCCATGAACTGTATTGAACGTGATTGGTCCATCTACTTTCGCCTCTTCCACCTGTCCTATAGAACACCTTTCAAAGGCATTTGGTGCTTTTCCTCAGGAGGAGCATCACCTTCCTGGTTTTGTACCCTTTTTGTAGGCAGATTCGTCTCCTAATGTTGCCGTGTGAAATGCTAATCAGAAGTTTCTAGAGGCTAACTTATTCCCTGGCTGTAGTTCCTCGTAAAGTAATAAAAGTAGCTCGGAGGAGGGGGGGGGCTGCGGGGGGCTGCAGACTAAATAGATTTCAGTCTATTTGGACGCTGGAACAGCCCGGTATGCTCAGAGTATCTCTTTCTTCTCCGTATCACATCTATAGTCGTTCCTCGGGTTGACGGACAGTTTGGATTTAGACACGGCGGCGCGATGACGTCGCCGCGCTGCATTAAATTGCTGCGTACTGTAAACAAAGATGTACATGTGCTGCTACTGCTCGCCTGCAGAGTGACCTTTCAGGGGATTCTACAGGTTTTGTAAACGCACCTTCCTGTTATAGGATTTTATTTTGAAGATGATATTTTTCCAGTTTGAGCTGATTCGTCACTGACTAAATCGCTGAGGTCCTGTTTTACAAACATTGGCAAACTAATTAAATGCAAGTGAGCTGCAGATATCACTAGTAGTGAAATACACGCTTGTCTTATTTCTTAAAGAAACCTCTAGGAAGCATGGAGCTCACTTCTAGGAGCTAGTGATCAACAGGTCAGGTGGTCCGAGGTCAGTAGTCCTACATAGAGGGTCTCAAAGAGGTCTGGGTCTCTCTGAGCCAAGCGTTACTCCTCCAGATGCTCCTTGAACAGACCAGGCCTCTCTGTGGCCCATGGCGTTTCTTTATGACGGAGAATAGCTCTTTTGTCTCTGCTCATAATGCGTCCATTGATGATGAGCAGGCCAGAGCACACTGCACCTCTATGCTCATAAATGTCAGACGCAAACGCACCTGTGAAAAAAGCCGAGGTCAGCGCCGGCGACCGCTTCAAGTGGGCTTCAGCTTTCACAGACAAAAGGGTTCATGTAGACGTCACTGAACTCTGCAGAGCTGGAATATTACAAAGTACAGTTTTGAGGTACTTTACTTCAGGACTTCGACTTTTTTAATCCGCTACATTTATTTGACGCTTTAATTACCAATTACTTAACTTAACACGCATTGTTTGAAGATTAAATTAGAGGTTTCCAACCTTTTAGACTTAATAAACTCTCTTGTAGCAGCAGTTCCACCAAAAGAGACATTTCCCCTCAAACTTCTCATGTTTTTCAGATTTGTGCATCAGACCTTTTTGTTTTTCGTTCCCATGAATCATCTCACGGCCCTTAGGAGGGGCCCGATGCCTCAGGTTGGGAACCTCTGGGCTACACTACAGAACTCTATATTAAGTATTTAAACTAGCTCCACCATGAGCAGCTACAACATTAAAATGCTTTTACTTTTAATACTTAACCAAATTTACTTTAAGATTATATATATTAGTACTTTTACTTAAGTTGGGGATCTGCTTCCACTGACACGACTGTAATCTACCATCAACAAGTCAATTACTTTATTTTCATTTGTCAACGTATTGAAGCATAAAGAAAACGGATTTTATTTTTTCAGATTTTTGCCGCTCATTTCCAGCTCATTTTATCCAAATGCATAACATCAAGTCTTATTAACTAATATTAACGTGTTATTATGTCTACTGTTATAATGATGGCCATCGGCGAAATACAATCATTTTCAAAAAGTACATTTTGCATATTCTTTACACCCATTTTATCAACTGTGCGTGTTCGTCATCTAACGACGTATCCTATCGCAGGGAAATGTTTATTCCTGGCTGAGATATTTCACATTGAAGCGGTTTATCTGCATCTTTATCTCGTGTTTGGACTGACGGGGCTTTTTGTTCAGAGATGTTTGAAGCTTTTTCTGGTGTTTTCATGTTTGACCTGTCTGCGTTTGACTCTTTACGACTAACCTCATGTGTGAGTAAAGTGCCTCCTCCTGTGTTCTGTCTCAGTCTGCAGGCTGCATGGTAACCTGGACTTGATGCATGGCAGTTGCATGACCGCAGTAGGTCTTGTTGTGGGACTGAGAGCGCGCGGCTGCAGCCATGGCTCAAACCATGCACGTGAATGGCAATGGCTCAGGTAAACAACCCTTCAGTTCACTATTATTTATCATACAATGTTCTATTTGCTTTGGTTTTGGATTGTGCATGTATTGGAGATACTCTAGCATGTTCTATGTTAAATTGCATTTGGTACCTTTGTGTGTCGCACTGAATCATCCCGGTCCTATTGTAGCAGGTTGTTGGTTAATAATATACTCCGACGTGTCAAACGATCCCTCGCTGCCTCATGAACAACATGTGCTCATCCTTACTAAAATATAACGGAGCTGGATGAGGACACAAAGGGCTAAATGTAGATGAAGGTGTCCAGTTCCAGGGATGCTTCAGGCCGTTCTATTTAACCGGTGAGCTCCTGCATCACATCTGTCTCTGTCTCAACGCCACACACAAGTGAAGGCTTTCCATTCTAGCATGAAATAGCATATTTCATCTTTTACCTGAAGTCAGTCAGGAGCTTTTTAGGCATTAAAATATGAGTTTACATCAGTGGAAGTGATCAGTACGTATGTAATGTATGGCATTTAAAGCTTTGTAGCATCGGAATGAATGAGACTGATCGATCACTTGTATCTAGAGCTAAGTGGTTGCAATTAACTTAATTAAGTTTTACCCATTGGTTTTGCATACATGATATACTATAGCTTTAAACTGTATAAACAGCAATTCTCTTTAGCAAGTAAAACCAGGAATAAACAAATTAAACTTCATTAAATGTTTGTTTTAATTACAACTTTATTTTGTGTTATTGATTTGGAAAATATAATTTTGTAAAACAAAATGCATTATATGATGCATCAGTCTATAAGTCTATAAAACAAAGGTTCTTGTTCTTTCAGTACATTCATTTTAATGAATAGTCGGATTCAGCGGAAGTTAATTAAATCAGCAGAAAAAGCATTTCTTTTGTCGTTTGTGCTGCATGTATTTGTTCACATAATCTCTTCACGGACCTCTCACATACTTGCAGGAACGTCAAAGTTCAACCAAAACATATTGACTCCGCTAAGTTATTGCTGCAGCTCTTTTGCTACTGAAACACGCTGAGGTTGTGCGTTCACGCGGCGCAACATGCAGAGAAGATTTGCACGCTTCAGTGTGAAATCAACGCTGTCAGCTCCAAACACACACACCTGCAGACGACTCGCATTCCTGTCCACACTAACGGGAGAGAGTGAAGCTTCTTACTTCCAAAATCCCTCCAGGAATGCACAGCATGCAGGACAGATCCTCTCAGCGTCGGTCTGCCACCACCGTTGAGATTCCACTCTCTGAGATTTATCTTTTACTTAAGTACGTAGATGTGTGGATTCACTTCAAAGGCTACGAACCCAGCAAAGGGTATTTTATTGTCCCTTTTTGTTACAGAATGTGAAAAATGCTGAGGAATGCTACGCTAACACTGCTAACCCCCCCCCCCCCCCCCCCCGCTAACTGTAAAAATAGCTTCTCTGCAGTGTTGGCAGTCAACATACCAATGTGGTCACCTGCTGCACCGAGAGAGTTTCAAGAAGACTGCAGAGATTCACTCGACATTAATAAGTTGATGATCAGGTAGACGGCCGGATATCTTGAGGAGAAACTGGTGTCACAATTCTCTGCTTCTGTGTTGCTGGTTTTAGAAGTTGAAATATTGCCCGTAAAGTTTTTGTTTTGTTTGCGGTACCCAGTTCTTTTAAAGGGACATTTCACTGGTTTTACACATGAAGTTTAGTTTACGAGGAGAGTTTCTCAGCCTGTAAAACACTTTGTATAATGTCTTCTGTTCTTCTGGCGGAGCTTCATCAAGCCTGTTGTCTCGGCTTGGTCTTCAGACTTTAGTAGCTCGTTTTTTTTTTTATGGAAATACAAAGTGGAGCTGTGGAGTGTGAAAGATGCAGGCGTTTACTATTAGGCCGATGAAGTGCTATTAAGTTGCATTATGGGAAGTGTAGTATCCCTTTTTGGGAGGGAGGCTCTCTTACGCTAACATCCTTTTTATAATTCTGACATTTTTAACAAGACTACAAATCATGACGATCTGAAATGTGTTCAGCATAAAAAAAAAAAAAAAAACTCCAAAAAATAACTTTATTGCACCAAAACCTCTTCCTCCGTGAAGTCGTCTGAAATAAAAACCCTGCAGATGCTGAGTCATGGCTCACGGCAGACTATCACGGCTCTGGTCTGACCTGAATGCCTCCAGCCTGTCGTGGACAGAAACCACAGAGAGCGATAGGTCCAGCCCCCCCGCTGCTCATTCAAACCCTCTACAGTGGTTTTGTTTCCGTCACCCAGCTGCCACTTGGAACAACCCCGTTGTTGCCGTTTTCCTTCTCTGCCCCGTCAGTCACTTTCCTCCTTGTGTTTATGTAAGTGCTGTTGGCTTATCATGTGTGCCGAAGGGGCGGAGCGCTGCATCTTTGTAAACTAAAAGGGTCAATAGTTTGTTTGAATAGATGTAGAACTGGTTTAAGTGTGACTGTAGCTTTAGTGAGCCAGTCGGGCTGAACAGTATATTCATTCAGAGTCAACAGTGAATGCATGTACAGTACAATAGTCACGCTGCAAGAGATGCAATGTACTGAGGCAGTATGACCGTCCATTGTGCACTAAACTACTTTGTTCCTCGATAGAAAATTAAAATAGCTCCTTTTTTAGTTGTCATTTTCAGAGGGTGCTGATTTGTTTACCATGCAACTGGAGAAACGGAAAGATCAGGGTCTTGTGTAGATTGTTGACTGATGCAGCAAGTTAGCATAGCTTAGCATAAAGTATGGAAACATGGGGAAACGGCTAGCCTGACTCTGTTCTAAGCTAACAAAACCCACCTACCAGCAGCCTTAAAGTTCGTTCAATAACACGGAATGTCTCGTTTTTTAATCCGTACAAAAAAAGGGTAAAAATTGTTGTTTGTTACGATATTGCACATTTTTTGCATTTTTGTTTCCATTTTTTTAATAAAAAGGTAGAAACTGGTTCACTAGAAAGAAACCAGCGCGTCATGTCTGATTGTTTTGCTTGACCATCTGTGAGAAAAGACCGATGTGGGCAAAGCTCTACAAGCTGCCTCGATGTTTGCAGAGGAAGCCCAAACATTTCCTCCGGTCTGCGTCATCACGTACCGAGTCAAGTTGTTGAATTTGGCAGCGGAGTCTGGCTCGGCCCTGTGACTTTCTACAAGAAGCTAATGGTTCACAGTCGGCGGCTCTGCTCCGCTCAGTCTGTCCTGAATGCCTTTAAAAAAGGGCAGGAATGTGCAGCTTTAATGTACTCATTGTCTTTTTAGCTCCGTTTCCTGTTCCTGGTGTTGAGCTGCTGCACTATGAGGCGTTGATTAAATGCTGGCTCTACTTTTTCTTCTGAGTAATTAGGCGTGTAGAGCTCGCAGGCAGAGCCAGGAAATACCAGCCAGGTTGTATGAGAAAGGGCCCGTGTGTGTGTGTGTGTGTGTGTGTGTGTGTGTGTGTGTGTGTGTGGGGCCACCAGAGACCCCTCCACCCGGGCACTTGCATCATACTTTGCTCTCACGCCGTGTAAAGCACAGAGTGTAACCACTACACTGTCTTGTTCCACTCTGCAGCTGTGTGTGTGTATAAGACCTGTGTAACGTCTTTGTACATAAATATCTGCCGATTTCTTTATTCGTTGTCTTGACTTTAGAGTGCTGCAGGCGTGACGCATTTTTGTTAGCGTCGTGAATTTTCAATTTGATTTTGGATTATTGCAGAAAATAAGTTCTGGGGCAAACAAACGTTTATGACACTGATACTCTTCACACTTTTACTATTGTTGACTGGTGAATGCAATCGGCTGAAGTAAAAAGCTACGGTCACATGACTTCACGTCACCACCACGAAGCTGAAGACTGACTAGCACGATGACGTTTATTTGTCTCATTTAGCCACTTGTTAGCGACGGCCTTTTTTTAGACACTTAAAAGCTTAAAAATGCACGAGAGTATTTACTGACTTATTTTATATCGTAGAACAAATCGTTAAATCTACGCTTGTGTTAACCACAGGAATCCATTAATGTGTATATAATATCACCTTTATACGTGCATAACAAGCTGCGTGTTTTGCATGAAGAAGCCTGTAATGTGTGTTTAGTTTTCTAGATGAGACGCACATATTGTGATTTCTGATTCGATAACAAACTTGCAGACACGTTGAGACCAGTCGCCTCATTTATTCTGCCTCTGAGGGCAGTGTGTCTAAAATTAGACTTTTTACAGAGCCAGCGCAAAACAAGCCAAGCCCTGGTTGTTTGTTTTTCCTCACAGATTTTAACATCAAGGCCCAAATTTGGCCTTCAGCGCAGTATTTTAAGAGCAAACGCACAAAGAGAGAGAGAGTTCATGGGTTTAAAGTTACTGAAAAGGAGTCACGGAAAGGTTTTAGATGAACAAGTGGAAAAAATTTATTCAGAAAAGCAACAAAGATATCTTTATTTCTCAATAAAGACAAGTCATGAGACGCCCCAAAGCTTGCATGTATATTTAAAGAGGTTTTACACGGAGCACATGTCCTTTGAAATGTCTAAAACATGTGCTGGTGTCACAAAGTGAATAATCGGACCGAAGGCTTCTTCTTTCGGACGTCAACCTATTTGACTTTAATTTCAAAAGAGCAACTGTGTTCAGTCGGCACCTGGTTTCAGTTGGAGGCTCTGGCCTGGGAATCAGTTGCAACACGTGTGAGAAGTAGCTGCTGGAAAGACGAGCTGCCGCAGAATGAATGCACAGATGATGTTTGGATAATTGGGCTGAAGTATTTTAATGTCCCAGCTGAGAGACGTGAAGCCGGGCGTGTGCCAAGCTCTGGATGCTGTTTTAGGTTGTTGACGACGTACAACATGTTTAGTTCAGTGATTCGTTGTTTGATAAACTCGTGTTTTCAAAAACACTGAGGAAAACAAACGAGCTCAGCAACTAACTATTGTTTTAGTCTATAAAATGTCCATCACTACTTCCAAATGTTCAAAGTCATCTTTACATTTTCAGTTTTGTCTGACCAACGGTCCAAAACCAAAAGATATTTGATTTCACAGCTGTACAAAATGTAGAAAAAGCAAAAAATTCTCACATTGGAGACGCAAGAAAACAGATGTTTGGTGGTGTTGCGTGATGAATCATGATTATGTAAACGACAGATTAAATGAAGAGGGGCGTTAATGAGAACAAAGCCGTGAATCAGAAGAATAAAAAGATATCTTGGTTTACGTTCTAAAACGCAAATAAAAAAACATCCTCATCTCCTCACAAGGTGCTGGATTTTGAATGAATGCAGCTCAAGACACGTCATCCAGCTGTGTTGTGTCTGTGCGTGACGAACCGGTGGTGTTTGACCCGGGAATGACAACAGGCTGCACTCTGCTTATTGGCCGGAGGTTTTAACCCCGTGTGGGATCCAAATGATCTTTGCTGACGCCCAGAAAAGTCTCGAATACAGTAAAATAATAAGAAAAGAGGAAATACAGGCAGGTTCTCTGCCGATACGGACACCACCACATCCTTGTAATGGGTCATAAGTCGTGATTGAGAGGCATTCGTTTCATACCAGTTTGTTGCATATTATACCTTTTTTATGTAACCGTAGCAATACTACCGTGTAGAAATACTGTTGCAAGTAAATCTCCTGTATTCAAAATGTTACTTCAGTAAACATTAGTGTCAAAATATACTAAAAGTCAAAGTACTCATTGTGTAGACTGGCCCATTTCAGTATCCTGTGTATTGTATTATTACTGTACTATTAAAGGATGAACTGACTAAATGCAGAGGGAAGTTAAATCTAGGTGGAGGTCCCTTTTTGATAATTCCTTAAATGCTAGCAGTGCTTACTCGTGCTGGTGGAGCTCAATTTGGGAAAACTTCGTCTCCCAATAATGTGTAATTCGCTGGTTTTACAAACTGTTTTTCCGGCGGGGATGATTCTAGACGACGACTAGGAGATGTTGTAAAGATGTCACATTTGATAATAACGTCGTAGTTTAATGGAGGAGACTGTCTGTGTAGCTGTTGTGTAATCTCTGTGTAATCTCTGTGTACTGGACAACGTAACAGCTGCTGATAACTGGAGGCGACTCCCGGGCTCTCGGCCCCATCACTGCAGCGCGACCCTTCAGTTGTCCCGCGTTCATGAGGTCATCGCTCAGCTGTCCGGGGTCTCGGTGGTACCAGAGGGCCGCCTGTCACTCGTGTGTGTGTGTGTGAGAGAGAGAGAGACATGGCTGGACCAGACGGCACAAGACCGTGACTGTGCTGCTGCCTCACGGATTATTTGTACCAGTCAAAAGAAACAGGATGTGCTTATTTCAGGTCTGTGCAGGAGGAAACACAAAGCGGGTTCTGTTTTAAGGTTAAGATGCTCTTAAACTTTCCAGAAAATGTTCCTAAAGGACAAATCGGCATGAATAGATGTAAACGTTTGCGTTAACTTTTAATTAGTAACATATCTGGTTTAGGGGCTGCAACTAACTGTTATTTCGGCAGATTATTTAATCAATCTGTTTTTTATTTCCTATAAAATAGTGATGCACGCCCATTATGAGTTCCAAAAGCCCCAGTCTTCGGCTTATTTTGTCCAACCTACTGTCTAAAATCCTCCCAAAATTTCAATTTACCATCAAATTTGACAAAGAAAAACTGATTGTTGTTGGTCATTTATCAAGAAAAAAATGGATAAACGTTGGTTCCCGCTTCCTAAATGTTTGATTTGTTATCTCATGTTTTTATAAAAGTAGAGCTCTTACTTGGGGAAAGTTTGCGCTGCAAAGTATAAATGCTTGACATGTACAGTAGCCGAGTGATCCGTCTCAACAACAGGCCGTCATTGTCATGAGTTCACCTCCCCTCCAACCCAATAACAGGACTCTTATTTGGGAAGGGAAGCTCTGGGCTCAGAGCCTTGCGGGATTGGAGGAGGCAGCTGTCCAATAGTGATGTAGAGCAGTGCTGTGCTTCAGTTTACACCAATAGTGGAACTTTTATGCCCCCCCCCCCCCCCCCCCCCCCCTTCTCCTCCTTTATGGAGAGAGGATTGAGAGAGTGAGAAGAAACAGCAGTTCTGTGGCTCAGGTCTGCAGTTAAATCCTGTCCAGCAGAGAGGCGCGGTGAAGAAGAAGGAAAAGTGAAATGCTGCCGGTCTGAGGTGAGTGCAGCTTGAACAACGAGGTGGTTTTTAGCGGCGGGCTGTAAGCCTTGTAATTCCCTCCTTCTGTTTGTGTCTGAATGGAAAGGATTGACGGGGAGAAGACGTTAGCCGGAGCTGGCGGGGAAGAGCCGGGCTGTTTATTTCCAGCCTGTGTTTGCTTTAGTCGCTGAGAGTTCCAGGCATACCAAGAACAAGACGCTGCTTTTAGCCAATGCAGAGTGAATGTAGTAGAGTCTCCGACTGGCCTGGAAAGCTGAGTGCCTCTATAGACTCGCTCTGACGGGGGAGTGTGGAGTTTGGACTTTAAGCAGCTCTGACTGTTCTGTACAAAGTGTATGAACTCAGGACATTCAGTGTAGTTTAATTTGTTGTTGTCTTTAAACTTTGTGCTCAGTACGGGATATTTATGCCTCGTGTGTGTGTGTCTGTAAAAGCTCAAATGTTGACGTGACGGATGGATTTTGGACTTGAACATATTGCCATTGCCTGTTTTTCTGACCCCTTTGGCTCGTCTCTTATCTGAGCTTTGTAAACAACGTTCTGTTTATCTACCCGAACCCGAACCCTAACCCCAAAACCTCATCAGGCTAAATTATACAAGTAAACCAACATTTGTTTTTATTCAGAAGTTTACTACGCCTCTTAATATTTGGTGTTTTTCTCCACATAGTTGCACGTCACATAGTTTTGGGCTGACCTGAACCACCCTTTGCCAAAATGATTATCACTCGCGCTTCTCCAGCAGACATGTGAGAAACCTGAGACGTGTTTGTACTCGCACTTTCAAATTATGGCGACTGTCAGCGACCGAGGAGACACTTTGCCCGACACGCGAGCTGCTTCAGGGCAGTAATTCTTGTGATGGTTTCTTTACAAGTTACCTTTTACTCCCTGCAGGTCTACAAATGTAAATGTAGATTATTGTGTAGCACGCTCTTTACAGAAACACATAAATCTGAACTCTTAACTAACTTTATCTTCTCGTGGTCTCTGTTTCAGAAAGAGGACAAAGATGCCCAAGCACAGAGGACGAGAAGGACTCTGTGGCCCCCTACTATGTTGAAACTCCCTATGGTTATCAGCTAGACCTGGACTTCCTCAAGTATGTCGACGACATTGAGAGGGGCAACACCATTAAGAAGCTGAGTATCCAGAGGAAGCCCAAAGTGGCCAAACCCTTGGCGGTGCCTCGGGGCAGCACTGGCGGGGGCAGCACTCGGGCTGAATGGACCTCCACAGACTCACTGTCCTCCTCCAACAGCGACGGCAAGCAGTCCCCAGTGTTCTTCAACGCCAGGCCCCAGGTCGCTGCTCCGCTGACCCCCTCCCTCTCCAGAGCTACCTGTGAAGCCCCCCTGCAACAATCCTACTTGAGCATCACGGAGCAGAAGCTGCTGCTGCCGCCTCCTTCGCCAAGGTTTGCCCCTCGTCACAACCCCCAGGTGGAGAGGACCCTCATGGAGACGCGTCTTCGCCTCGAACAGGAGCGCCTGCTCATGCAACCGCACAGCGAGCCGCTGATGCCCCGCCGCCGTCTCGCCAGCTTCGGCGGCATGGGCTCCAGCAGCTCGCTGTCCTCTTACTCTGGCTCCATGGCCCCGAGCCAGATCTCCCCCACCTCCCATCACCCTCTCCCCATCAACGGTCACCTCCCCAATGGAGAGTACAACCTCTTCTACCCGCCATCCATGGGCAGCTCCATCCGCCACAGCCCCATGAGCTCCGGCATGGCCACGCCTGTCACGAACGTCAGCCCGTTGCACCTCCAACAAATTCGGGAGCAGATGGTCGTGGCCCTCAAGAAGCTGAAAGAGCTCGAGGGGCAGGTGAAAACCATTCCCATCTTACAGGTTAAGATTGCTGTTCTTCAGGAAGAGAAAAGACAATTGGCTGCTCAGTCCAAAAATCAAGGTCCTGGTGGCTTTCGCAAGCGCTCTTACAGTGTAGGCAGCGCCGACCAAATGGAGAACCCGGGCCCCATCCCAAAGGAAACGGAGCTGCACATCATGGAGCCCGAAGTCCAGGAACAGAACGCTCAGCGGCTGGAGGAGTTCAGATGTCTGGCCGCTGAGGTCCAAGCTCTGGAGCAGACGACCCTGGACAATAATGTGACTGAAACTCGGCCTCAGAAGCAAAACCTGGCCCACCAAAAGTCCATTGGCATAGTTACCGACGAAAACATGAACAGCCTTCCTGTCAATCAGAGGACGAATGGACATCGTTTCCGGGATGCTGGAGTATCGACGGAGCCGCAGGAAATGCGCAGCGCGGCGGTTGGCGTGACCGAGGCCATGCTGGGCATGACCAGTGAAGCCGAGAGGGAGATCGAGCTCCAGCAGCAGACCATCGAGGCACTGAAGGAGAAGATCTACCGCTTGGAGGTGCAGCTGAAAGAAAGCACGCACCAAATAGAGATGGGAAAGCTTAAGCTGGAGCTGCAAGCGGCCGGTGGGTCGAACAAGAAAAAAGTGGACAAAGGTCTGATGGCGAGGCCTGAGATGTACAACGCCTGCGTGGAGGCCAAAGTCCAGATGCGCAGCGTGGGAGTGGGTGAGAATCTGGAATCCGGCCATGCAAACGCAGCTAAAACTCTACAAAGCCATACTGTCGGAGTGTCCTGTCAACCCAGCGTGCAGAGTGTTGCCACAGGCCCAGAGGTCCCGATGGACCGGTGGGTGGTGCACGAGCGCCGGGAGGTAAACGACCAGTGTGTAGGGAGACGGGTGGAGACGTGCGACCAGCTGGTGGGCACGGAGCTGAATGTTTGCGAGGTGGGAGTTAACACGGAGGAATCGGTAGACAGCCTGGCTCTCTGCAAACCCATGACTGAGCTGAGCAAACAGTCGAGATCAGTCGGCTGCGGAGATTGTTCAGTGGATGTGATCGTCGGTCCCGTCAAGACGCTGCTGTCGCAAGGAACCGACCCGGATTACGTCAGCAAAGTGGACTCCGGTGTCATGGCTGCTCCCGAGTCGGCAACTCGGCAGACCAACACCGAGACGGCGGTAGCGAGCAAATCCACCAACACGAGGACGTCCGTGCTGACCGACTCTTTCACTGATATGGGGCTGATCACTTGTGACAAACACACCAACACGGCCGTGCCCGAAACGAGGACGGTCGCCGCCGGGGAAGGACTCATCAAAGACGTGCACTCGACGGCAAAGATGCGTTCCATCGCTGTGGGAACCACCACAGACGTGGAGTCATTCCTTGGCAAATCGAGCTCTACTAAAACCAAAGAATGTGGGGTGGGACCAGTTAGCATCCAGGAGAACTTCTTGGTTGGATTAAAAACCAGGAACATAGCGTGCGGCCCCTCCCAGCCAGCTGAATGTGTCACAAGCAGCAGCAGCAGCAGCGAGGAGGCTGAGGCTGCACCACTGCAAGCTCAAGCCCAGGGGGCCGCCGGACTGGACCACTACATCGAGAGGGTCCAGAAGCTGCTGCAGGAGCAACAGATGCTGCTGGCGGAGAACTACAGCGAGCTCGCGGACGCTTTCGGTCAGCCCCAGTCCCAGTTCGGATCCATCAACAGTCAGCTGGTCAGCACGCTCTCGTCCATGAACTCGGTCGTGAAGTACGGAAGCGCCGAGGACATCCTGAAGCTGCAGTCGGACTCCGTGAACGCAGACGATGGTGAGAGGTTTTGCTGAGGATGCTAATGGGTCCACGTGGTGCAGAAACAAATGGTTCTTGTGATAACTGGCTGAATGTCGTGCCAGGCAATCAAAGCATAGTTTCAAGGGCAGATAACTGAAAGGCGCACACGCACACAGTATCTGCAAGCTTGACAGCTATTTTGCAAGTCTTGTATTTAATGCCTGAGGGAGCATTGAGAGAGAGTTTGATTACATTATTTTTTTCTCTTCTAGTTGCAATCAAACTTTGAAGGTGTACAGTAAGCTGAGACTCTTTAAGATCATTGTGTTTTGAGTTTTTATATCTTAGTGCACGCTGTCTTTGGGACCAGAGCAATTACTCTCGAGAAAAACACCTCAATTACACCAGAGTACCTCTTAAGAGTTTTACAAGTAGCAGCACTTAAAGTTGCCCCGTGGATTTTTCTTGGAAACAAACAAGTTATGTTGTTTTTATTTTAAATCCTGCATTGTTAACATCTTTACTAGCTTTCAGTCTTCTTCTTAGCACGTTGTCTCATTTCTTATTTACCGGCAATGTAAAATATAAACAGCAACTCAAGGCCAAAAACTCAAAAGGCTATCTTTTAAGCAGAACAACACACCAAACTGAAATTGGAAGCAGTTGAATCATGATTTACAAAATGCAGATGATTGCCCTGTAGGATAAGGATTAGGAAAATTATTTATTTGTATATAAGATGGAAAAGGATAAGAAAAATATACATTATACACAGAGGTGATTATATATTTCACCCTCCTTCCTTTTTTATCTAAACTGTAAATTGAAGCTATTCATTTATTTTAGTTTTAAAGGATGCAGGGATATTGTGAACTTGCCTGATTATTTTGGGAAGAAAGCATTTTAATGAACAATAACTGAAATAATATTAATAATGAACTTTATACATACAGCACTTTTCAAAACAAATGTCACAAAGTGCTTTACATGATAGAACCAGGATTTAAAACCATTCAGATCTGCAGTAGGACAAAGGAAATGCAAACTAAAATGCACAATGATGGAAGATAAAAAGCTAGAGATGGAGCGTATGAAAAATATATTGATACAAAGTATATTTAAATTTAATATTGACTAGTTTGTAAATACAGTCATTAGACTTCTGAGGACAATAACACTGCTGTGGAGATACTGCAGAGATGCACTAAGATGTAGTTCAGGACTGACTGCCAGCACAGTCTCAGCTCTTGTGTGTGTGCGTGTGTGTGTGTGTGTGTGTGTGTGTGTGTGTGAGTGAGTGAGTGAGCTCACACACCGTCTCCAGAGGATCCTGATCTGACCGGACAGGCCAAAGTTATCTCTGACCCTGAAAAATGCGGCGGGGGCGTTGGACGTGAACCAACAATGAGCTCATTTATTTTTGGGAACCAGGGAACGTCGCACCCATCGGCCTCTTGTTGTTTTTGCGGGCCGCCCCGGCCTCCACCAACACCGCGCTGTTGATGCTGATTCATGGCTCCTCCTGAGTTACATAACACGCATTCATGCCGGCTGGCACATGAACGCGGGGCGATTGTCTTGTGTTTGGGAGCTTGTTTCTGGCCTCTTCTGGAATGTAGGATGACTAAACCGACACAGTTCCTCTTCAAGTAGATAATAACAGTTTAACTACTGCGCTGAACACAATAAACTGGGTGGGAATGAGAACGTGACTGTGGTTAGAGGTGGCAGTACATTTACCACCTTCTTCATGTAACTTTTTATTTGTTCTCCACTACATCTTTAACTTTCTTTAAACTTTAACTCTTCTGAAGGATGGATTGATCAGTTAATTGGACTTCCTCCTCGTCAGAGTTTTGTTTATGATGTAACACTTTGATTTCTTTGTACAAGGACTCGTAAATAATAAAGTTTCTCCTTTTTAAGCAGTCAGTTGGTTGTAGTTAAATTTTATTGAGATATAACAGAGTTAAACGCACCATAACATGCCAACTTGTCATTAACATATGCCAGCAGTTATCGGTTCTAAAGCTTTTTGTTGTTTGCATTCTTGCTCTGTTTTTTAAGTGCCATGTTAATGTGAGTTCAAATGAAAGTTGTCGATTGTAAGAAACTTTAACCGATCTGTCCCGTCTGACTCTCCTCCTCCTCCTCCTCCTCCTCCTCCTCCTCCTCCTCCTCCTCCTCCTCCTCCTCCTCCTCCTCCTCCTCCTCAGAGATCAGTCAGCAGCTTCGTCCAGAGCGGTCACACATGGAGACGACGTCATGCGGCCTGACTCCCTCAGATAAACCTGCCAACACACCTGCTCAGCTGCAGCAGATCAGCGCGGCGGAGCAGAAGAGCCGCATGCACCTGCAGATGTCTACAGCTCTACACGGTACGGCTACGGACGCGCGTTTAGGATACTCGTCCTGCTGCATTATTGTAAAAAAGTGGCCAAAGTGATTTGATTTTTACATCCTGCTGTGCAGAGCCAACGGCAGAGCTGCAGCCTGTTATTAGTGTGTAGATGTGATGATTTAGCAAAGAGGCAGCAGTGGTTATCTGACCAGATGGTCCAGGCTTTGGTCAGCTCGCCTCAAGTTCATTCTCGAGTGGTAAAGTGATAATATTACAGTTGGGTTCGAGATAGCAGCACATTTTTATGGTTATTTATATTTAGATGGCCTAAAATACGACTGCCACACAATCACCTGAACGCACACTTCATGTATAAATCTCTAAATTGTACTTGCGTACAGTACTTGAGTAAATGTATTTAATTACATTCCACTACTGTCAAACGAGGCAGCAGGAAAAACATGGCTGCAAACATCATCTTCAGCGTGGCTTCCTCCTGACGAGCTCCTCACACTCTCGCCTGTCCAAACACGCCAAACCTGCTGAATGACTTTGTTGCTACTGAGCGCACACGCGTCACTGTAGACACATATGCAACTGAATGCATGTTGATATATGGACACACACACACACACACACACACTCTCTCAGCTGTCCCCCGCAGCAGTAAAAGAGGCCCCTCAAATCAGGACAAGCCTTGGCAGATGTGCTGAGTGTTCCTGGCTCTCGGCTGGTATTTTTGGTTTTCGGAGGGCTGTGTTTAAAATGACTGAGATACTTTCAGGGTTTGGAGGAACTTCCAGCTCCTCGCTGACAGAGTGCTTTGGAAAGAGCGTGAGACGGATACTTAACGGCATCTTTCCTCTCTGCCAAAGCTCTTGATCATGTCGGAGGACCTTTAGAGGCTCATTCAGGCGTCTTTTGTTCTGCTGTTAACGGATACTTGCAATGTTGCAGGGGATGAGACTCTACAAGGAGAATTATTGCTTAAAAATGTAAATGCAAGACGACAAAATGCAGGGAAAGAGTTTATAGAAACTTGACAGTTTTCTACATCCATTTTGGACACCTCACAACAATTTGCACACTGTATGCATCAGAGCTGCACAGTTAATCAAATATGAGTTGTGATTTTTAGACACATTCTACGTGTAAGACTAAATCAGCAGCTGTTGCCTCATCATGAAGCTCATCACAGACGCATCTTGAACTAAAATAAACTTGTTTATATGAAATATAATAAATGCAAATGATGTTCACTCTTCTCTCCTTCAGGGCAGCCGTGCAGCCAGAGTACCCTGAAGTCCATCATGAAGAAGAAAGATGGCCGACCCGACTCCAACGGCACCAAGAAGAACCTGCAGTTTGTCGGGGTGAACGGAGGGTGAGTCTGAAAATACATGAATATAATCGCTGTCCTGAATGTTAAGTAGATTACCTTTAAGTTGCCTGTTGGATGTTTTTAATGTAATAATATTTTAGTGAATTTGTGTTTTTAAAGTGTCCTGAGTGAGGTTAAAGGTGCTGTTTGACATTTTTACTGTTTACGTCCTCTTGGAGGTCCAAGCGTCATGAAATCTGTGTTATTTGGTGCAAACGTCTGAGTCTTCAAGTTCCTCTGCTTTTGTCGCCCCCTCGTGGCAAAGCAGGTATGAGACGACGTCGAGTGACGACTCCAGCTCGGAGGACAGCAGCTCCTCGGGGTCGGACGACGAAGAGGAAGAGGATGAGGAGAAGGAGTTCGGTGGAAACGAGGAGGGATATAAGAATGTGGAGGCAAAGAGCACCAGGGAGGAGATTCAGGCCGAGGAGGTGGAGGAGGAGGAGGAGGAGGAAGAAGAAGAAGAAGAAGAGGAGGAGGAAAGTTCAGAGAAGCAGGAGATGAGAGAGAGGTGGGTTAAAGAGAATTATTGTGAAATTGACTGTTTTTACTCCTTTGAACTTATTCTGTATGTGAATAATGTGTTAAAATCCCGTGTATGATGTTTTGTTTGAGTATGTTCTTTAACTGGCTCTCTGTTTTGGTTTGATTTCTAAGAATGTGGCGATTAACTACAGTTCCATCAGGTTTGTGCAGGTAGACGGGTGTAGTATGATTAGCATGCTACAGGGACGAGCTATCATCACCATAACGAGCTGCGGGACTGGATACCAACTGAGCGTTTCATCATTAAACTGTTGGAAATGAAAAGTTATGATCATTTGAATTGCCGTTATATCAAATCCTACTTTTCTTTAAAAAATAAGTATATATTTAGTTTTTATACTTCTACTCGGACCATAAATAAAAAACGCAGGCAAAATAAATGAAGATGGATAAAAGTAGGAAAGTACTGGTTGTGAAACTTACAATTATCCAACCAGAGCTGGAAATGTATCTTCAGTCTCACCTCAGACACAGTAGATAACCTGCTGATGAATAAATACAAGTTAAAATAATGAGTTCATGATCTGATGAAGCCAGCTGCAGTTATACTTACTTTTTTTGTCACATTAATGTGGGATGTAATATGGATACATTCTCAGATAAAGGGCAAATTAAATGTAATAATAACTGTTGATTGTCTCAAAGGTACGAGCTCAGTGAGAAGATGCTGGCAGCGAGCAACGTTCTCAAATCTCACCTCAGCGACCCCAAAGCTGTGAGCAGTAAAGATCTGGTGAGCAGGATTTATTTTTATTATTTCACTCTTAAACGAAAACTTCATCCCCAAAATCAGCCTTTGTGCATTTGTTACTCACCCAGTGTTGCCTTGAGTTCTTGAAGAAAACGTAGAAAAGTCTTGCTGAATTGAAGCACCGCGACACTAACCGCTAGCCGTCCTCCTCAGAGAGCCTGCATCAACACGGTGCAGCACGAGTGGTTTCGTGTGTCCAGCCAGAAGGCGGCGGTGGCGGCCATGTTGGAGGACTACCTGGGGGCCTTCGGGGCCGTCTCGCCGGCCGTGCTGCGCCACATCGTCAACATGGCCGACGGCAACGGCAACACGGCGCTGCACTACAGCGTGTCGCACTCCAACTTCCAGGTGGTGAATAAGCTGCTGGATGCAGGTGAGAGCAGCAGGATGACCCGTGTTTTATTTCTACTAATTTATAAATGAAAAGGAATCCTGTGAAATGTTTCAAAGCTTTTCTAATCCATCGGAACGCTCAGATGCAGATGTGGTTTTGTTTTACTTCCTCAACCTCAACTCTCCACACTTCTCTCCTCCGGCTTCTTTTCATCTTCCTCTTTAAGATATCAGAAAGTCAGCAGTGACTCAGACACTTAAAGGCCTCTAGCTAAACTTCTTCTCTCCTCTCTGTCTCACAAATACTCTCAGAATCAGAGACGCTTACTGTTTATAGTCTTAACTGTACGCCTGGTGACAAAGAGGTCCGTGGTTCCTCTCTCTCCTTCCCTTCACTTCCTGTCTGCATCGCTACCTTAACTTTCAAACGACCCGTAACCATCTTATGGGTTTAAAAGATATCAAGGCATCAATCAGTGTGCTCGTGTGTCACGGTCCTCTGAAGCTCCTTATCAGGCTACATTCTAAGCCCGCCCACTTTTTAGTGGTCCAATCAAACAAGATTGCTAAATGCAGGACTTTCACTTACACTAGTGTTTTTACAGTGTGGTCCGAGTACTTTCACTTACACTAGTGTTTTTACAGTGTGGTCTGAGTACTTTCACTTACACTAGTGTTTTTACAGTGTGGTCCGAGTACTTTCACTTACACTAGTGTTTTTACAGTGTGGTCTGAGTACTTTCACTTACACTCGTGTTTTTACAGTGTGGTCTGAGTACTTTCACTTACACTAGTGTTTTTACAGTGTGGTCTGAGTACTTTCACTTACACTAGTGTTTTTACAGTGTGGTCTGAGTACTTTTACTTACACTAGTGTTTCTACAGTGTGGTCTGAGTACTTTCACTTACACTAGTGTTTTTACAGTGTGGTCTGAGTACTTTCACTTACACTAGTGTTTCTACAGTGTGGTCTGAGTACTTTCACTTGCACTCGTGTTTTTACAGTGTGGTCTGAGTACTTTCACTTACACTCGTGTTTTTACAGTGTGGTCTGAGTACTTTCACTTACACTAGTGTTTTTACAGTGTGGTCTGAGTACTTTTACTTACACTAGTGTTTTTACAGTGTGGTCTGAGTACTTTCACTTACACTCGTGTTTTTACAGTGTGGTCTGAGTACTTTTACTTACACTAGTGTTTCTACAGTGTGGTCTGAGTACTTTTACTTACACTAGTGTTTCTACAGTGTGGTCTGAGTACTTTTACTTACACTAGTGTTTCTACAGTGTGGTCTGAGTACTTTCACTTACACTAGTGTTTTTACAGTGTGGTCCGAGTACTTTCACTTACACTCGTGTTTTTACAGTGTGGTCTGAGTACTTTCACTTACACTAGTGTTTTTACAGTGTGGTCTGAGTACTTTCACTTACACTAGTGTTTTTACAGTGTGGTCTGAGTACTTTTACTTACACTAGTGTTTTTACAGTGTGGTCTGAGTACTTTCACTTACACTAGTGTTTTTACAGTGTGGTCTGAGTACTTTCACTTACACTAGTGTTTTTACAGTGTGGTCTGAGTACTTTTACTTACACTAGTGTTTTTACAGTGTGGTCTGAGTACTTTCACTTACACTCGTGTTTCTACAGTGTGGTCTGAGTACTTTTACTTACACTAGTGTTTCTACAGTGTGGTCTGAGTACTTTTACTTACACTAGTGTTTCTACAGTGTGGTCTGAGTACTTTTACTTACACTAGTGTTTCTACAGTGTGGTCTGAGTACTTTTACTTACACTAGTGTTTCTACAGTGTGGTCTGAGTACTTTTACTTACACTAGTGTTTTTACAGTGTGGTCTGAGTACTTTTACTTACACTAGTGTTTTTACAGTGTGGTCTGAGTACTTTCACTTACACGTGTGTTTCTACAGTGTGGTCTGAGTACTTTCACTTACACTAGTGTTTTTACAGTGTGGTCTGAGTACTTTCACTTACACTAGTGTTTTTACAGTGTGGTATGAGTACTTTCACTTACACTCGTGTTTTTACAGTGTGGTCTGAGTACTTTTACTTACACTAGAGTGTTTTTACAGTGTGGTCTGAGTATTTTTATTTTTTCTTGCGTGGAGGATCTGAACACTTCCGCCACCGCTGCCCTGCCGAGATCTCCCTGAAGGCTCAATGGACTGTGATGAGGTCCCGGCCACTCAATGCTCCAAAAAGCCTTTTGTGTGCTTGTGCTCTGTGACAGCACATCCACCCCCCTGCTCCTATTGTAGCCTTTGTCCTCCCAGTTCCTGAGACCTCTCCTCCCCTCAGTGGGGCAGGGCCGTCACAGCTCTCCCCCGTCTGATGGCTCTGATGTCTTGTCTCTTTTTTGCAAAGGATGCGTTCAGACAATATGTTCCGGTCGCAGGACAAGTCTCAGGCCTGACGCGCGTCCTCGTACGTTACCGCGTCGTTGAGTGACTGACTGGCAGCGACGAGTCAATCACGGACCGAGTCGGACCAAACGAGTGCTTAAAAGACCACCCGCACTGAAAACGTGTTCCCCCGAGCTGCTGCAGAGTTTTAAGCATGCTCTGTGTGTGTGTGTGTGTGTGTGTTTCAGATGTGTGTAACGTGAACCAGCAGAACAAGGCCGGGTACACGCCCATCATGCTGGCCGCGCTGGCCGCAGTGGAGTCGCCCAAGGACATGCGTATTGTGGAGGAGCTCTTCAGCAAAGGAGACGTCAACGCTCGAGCCAGCCAGGTCAGTGACGGGAGGGGTCAGAGGTCAGGAGGCTGCGGCAGGCCGACAAACGTGTGGTTCAGGTTTCAATGAGCAGGGAGAAGGAGGCTGTGAGGGCAAAGATCTGTTTAGGAATCGAGCAGGTTGAAGATAACGAGAGGCAGAAATAGACCGATGTACAGAATTATAAACGGTATTTTAAATAGCTTCAAATTAGGTTATTTGTGTGTTTCATTCATAAATCAGAAGTAAACCAGATGACGCACAAGAGTCCCAGTTGAGAGTTTAACTGCAAAGAAATGTCTCAGAACGTTTGATTTCAGAAGTATTTTTACTCTAAGAACCAAAAATAGATCTTTGGTGACACCAAGTGGTACAAGACGGTAACTGTTTTTAGTTTAGAGGGAGAAGATTTTGTGCGTTTTGTGAGTTCCACGAAACGTTGCTAAAATTGCTCTTTACTTCTCTTCTTATTCTAGTTTAATACACTTCTTATGATTGATCTTTCTCCGTTCCTCTTCCTCCTTGAACAAGCGAGTTGAAGGTGTTAACAGAACCTCTCCGTTGTCCCCCGTCAGGCCGGTCAGACGGGGCTGATGCTGGCGGTGAGTCACGGCCGGATGGACATGGTCCGGGCCCTGCTGGCTCACGGGGCCGACGTCAACGTCCAGGACGACGAGGGCTCCACGGCGCTGATGTGCGCCAGCGAACACGGACACGTGGAGATCGTCAAGCTGCTGCTGGCTCAACCCGGATGCGACGCCACGCTGAGCGACAGCGTGAGTAACTAACATGAAGTACTGCACCGAGGTTTGACTGAGACTTTACTTGAGTTCTACACTTCTAGTGGGTCTTAAGTGAGGATTTGGATTATTTGTGTGTTTTGAAGAAAGTCCTACTCATTCTGCCTTAACTTTATCTCACATATAATGTGCCGATCACTGCAGATAAGAAACTGTTTACTTTGTGTGACTGATCTTTTATTCCTTGTTTCTTCCCCTTGTCCCTTTTGTCCTTGTCTCCTCCAGGATGAGAGTAACGCTCTGTCCATCGCTCTGGAGGCAGGACACAAGGACATTGCCGTGTTGCTTTACGCGCACGTCAACTTCTCCAAAGCCCAGTCACCTGTACGTCCTCGTCCCTGTCCTACTAGTTTCACGTCTGTTCAACACGTCACATTTACACTCGTGTGTTTGTATTCCAGGGGACACCTCGACTCGGCAGAAAGACGTCACCGAGTATCACCCGGAGGAGCATGTTTGATTAGAGGCCCCGCCTCTCCCCACAAACCCTGCGCTGCTATTGGTTCACGCTGAACGACGCCTTACCCACAGCTGGATGGGGGACTTCATCCCACGCACCAGCCAACCAATGAGATTCCTGGAATTTTTTATATACACACACACACACACACACACACACACACACGTGCACACTGACGAGCCCAAAGTGCCCTTTTGAGTTTGAATGTAACCAGCTGGTGCCGCCAGTCCCGTCAGATAACAATCAGCAAACCGACACAGATTACACGACTAAATACCTTTTTTGTTCCTTTTATTTTTATTTTTTTGTCAGTTACTTTAATTTTTCAAATTTTCTTTTGCAATTTGACAACTTTTTTTATTTTAAATGTCTGAAGCTCAATGTTGATCATTCAAGAGCACCAAAACATTTGTGATTTTTTTTTTCTTTTTTTTTCCTTTTCTTTTCGGTTCGCATCAGAGTAGAGACAGATGGAGAATAACCCACCCGCATGTTAGAGGAAGTACTTCCTGTATATATCGCTCGCCTCGACATCCCGGCCTCACACATGTGCGCCCAGCTCTCTGCAGTACATGTGCAACTCATGTGGATGAACGCACCGACGAATAGACGCTACCTAGAACTGGAGAAATTGTACTTTTATACGAATCCTTTGTATCTATTTAAAGAGAAGAATCACAGTATTTTGAATATTTCCTATTACTACTTAACGACCCATGAAGTTATATATTTATCAAAGTATAGTTTTTAATGCAGATATATGTATTTCATTGTACATACGGTGGTCATTAGAGTTTAGTTTTTTGTGTCCATTTCCTTCCCGTCTGTCTCTGGTGTGTAATATACGCTGTCTGTCCTCCTCTAGTATCACGGTACTGACTTTCATCCTCCAATGAGACGTGAAGTGCCTGAGACTTCGCCATATAACAATAAACACCAATTAAAGAATGCAGATCAGTGTCTCTGCTTCATTGTGATCCACACGTCTGTGATGAGTAAACATTGAACACATTTAAGAGAAAATAAACTGCATGTTTCTCTCAAAACAGCTGTTGTATCTCAGCTTCTACCTGGTTCTGTGATCAGCAGAAGGCTGTTAAATACATTTTTAAATATATTTTATTCTAGACAGACAAAATGTTGATTCAACATTTAGCAAAATGCTCTAAAAATCAATGAAAAGGGTCCAAAAAAAATATTTAACACATCTTAAATAATGTTTTTAGACTAAAACAGTCCGGAAAACACAGCTTTATATGAAAACATACATATTGTACTATATATATATATATTTTTTTTTTTTAATTTTTTATATATATATATATATATATATATAAATTAATGTGTATATTCTATAAGTGTTGACCAGAAATGACGAAAACAAAACGCAACATTTCACCCACATTCATAACACAGAAGTTTAAAAAACTTCATGTGAACCAATGTTGGCACAACTTGAGTTACTTTGCAGATTTAGATTAATAAAACCGATTTTAGATAAAACTTGATTGATCTCCGGGGGGAATTTACAAGCATCCCATCGGTGTATAAAGTAATTAAAACCAGCTTCACTTTTAACAGCTTCAACGTTAAAGTGAAGAACAATCGATGACTCATCAATAATCTGATGTTTATGATTCTTTAATGAGTACGTTCTCTTTTGGTACCTGGTGTCAATACGTCTGTAGTTGAGTAGTACATTTTGAATGCAGGACTTTTACTTGTATCAGAGTATTTCTGTACTGCGGTGTTGCTACTTTTACTTCAGTAAAATATGAGAATACTTCTTCCGACGCTGTTGGTTGCTCGTCACATGAGACGAACTGAGTTCAGTGACTCTTCTCTGCTTGAGCTCCCTCTGCTCTCGATGTTAGTCCTCATTTGTAACGTGTGGCACTTGAATAAGTCGTTTATAACACAATAAATATTTGATTATTTGGCAAAGGACAGAAGGTAGCTGGAGACAACATTGAAACTGATCGGACACACAAAGTGTTTTCCCCATCATGAACAGGAAGTGAGTTTTGTTGGTGTTATTTGGGTTTAGTGAACGAGTTTCTGGAGGCCAGAAGTCTGACGGCTGAATTCTTCTGGTTAAAGGAGCCGGCCGTTTTCTGACTGGACGGCTTCCTGAGAGGACGGAAAGAGCAAGAACAGTAGAATCACTGAGCAGAGTCGTAGGAAAGGGCGTATTTCGACATCAATTCTTGCAAAATGTGCAAAGATTTAAACTGACAGTTTGTGAATAAAGTTTGTAAAAATCTAAATGATGGAAGCCATTCATCTAAAATAAGAGGAATGATGAGTCTCTGGCAATTTCATCCTCTCAAATTTATATTTTGTTTGTAAAAGGAATCCTAAATTTAACACAAGACAGAGATTCTTTCCACCAGAGCCCGTTAAAAGTTTTTGAAGTATAATGTTCTGTTTCTACGTACGTTTTTAACTACGGTGCTCCTAAAGTAGCTGAACAGACCTGAGCAGGGGCACGTGGGTGCTGCTGGACCCGGCTGCTCCCGTCCTGCAGACGATGGGTTTGTGTTTCAGCGTGGGCCGGGGTACGAGGCCGAGATCGCCCGGCCTGTAGCGGGCCAGCTCGAACTGAAAACTCAGAGCCGGGTTCAGGCTCACGCCTCTGAAAAGACAAGATGACGGTAACAAAGCAGCAGTTTGGTTTCACTCTGCTGAATATGACAGAAAAATACATTCAACAGAATTGTCCTGTTGTGATAATCAGCCTCACTGGGAACATCTGAGACTTTAATTTCATTGTTGTGATTGGATCATCTTGCAAAGAAATCCACTCAAACACCTCTAACAACCTTAGATTATGTTCAATAAGTAACTGATACCATAGTGTCACAGAGGAGCCACTAACGAGCCTTCAGAAAAAAAGCTAAATAATTGCGATTGCGCAACAACAGGTGTCATCCAGTTACCCGGAGGTCTGCAGCTCATCCAGCTGGCCGCTCTCAGCGGTGGAGCTGGCGAGTGTGGGCCGGTCCAGAACCACCAGCAGCTTCTCCATCAGCTGCTTCCACTGCACGGCAGAGTCCCCCCCCTCCTCCTCCTGCTGCTGGTCTGTAGGTGCATCCTGCAGGGAACAGAGTCCGCGTGAGCGATGTCGGTCTTAAGCTTTGTCGTGACAGTTCTATCATTTCAGGCTGCAGGCAGCAACTTCACATTTGGTTTAAACCAAATATTCTGCCTTCTCTTCCAGGCATAGCAGTGCAATAAACCAATAGTTTAGCCAGTCGACTGAAACTTCTCTAATTTGTTCTCAAATAAGATGAAAGTCTGCCGATATAAGAGACCACCTTCACTTGAGTGTCCAGATGTTCCTGATGTTTAGTTTTACCATCAGGGCTTGTCTGAGAGCCACGGCGGCTTCCTGCATGATGCTCTTCATCCTGCTCCTCCTCCTCCTCTCCTCCTGTAGCTCCGCCTCCAGCCGGCTCACCTGCGCCCTGTTTTTAGTGCACCGCTCGGACAGCGAGGCCCGTTCCTGTCTGAAAACAAGACAGTGAGGCCGTATTCAGGTATGAACCGGCTTCATGACGTCTGCATCTGTTCTCACGACTGATGTGTCTCAAACTATGTATTTACATTCAGGACCATGAGTGAAGCCTCTGTCTTCTGACTGGTTTAAGTCTCACACCCACTCTGCTGAACGTGTGGAGACGTTCTTGTTCATTGCTCTTAACACTGAAATGAATGTGACGGTGTAGGAAGCCTGAGTCAGCGTTATGTGGACAGACAGACGGAGTAAACTTTGACCTGAGGGCCTCCATCTCAGCCAGGGCTCCCGTGTGTTTGGTCTGAAGCTGCTCCAGTTCTTGTCTCTGGTCTTTCAGCTCCGCCTGCAGCTGCCGACACTTCTCTGTCAGCTGCTCCGCCACCTGATAGAGGGAAGACATCGCGCATGAAAACCCCATCAAGTCTACATCTATCCTAAACCTGCAACGCCCCACTGGATCCCACCCCCTCTCTCCTGGTACCCTTCCTACCTTCTTGCGGACGCAGCTCCTGCGGGACGTCTCGCTGAGCATTTGCTCCAGGATGTCCACATCCACGCTGAGCCGAGTCTTGCGGTCCCGCAGGGCCGAGTTCTCCCCCATCAGGGACAGAGTCTGCTCCGACAGCTGGCCGATCCGAGCCTTGACCTCCGTGTTCTCCTGGAGGGCCGACCTGGTCGTCTCCGGGACCTTCTGGTCCACCAGGTGCTGCACCTCTGCCGCCATGGTCGCCATGTGGCTCTCCATCTCCTTCTCCAACCTTTGGGGTTAATCATTTAGGCGTAGTATTTTAATAATACTGCAGGCTTTTGGGAGTCTAGAGTCAGCTAGAATAAGCTACAACAGCAGAAGTCAATCAGCAGTCTGAACCTCTTCTTGTCCAGCAGTGCTTTCATCTCCAGGTTGTGGATGGCAGCTTTCTGTTGCTCCTCCTGACTGACCAGCTGCTTCTCCAGAGACTCCATGTTGGACGTCAGCTGCTCCTTCTGCTCCTGAAACTCCTCCAGACTAGCCAGCCTCGCCGCTTGGAGGAGGAGAGAGGAGGAGGAGAGGATTAAACCTTGATGGAGGTTTAACTCAACCAGTGACTTTGTTTCTGCATCCAAGTTGTGTCAAATGCAGTGTCCAGGTATCCAAACAGTTCATGCTGTGAGAAAAACCATTCTTCCTGTGATACCGGTATTATTTTCTCAATTAAATGACAAAAAAACCCATCAAAACCCCAGAAAAGTTCCCATCTCAAAGCCATCTTCATGGGAGCTTTAATGCTCCGGTTCAACCTGCAGAGATATTCAGTCTCACCGAGCGTCCTGTTTCCTGCGTTGAGTCCTTCGGTCCGGTCTTGGAGCTCTTTCCTCAGCTGACCGAGCTGCAGCAGCAGAGCCTCTCTCTCCTCGTCGGCAGCCCGCCGCTGACTCTCCAGCTGCTCCGTCAGCTCGTCGGCCTCGGCCTCCTTTTCCAGGACGCAGCGCTTCAGAAAGTCCACGACGTCCTTCTTCTCCTTCTCCAGAGAACTGTACAGAGCGCTTAAGTCCTTCTTCTGCCTCTCGTGTTGGTCGCATTTCAGCTGGTACCTGGAGGAGGAAGGGGGTCACGGAGGCCCGACGGTTCAGGACAACATCTTTAATGATTCTTACAACTCTATACATTTATTCAGGTACAATTTTAAAGTACTTGTACTTGAGTATTTCCATTTACTGCTGCTTTATACTTCTATTCCACTAAAATTCAAAGGAAAGTATTCTAATTGTTTTCTCCTCTACATGTATGTGTTGCAGATTCAGATTAATAATACAAAATATAATCAACAAATAGATGATGATGTAACTCTATCGATTAAGATAAAACTGTATTGATCTTAAAAGGGAATTACAACGCTATGCTGCAGATGAAGTAGTTAAAATTAGCTCCACAGCTGCAACATTGAAATGATGTCCACACTAATGCCTCAATAATTATAATCCAGTAGTATATATTATTGTGAAATCAGCTTTTCTGCACAATGAATACTTTGACTTCTGGTACCTGGTGCCTTTACATGCATGATGCATGACTTTAATTTGTATCAAATCTGAATCTGAAAAGTTAAATGAATGTAATTAGTGGAGTAAAAAGTACAATATTTCCCTTTTAAATTGTAGTGTAGCAGAAAACTGATACTCAAGTGAAGTGAAAATACCTCAAAATTGTACTTTACTGTACTTACTTTACTGTACTTCACTGCACAGTGTTTAGTAAATGTACTTAAGTACTGTTCACCACTGGTTATACTGTGTTATGACTAGATATCTGCATTATTGTTGTAGCTTATATCCACTCTTAAAGAGGCATGCAGTAACTTTAACTACCAAAGTGACCTGAACTGATTTTTAAATCCAACTTTGAAGAACACTAACAAAGTTATCAACGCATTTACTACTATGAACACATTGTCACATAAATCCCATTAAAGTTAGTTCACTTTAACTTATATATTATAGGATATAACGTTAGAAGCGTGTGTGTCACCTCTCCACCTGCTCGTTCAGATGTCGTATTTGAGTCAGATACAAGTCCTTCTCTCTGTCGTCAGACACGCTTTTAGCTGCACGAGTCGACGAACTTTCCTTCTTCGATGTTTTCTTGACTTCGTCTCGTTTCATGTCGTCACTTTTCTTTTCCTTCTTTTTGGGCATCGCGTGGTCCGAGGAGCAAGTTGGTCCGTCGCTAGGCGATGCTGCATTCAGGGACTCCTCGGAAAGTTTACTTCTTCACATGTTGTACTTTGAGCTTCAGGAGGATGAAAATGTGATCATTGCGTTCATACTTTTATCGTTTTTAAATGTTTGAAGTTTGCACGAATATGTATTATAGGTATGGTGATTGTTCTAATGTTTTATTGCTGGTTTAACATTATTAACATGCTGTCGTTAATTTCATTTTCAAAATCTGATTTATTTCCCCCTGGTATATAAAGCCATCACAACATTCCGTTGGGCCATAAAAATTAATATTATTATCAATAATACTAATTTAAAAAAAAAAAATAATATATATATTTTTAAAGCAAATGTGTATTCTAAAACAGAGTTACAAAGTACTGTGCAATTAAAACAAATAATACAAGTAAATAAAATCCCAAACATAAGCAGAATTAAAACGAGATAAAACAATACACATAATACCATAATAAATACTGAATTACACTCCAACAAACTCACAAACAATGTTTCACAGGCTACATTTTAAATCAGTGTGTAGGTAAACTCATTTATTTGTTGTGTGTATTGAGAGTTTCTCAAAAACAATTTAAGGATACGAAATCTCTGCTTATTCTTTTCCACAAAATAGGCAACATAACATAATCATCTCCTCAAGCATTACATCTGTCACTGTCGCACTATGTTGTGCTTTTTTATTGTTAGACTCTGTTTACAAAGTTTATCTAGAAAAGATAAACCCAGTGGTGTGGCCATGACCTCTGACCTCCTCTCTTTTGGTTTCCAACTCAGTAGCTCCCTCCAGTGGTAGGAGCCAGTACTGCATGGCTTTGTGTACATTTTTTCTTCATGACATTAAATGTCAGCTGCTCATCTTTTCATTTGGGACACTGACCTGACTGCTGCTGCTGGATGGCTCAGAGAGCAGTCATAATAATAGAAAGGTTAAATGTGTTCATTACTGCATTATAATCGATCATTATTACAATATGCTGTAGAGGCAATTAAACTCAGTGTTGTAGCACCAGAACCCTCAGCCAATGAAGTGTAGCAGTTATTTATTCAGCGCTGTTTAAATGCCTGCTTTTTAATTGGGTGCCTGTGTGTGTGTGTGTGTGTGTGTGTGTGTGTGTGTGTGTGTGTGTGTGTGTGTGTGTGTGTGTGTGTGTTTCACCTCACTTCACTCCCTGCCTATAAATCCTCTCGGCTGACTGAGTGAACAGTGTGGAGGTTAATTCACTTCCAGCTCAGTCAAGCCTTGTAAATTAATAAGAGAGAGTATTAATCCACTGCGAGCATATTCATGAAAAGAAAAAGAGCTACAGTAAATACATTTTAGTGGGATGATGTTACAGCATAACTACAAGCCCAGGGGGAAATATCACAATGATACCGCTGGCTGTTATAAAGTGAGTAACATAGACTCAATACAAGCTGCTGGAGGGAGGTGTAGTGATGTATAAACTAATCAGTGTAATTCAGCTGCAATTCAGACAAACAAACATAATTTTGGCAATGTGTCTCAGTAGCTATACAGTTACATTTGAGTTTAGCTGCAATGTATTTGAGCCCTATAAACTGCCATTTAATGGGATCTTTAAAGATTTATAGATCATAAACACCTAACCTCCCTGGATCACCTTAGACCCCCGTAAGAGACAACATGAGATCAAGTTAATTTACAGAATAATCATTCAGGATTGTTCTAAAATCTGCAAACATCCAAGACTTATTAACGCTCTTAATTCTGAATTTTTTTGCAGGTTTCGCATTATTAATCTCTGACTTGTCTTTGGAAGGCTGTCAAAAAAAGGTTACTAAGTACGATCCAATGCCAATAGGCTACTTTTATACTTTCAACCAAGTACACATTTGAATGCATGACTTTTACTTGCAACAAAGTATTTCTACACACTGAGGTTACACACACAGACAGACAGATAGACAGATAGTTACTTTATTAATCCCACAAGGGGAATTTATTTCGCTATAGGCTACAGCAGCTATCCATTGTTATTGTTGTTGCTCTTATGTTCATATATATTCTTCGATATATATTTATTTTGTACATAATACTTCAAAGTTAATGCTTAGTTTCTCTGTTCTACTTTGTTGTCTTTAATGTCCTTGTTTTTATATTTTTCTCGTTTATTTGTATATTCCATGTATGTACGTTGAGAGCAATGTGTACATACATGGCCAATAAAGCTGATTCTGAATGATTTGAAGAATTGGGGTGTAATATTGAATTATGTTTTACTAATAATTTAAGTGTGTAAAGGACCAAACACATCAGAGTGAGAGCAGCGTGTGTCATATACGGTAGTCTAATGAGCTTGCGCAGATACGGGGGGTTATACGGGAGTTCCAGATGCATGTATAGTGAGACACACGGTGATCCATTAAACGGAGTTGAGCAAACTAAGAAGCCTCTATTACTTTACTTTACAGCGTGAGTGATGCCAACTGTCCTGCCAGTTTTCTCCCCCGCGTCCAGTTTGTATCCTCCCACCGGTCACAGCAGCATGGGCGGAGTGACCTTATAGCCGGAGGCCTGGCACACGGCTTAAAGTCTGTCTGCTCCTGGGTTGAGGGTTAACAGTTAGCACCAGATTTATTTTGTGTTGTTGTTGTTGTCGTAGTTTTTATTTCCAGCGGCCATGAGCACGGACAAGCAGAACAAGCAGGTGCAGGAGTGCCCCGGATCTCTGTCCCCATCCAAACCCCCGAGGATGCCCAAGTGCTCCCGCTGTAGGAACCACGGCTACGTGTCTCCTCTGAAGGGCCACAAACGCTTCTGCAACTGGCGGGACTGCCAGTGTCCCAAATGTAAACTGATAGCTGAGAGGCAGAGAGTCATGGCGGCCCAGGTAACCGTTGGTTTTTTTTAATTTTTTTAAAACGATTTGCGCGCGCGGCTAACGCTTGAGCCAAACTCAAAAGTTAAGCTTTTAAAGTGAATATTGTGACGTAAAAACAAGTTGTTTCTACGGTGTGAAACGGGAAATACAACACGTAATTGTTTTAGATAACATTTTGATGTATGTTTGTTTTATTTATTGATTTATTTATTTATTGATTTAATTTGTGTACCAACAAAGACACCTGAAGTGTCAACCTAGCTAGCTTAAAACCTGCATTAATGTTAGCTGTCGTAAACCTAATAATGTGTGCTTTTTAGAAATGTTTTTGTATGTTGTTACACTTGTTGCTTACCGCAAACAGTTGATACACATATATTAATTAAAAGTTATGCTACATATATATATATATATATATATATGGCAGCTACATTATTGTGGTCATTTGCTTTGTAACTGTAGATTGTAGCTTTGAAGTAACAGTTTAGGTTGTTTTTTTTTCAACGCCATTTTTGGGTAGGCTCATTGATAGGTACGTTTTTTGTGATAAAGTAAATCTATTTATATATTTTAAAACTATGGCATGTGGCAAACACACTGGTGTATAGATAGATAGAAGTAGATGTATAAATAGATGGTAGGCCTACTTTATGTATCCCAATGTAAATTTGACAGTAGCACAAGTCACATCAGTCAAAAACAACCAAACAAAAAACAAACAAATATTTATTTAATAGTGGTTAAATTAGCTGAAACAAGCATCCAACTGAGGCTTTCATCTACCCTTTTTCTTCTTAATTAATTAAGCGTTCAATAAAAATTAAATTTCCCAGAGACCAATGTTACATATTCAAAAAATCCCAACAAATTCCATATTCGTGAGAGAACAATAATTTATCACAATAATTTACTTATTATGTATGTATTATTATTCTTCAAATGTTTCATCGTTATCTTTGCATTATCAAGCAGGTGAGTCTGTCATAAATCATAAGTAGATCCGGATAATGTTTTGTTTTTATTTCATCTCCTCCCCTCCAGGTCGCCCTGAGGCGGCAGCAGGCTCAGGAAGAGGAGCTTGGGATTTGTAGTCCGGTGGCTATGTCCGGTCCCGAGGTGATGGTGAAGAATGAAGCTGCAGCAGATTGCTTGTTCTCTGAGGAGGGAGGAGCTCCTTCACCAACTCCTTCTCTTGCTGTCACAGGTGAGTTATCGTGTACTGTGTCACACCACTAATGTAGCCGATAGCTGCTTATACAGCTGCACAGGTCTTTCGATGGGTGTGTGCAACTACAAGAAAACATTTCTTTAGTGTCTGTTTAGTCTACTGTTATTGTAAAACAATAAAACACCCAAAAAGTCAAGAATACTTTGAAAGATATCATCAATAAGAGACGTTTTCGTGGGAAAATCAGTGAAAATCAAATTTGATTTTGGTGGCAGCGGTATGAAAGGGCCCCTTGGCAGTCGGTGGAGGCAGACACAGATATGGTGTTCCGTGCCTGATAGCAAACGTTAGGAGGTAGGAATATGACTGGTCAAGGCTACTTGTGTCTTCTGCTTTGTGTTCATGTGAGGGCCAACCATAAGTCTCTGGCTTGGCAACAGAGAGGAAAAGACTGAGCTGGAAAAAGGAGTCGAGCACTCTGTGATCCGGTGATGACAAGACGCAGAACAGGGACAACAAATGTCATTATCTTTGGCGTCGGAGGTGCACACAGTGTCTTCATTGTGTAAGGGCGAAGGATCAGGGTCTGCCTGAGAAGAATGTGGCCTTGTTGATAAGGAAAGAACAACGGATAATGAGCAATGATGGTGATGGTGATGGTAATACTCGACCAGAGAGGGCAACCCACATTCCTGCTTTGTGATGGTGTGAATGATGTGGTAGGTCGGCTAATTTTGACGTCAAAAAACACCTCCCACCTGCAGATGGTGCTGTTGATAGCGATTTGAGCTGTGATGGGACAGCCAGAGAAGTTCAAGTCTTCTTTTCCTGTTTAATGATCGATCAAAAGACCTACTGCAAGCCAAATAATGTCAGGAAATACTCAGCTGGGAAAATAAACACCTAAAAGTCAGCTTGAGCTCTGCTGTTGGGTGCATAATTCATAGTTTTACAAATTTACGTATTATTAATCCAAGTTACTAACCATACATAAATACATGCGCGTAATCCTCAAATCCATATTTCAAATGCGATAATGATCTAAAATCCAGCCGCATGCGTCACACTTGAGCCTCTGAATTGATGTCGGGTGTCTTATTTGTTGTCTTTCTCTCTGTGTGTGTTGTTTTTGTCCAGGCAGCCGCTCAGCTTTGCCTCCCAGCGCGTCAGCTGGTGCCCGGGCTCACAGCGAGGGATCGTCAGACCTGCTGCTGGAGACTTCCTATTACAACTTCTACCAGCCGTCACGCTACCCAGCCTACTACGGCAACCTGTACAACTACCAGCAATACCAGGTGACTAACAATAACCACTCCGCTGTTTGTTAATAACAGTCAAACTCTACCTGAAGCCTTTTTTAAAGGGCTCAAAGTACTGTCGGTATATCACATGCTGGTCCTTTCTGTTGGCTACCTGTAATGTGGTGAGGGTTTTGTGCCACTGCCGGGGACACGTATGTGTGCCTTAACTACAATTCATAATCTTATTTAAATTGGAAATACAGACTTGGTAACAAAACACATTTATGTTTGCTGAAGTACTCAGAATCCTTTCAATACAAAGTGTAAGGAGTGTGAAAGTAAAAAGGCAGATTGTTAGAAACGTCTCGTAAACATCTGTTCTGTCCCAAAGTGATGTTAGTCTCTCTGCTCTGTGTTAAAGGTGATGGACTGGTGTCAAGTGTGTTTGTGTGTGTGTACACGTGTGTGTGTGTGTGTGTGGGTGTGTGTTGGAGGGTTAACTTTACATCTGAGCTGCTTCATGCCACAGAAACAGGAGATAAGCTGCTTAGCTACGAATCCCCTCAGCATGAACAAGGCTTACTTTCTATTACCTCGTCAGATAACTTGTCACAGTAATATGAAGCGAGTCGACTGTGTGAAGGCACAGCTGGAAGAGACCGACGTAGCACCAAATATTAGCCTCAGAAAATCGTCTGTCACACCAAAATGATTTGTCTCTGGGATGAAAAGTAGTCAACCTCAAACCTCTAAAACAAAGTTCCAGTCCTGTGTGGTCCTAGCCATGAGCTGAAGTGACCTCAAAATATTCTTTAAAGTTACTACAAGGGACTTTCATTTTGTGGACTAAAGTGGTAGTGTTTCTGAGCATCAGAGTCCTTTTTAGAAAACCTCTCATTTCACTGCAGCAGGGTCTGACAGTCTGCTCCTCTCGGTCCTGTTTCTGGTTCTCTCGAGCCTCCCTTCCCTCCAGCAGGCCCAGCAGTACGGCCTGGGTGTCCGGCCCCATGACACCGATGACGAGCATTAAGAATAACTATATAGAAATAGAAACTAAACCTGTTTCATTAACAGTTAGATCTGCAACATAAATCGGCACGTTTAGGAAGCCGGAGCCAGAAAGTATTTTGCATTTCTGCTTGTTAAACTATTGATCAATTATCAAAATGTATTCTTTTTCTTGTCACATGAATTAATGAACTAAATAAAAGTCATGTGTCCTGGTACAGAAAATAACAGACTTACAGAACACAAAGAGAAAGCTAATTTTATTTTGAATTAAAAAAAGGGAGGAGGCGTCACTTTGATGTGACGGTGATGTAACTGGTGCATGTGTAGTCAACCTTGTGGGCACTAGAAGTTCATTTTCTTTACGTGTGGAAGTGATTCATATCATTTTTTTTATTTCTTTGTTTTCCTTCGAGATGGATGAGAGTGTCTGCTTTAATGTCGGCACTTACGGTACAACGTAGGACACATCGGGGAGACGGTGCCCAGCGTTCACCCGCCTCACTCACCCATCTGTGTGTTCACACTGATTCATGCGTGAATGTATCTCTATTGTGTCAAACTGGGATGAGCTTGTGCGTGATTAGAGCTATAACTCTCAGATGAGGTGGGTTGTTTTTTTATGAACAACATTTGTCCACCTCTGCTCTCTCCTCTCCGCTCGCTCTCTCGGTTTCCCCTCAATAGCAACATCTAGTTTTGGGGTCACTGCCTCCGCTAACCTGCCAGCGCACAGCACGAGAGCCTGAATTGCAAAGGTTAATGGTATTGTCTGTCGGCGGAGGAGCAGGCCGCTATGCCTCGGCGCTCGAAGGAGAAAGTGAGCACATTAATGCTAATCAGTTAGCACTCTTTAGCATAATTTAGCCATCCTCCTTTGTGATTTATGATATTTTTAGTGAAGTTGTCAGGTTGAGAGGGCGACGTGCTACGGTTATTCAAATTCAGGGACTACTTTATTTGATTTTTTTTTAGCATGAAGAGCTCATTATTTGAAGATGAGTTTCAAACATTGTGCCACAAACACACAGTTGCACAATTTTTAACTAGAAAGTGAAGTTTTTTTTATTGCCTTATCTACTGGCTAAAAGAAAAAGATGTTCTCCTGTGTCTCCTTTACCCGTCCTAAACCGCCACAATTTAAAGGCTTATATCCACTATTTGCATCCCCAACTGAGGTGATTATCCTTGAGTTACTCAATTTAGATTTTGTCTCCATATTTGCTGTTGAAGCACTTATCTGTGGTCTCTCTGCTCCATCCGGAGAGCTGCGACGTCTTTTCTCTTTGACTTTCTGTCCACTGAGTTAGTTTCTGAAGGTGTCGCTCTAATCTCCGCCATAACAGCTGGTGAAAGTATAATTTTAATTTTTTTAACAAGTATACAATTAATGCAAATTCGTCATTAAAATAGCAATTCTCACCTTCATTATTTTGAGTTATGTTGCTCTAGAGCCTCATGCTGGTTTCACTCAAGTGTTGATGGAGAGAACCGTAGTGGATGTTTATTTATGTTAATAGTTATAGCTATTTATCTGCCGTTATCTATTATTTTGCAAGTGCATCTGCAACTCACCGCCATATTGTTAACACTGAATTCCTAATGTTTTGCTCGTTAGTTTTCTCATTTATTGACCTAAATACCACAATACGAAGAGTTAATACAAATAAAACAACTGTACAGAATGAAATAAAAACATTCGGTACAAACAATATTTCACACAAAGTACAACACTACACTGACGTCTTGCAAGATCTCAATTCATTTGTTCATTTTGCAATTACAGTCGATGGTTTGCAGCAGATTTAGGTTCGTAGTTTGTTGTCTTCTGTCAACCTCTTTGAATAAACATTTCCTTAAAATCCTGACCAATCATTCTAATCTCAACGATAGTGATTATCCTAATAAAGTGATCTGGAGGTGTTGGGCTCCCCACGCTACTAAATCAAAAACCCCACAAGGAAACAGTGTGGTCTTTATCAGTGTAAGGCCATCTACCTCCTCTCCTCTCCTGTGCACTCAGTGGTGCTTGGCTGTCATGCAGGTGGATGATGATAGTATAAGGGTGGTGTAGAGCTACCAGACAGGAGATGGTGCCAGATAAGAAGACCGGCCCCTCTCAGGGAGGTAAGGAAGCCCCCCCAGGTGTCTGCAGGTTAGCCAGTGAGTGTGGAGGAAGGACTGTGGATGTGTGGCAGCGTTTACCTCAAGGCCATTTGTTTACCATACTCATGTTCTGTGCCATGAACATGCATTTAGAAACGGAGGTCTGAGGGTCTTCATTTTTCAAGTTATCACCAAGTCATCCATGAATCTGACAGCCAGACTGTTGCTTGTGCAGAACGCCTCTCAGAATTCATCTCAAGCTAAAATAAAATCCTAAAGAAGCAGATATGCCGTCAGATTCTGTTTCCGCCTTAACCACCACCTCTCTGATAATCTGTGTAACACTACACAGAATATGAGGCTCAGCTTGGCTGTGGGGTCACTGCTCAGTGGGATTTTTGGAAACGTAAGATTGAATTTCCTTTTTAAAACAACTGAACGGTGACCCACAGGCAGCTCATGGGGTAGAAACGAAGACGCTTAATCAATCGTATGAGGTCGAGAAGTAATCTAAAAGAACACAAAAGGCAATATGTCAACAACAGTATGCGCACACACACGAAACAGCATTACTGTAGAGCTCAAGTACTGAGAGGGTGTTATGTGTGTTCTGTAGCATATCTGACGTGATGAACACTCCCAGGGAACTGGTATTGGTTTGGCCTTTGGCTGTTGGGAGGATGGTAGTAATAGACTCACTTTAGAGGTATTTCCACATAATGTTACCCAACATGTTCAGTGTTGATATCATTTACTGGAAAACCCATGACCCACCTGAGTAGTGGGTAGTACTGTATGAGAGGGTCTCGAAGCTTTGACTTCGCAGGTGTATTCCCGGGAACCGTAAAGCCTAAACATATCAATGAGGCTAGGTGTCAACAGTGGTGGAAGAAGTACTCAAATCTTTGACTTTTTATTGTGTGGCTGTGGCTCAAGGGGTAGAGCGGGCCGTCCTTTAATCACAAGGTTGTCGGTTTGATCCCCGGCTCCTACTGTCTGTGTGTGGAAGTGTCCTTGAGCGAGACACACTGAAACCCAAGTTGCATCCGAGGCGCTTCACAAAGACTCATTTCAAACCAAATCCAAAGTCGCGTACTGAATGAAACATCGTCTACAGCCCCACCGGACAGACGTACGACGTCGGGAACAAAAATGGACTGTCACATCACAGCTGAGGACAAATCGCGCCACATCTGGGACGCCTCTTGACGTCCCAACGTTGACCACTAGAAGCACAAAGCACTATAACGTGCACAGCTGTAAACATGGCGAAATTAAAGAGGGCCGATGTTGCTGGTGCTGCTCGGTGGAACCGTGAACTCCGCCAAAGGAGGTTAAGTTTACGGTTCGGTTTGTTTGTTTGTCAGCAGGATTACAGAAAACCTAATGGCCCAAAGTTCATGAAACCTGGTGGAGGGGTGTATCGTGGGCCAAGAAATAATCATATTTTGTAGCGGAACTGAATCACGTGTCAGATTTCACTCTCCTTAACTTTACGAAGGTCTATGGGCCTTGGCGGAGGTCTGAGATCAGGCAGATCTATGATTGGTTGGGGACCATCATGTCTTTTTAATGGGTAATGTTAGTATGGCTGGTTGGAAAGGTATATTGGTCAGTGCATGAGAATATGGATGGAATGGTTAAATAACTCTGCAAAGCTACACATTATAGTTCAAACAGTAATCCCCCTACCACAGTGCACTGAGAATGGTTTGGCATCGATACTCCGTGGATCTGTCTGTGAACCTTTTCTATGAGCAAACTTTCACTGGGACAGTTTTGTTTGTCTGTATGTGTCCTGCAAACCGTAAGCTTATCGTGCACTTTCAAGACTCCAGTCCAATCTCTGTTGTATTTTTCACGGCCTAATACAAGAGCAGAGTGTAGCTTAAATAACAGTTTATAAAGCTGTCGCGGAATTGATGGTGTGGACAATACGGGTGACATATTACAGGCTGACAGAAATCAAATTCCATAAAAGTGAAATTGAAAAGCCTCCGCGAGGCGGCCTTGCTGCTGAGTAGACGGCTCGTTTTAAAGTTTTCAGAGGGCTGGAGCCAGCCAGCCAGCGCTGCGTGTTGCAGCCCATTTTTCGAACAAGCCTCGGACGTGTGAACTCAAACCGCTGATATTATTTCATCTCTGTCTTCTTCCTGGCAGGTTAGGCTGTAACGTGTTGCCTGTGAATATCTGATGGCCGATTTGGAGGATTGTGCAGTCAAACATATGTGAACAATAGT
This sequence comes from Lycodopsis pacificus, assembly GCA_028022725.1. Taxonomy (NCBI): domain Eukaryota; kingdom Metazoa; phylum Chordata; class Actinopteri; order Perciformes; family Zoarcidae; genus Lycodopsis; species Lycodopsis pacificus. The sequence goes on along the minus strand of CM051692.1, from coordinate 13,339,562 downwards.
GTTTATATTGTATTAGAAAATTCTGGGGGTTATGTAGTTTGTTGTAAAATGAATACCCGTATGTTGCAATCTAAGCTAAAATGGTAAACATTCTCTTCTTCCAGCTTCAACAATGGGAAGATTTGTTGCTTTTCTCTGTCATTTGTGATATTAAACTGAATATTTTGAGATTTTGGACTGTTGATCAGATCAAACAACACATTGGATGACTTCACCTTGTGTTTTAGGAAATATTTCGCAATTTTCTGATATTTTTAATGCTTAACAATTGTTTGATTGTTTGAGAAAAGGAGATTAATTGATAAAATAAGCGTTAGTTGCAGCCCTATTGTAGTTGCAGTCTTGAAATAACCAAACATAGAATCACCAAAACCCAGCTCGAGTCTTTGTTGGATGTAAGAAGCTCTCCTGGGACCTGTACTATGAAGCGAGTTCAACATACCCGGGGTATCTTTTGGTTATCTCGTGTAACTAACCGTATCAGCCGCGGTCCGCGCTAAGCGGTTCCACGAAGCTGGTTATCAACTTGGTACGTCAACCCTGCGTTTCTCCATCTGGTTATGAGCGCGTTCACATAAAGGTTGCATAATAGAATGAGCAAGAAGAGAACCTCCATCCCAGAGTTAACCCTGAAGTTATGTGTTTTTGTGTCGTCTTGTATGAAGCAGATGCCTCATGCTGATGGCCGCCTGTCCAGCCACAACATGTCCTCTCAGTACCGCATGCATTCCTACTACCCAGCAGCCACCTACCTGACTCAAGGCACCTGCGCACCGCCCCTCTTCAGCCTGGACGACAACAACATCAACTGCTCTGAGACCATGGCAGCCTGTGAGTGACACACGGAGACACTCGCACACACTTCTCAAGCCCCATAAAGTTTTATCCAGACTTTATCTACAGTGTGGTTAAGTACATTCAAGGGAGGATTGCACTCAAGTTTAGAGCGCCATAAAAGTTGTAAGATGAAATTCATCTAAAGTGAAGCTTTTTCACTTTTACTATACTTACTTTTTTACTTTACTTCACATGCACAACTGTGTGCAGCAGGTCTGAAAGTTGAAAGTTGATTGAAATTACAATCAGCTGTTCAGCCTTACCCACTTCTTATTCACAGTTATTCATGGTATTTAAAAAAAATCACCGAAAAAGTAATCAATTTTAAAACAACCACAAAACTGTCTCGACAGTGCAGCTCTGTTTGTTGTTGTTGTTGTTTGGAGATGACGTAGATCTGATATCTGATCTCTGGCTCTCTACGGCCAACGACCTGAGATTGAGATCTCTGCTGAGCACGGCTGCCTGGATTCTCAGTCGCTATGAATGGGGGTAAATCAGATTGTGTGCATTGCTTAATGCGTTCAATAAAGTATTCGTGGAACTCTGCAAGGAATGTGCGTAACTGAGCGATGAGAGTGAGATAAGAGGGACGATCCTGCACGATGCAGAGACACATCCTGCAGTAAGTGTGATATGACAAAACCTGGCGGTGTGGTTGCAGAATGCAACCAGCTGAGTACCCCTCAGCTCACTTCTCTCTTTCCAAGGCTGTAATGTGAGCCGCCGTTGGCCTCGCTCAGAGGCCATCCTGACCACAGTAACACTAGTTTAGGAGCAACAGAAGTCAGGCGGCTGGCGATGCCACGGTTTTGCTCACGTTACCGCAGTTTGACAAGCGTGTCGGAGAACTACGGTGGCCTTCAGGTGACAAAAAAGCACGAAAGGCTCAGGGTTTGGTTTGTCCATTCTTGGCTACTGTAGAAACACTATGCTGGTCTTTATTTTACTTTAACTCCAGTCGTCCTACCCTCCCGAGACATTCAGGTGTGCTGAGATATTTTTAAGTTATGCGGAGCTTTAAATGCGTAAAATCAGGCTCGACTCTTCTTGTTATTAACCAACTCTGTCCGGTGTTACCTGGTTTGTCTTGAACGGGTTGTGATTGACAGAAGACAGGTCCTGTTGGTTGTCCCTTTTTATTTTCTATTTTATTTAGAATTAAATAAGAGTGAAGAATCCTATAAGGATTTGTTCTTCTAATGTATTATCTTTTAATGATGTTTCTTTAAAAACTATCATAAAAATACCATTCAGCATAAAACGAGGGAAAAAAAAGGTAATTTTCTTTTCGGGAATTAAAAGATGATGGTGATCAGTTAAAGAGCAGTGGTTTTGTATATTATTACTCATTTGTGAAGATGCCACCAGCATCACAAACCTAAAGACCCACACAGCTTCCCCTTTACCTGCATTTGTTTATGACTTTCACCTGTACGTTTCCTGTGAGGGTCCCGAGTCAGCACCCCGCCGTGAGTCTCCACGCTCCATTACAAGATGACAACACTCTCCGCGGGTGGTCCCACAACCGACTCCAAAACCAGAGAAACAAAACACCTAAATCAGTGTTTTGTTTCTGGCTTGTGACCCTTTTTTAAAAGGACACAATATTTACTTGCAACACCTCAAAATGAATATTAACATTGGACACCAAGAGTCTTCTTTCTTTGACACTGCGGGATAAAACTTACGAAAATAATACTTTTGAATAATCCATCTTTGGCATTAATTTGAATATTTTTGAGGCCTTGAGGGGTAAATTTATCGAATATTTCAAAAGAAAAAAGTCAAATATTTCAGACACGGTGGAGGAAATAGTCAGTTTTGCAGTAGAAATGTTTCTGTTTTGTTTCACCTTCATGAATATCTGTACTGTGTCTAACACTGTAGTAATGAGTAATGTAATCAGAAGTAGGGCCTGCCACAGAATGGCATTCCCATACAACAATTAGTTTTCAGTATCTCTTGTCAGACAGTGGGAGGAAGTTTGTTTGAGGTTTTTATTGAGTCAGTCCAAACATTTGGTGTCTAATTGGTGCAACCACTGTCTATTTCAGTGTGTGTGTGTGTCGTATCTAAACAGGAGGCTTCCACCGACTGAAGAAGAATCCTGTTGTTTTATAAGAGCCTCTGTGTCTCAGATGTCTTTTCCTTGTCTGAACAGTTGTGTGTGTGCGTGTGTGCGTGTGCGTGTGTGCGTGTGTGTGTGTGTGTGTGCGTGCCAGGAGTCCTGGACTGTGTCCTTGATGTTGTTCCAACTCATATCTTATCAGCCGAGTCCAAATCACTCTGCAGGGTTGTAAGCACGTTGTTCTTGTCGAGCTTCACATAATGAACTCCTTATCTTTTTTATTGCAAAAAGGCACAGTAGCTGTTTAACTTTTTTATTTTGCTACTACTGAGTTATTATGATCTGAATTACTATAATGCAGTGTTAGTTATCCGGAGTGACATGGGGATTTATGTTCATATGGAGCTGAAACAGTTAGTCAGTAATTAATTGAGTCGTCAAATATTCTTTGTTTTTAAAGTTAAGTAAAAACCTTTGGGGGGGGGTTGGACTTGGGCTGCAACTAACTCTAATTTTGTTTTCAATTAACCATCATTCTTTTGATTACTTCCTTGAGTAATCAAAAGTTCCCACAGCACACGGGGACGTCTTGAAATTGAAACAGTTTGATACCCTAAAGATATTCAGTTTCCAATCAAGAAAGACTGAAACCTGCAAATATTAACGCTTGAGAAGCTGTAATTTAGTTTTTTTCATTCTTGTGATTAATCGATCATCAAAATAGTTTCTGATTAATATTCTGTCCATCAACTAATTGATTACCGTAAGTGACTAATTGCCTAATTTTGGACTGTTGGATAAAAGAAGTAACTTTAAAGACAAAATGACAAATCAGTTAAATCACAGATTAATGAGCAGATTTATTGAAAATGTTTCCAAAGTCACTAAAACAGTTAAAGTAAGGAGAGTAATGCTGTTTTAATTTAACGTTTGCTTCAGCCACATCTCCTTTTAATCGGTGGATTCTTTCGCTCTGACCGAACACGTCGTGAACCTCCGGATCATCCGAGAGGAGGAACTACCCGTGAGCCTACCTGCCCTCCTCCTCTTCTACCTGGCTGCCAAACAGAGGCCCGTCAGATTTATCTCCCTCCCAGGATACGGCTAATCAGTTGGCCAAATACAGAGATCCAAATAACCTTCAGGAGTGCCACGCTGTCCTTTCTCCTCCTCCTCCTCCTCCTCCCCCCCCCCCCCCCCCCCCCCGCTGTCTCCGCAAAATTGCCTTCTGGAGTTAGTGAGCGGGAACAGTTAAGATTTACAAACAATGATGAAGCTTGTCATGCGTCTTTCTCCATCCGTCACGGCGGGCCGGGCGGAGCTGTGGGTAGAGCCGTCCCGGTGTTCTTCATAAAAGCCAGCTCTCTGTGAAATACGCCCCCCCCGACCGGCCTGTTTACTGCCCCGCGCCCGTCAGCAGCACCGCCGCCGTAAATCGCAGAGCGGGAGGTGACAGCGCAGTCCATCAAACTCACCCCCACCACCACCACCTCCTCCTCCTCCCTCCATATATACACACACAGAGACACACACACTGTTTCTCCACAAACACTCACTTGTTCACCATGAGGCTCAGATGAGCTGCCTGTAAAGAGTTATGGCTGTTTCAGTCTTACGGGAGAGACGGCAGCTTCAAGCCGGGAGTCTGTCGGTGTTTACGTTCTCTCTTTCTTGTCCTTGTCGAGATTCAAAATTCAAAACTGCTCAAAGTTTGTACAGCACAGCAACTTTCCTTTCACGTACTTCTTCTTCTTTCTTTCTTTCTTCTTCAAGATTTATACTAATATCAGACCTCCGCTGCTCCGGCCCTACGTTTGTCTGTTTTGTTATATTGGTGTCAGCACGGAGCGCACAGTCATTTAAATGCAAATCAGATCGTTGAGGTATTGCAGATGTTAATCCTGCTAATCGATAGACCTGTGTGAGCCCATTAAGTTAGAAATCCATTACTATCTTTCTAGATGATATTCTATTGATTTCTTTTCTTGCTTCAATCTATACTGTACTGTACACCAGAGTGAGTAACTGCGTATGAAGTCTGTCGTTTCGGGTTCTCCGCCTCCTCTGGGGAAAAAAATGGAGTAAAAAAAATCAACAAAGTTTCTTTGTTTCGTGAGTAAAATGGGATTTACCTGCTTTCAGATCAGATTACTTCAAACTCACACCCACACTCTCTCTCTCTCTCTCTCTCTCTCTCTCTCTCTCTCTCTCTCTCTCTCACACACACACACTCGAGGCCACACTCATTCTGGTGATGAGTGAAGGACTCTCACTCTTTCGGATTTATTAAACCCGAAACAAATCGGTACTTCCAACTCAAGAGGTGACCTTTTGTAAGGAAGTGCTGTTTCATGTCGTGTAGCAGCAAGAGTTCATTTCCTTTGGTCTCTGACAGGCTGAGAACATCACTCAGCTCACTGCATCTACTCTGTTGTGAGGAAAGCAAAGCAGACACTGTGGGTTTGTGGTGTGATGTCTTCTTAGCAATCTCTGCAATTACTACTGTATCAGCAAGTGTATTACTACTGTATTACTACTCACATCATTACGTTGTGGCATCTAGTATGATGGCAAAGTTTAGATTTAAACACGTTAACGTGACTTACATAGAGACAATGATTATATATATCCTAGTTGTCATTTTTCAACCAAATCTAGTCGGGTTTTAACTCCTAAACTCCCTGTGTTCATTGGGATTCATGCATACTAACAATATCTTTGAGATTGCTTTAATGAGATTTCTGCTCAGTGTTGACTTTTGGCCAGGAAACAGAAAAGATGCCCGTGGAAATTCCTTACAAATGATAAAAGTCTGCAAGTTCTCATGTCAATGAGACGGTGTGGCGGATAAACAGATCACAGTTTTTTTATAACCTTTTCTCAGTTCAGTAAACAAACCCAAAACCTTTAAAATGAGATTTGTCTTGTAGGCTAATAAACCCCAGAAAGTATCCCCAACAAATGAATGCATTCTGTTTGAGACAATGACTCGATTCAACCTGTAAATAAGAGCCAGCAGCAGAGAAAGTGACCCTGCTGGGGGCCCGACGGGGCCCCTCATTGAGCATGTAGCTGATTGACTGTCTCTCTTGGCTCTTGGTTACAGTGGAGAAGTCCTGTGTGGCCCCTCAGATTGTCTTCCCTTCCCTGCTGTGCTGCTAAGTGCCCTGAGAGCCTCCGGGGCCCGTGGATGGACTAAATACCAGTGTAATTGTCTGCTCGGGGCACAAGCACCGGTGTAATGTGTTGTACAACACCACCATTAACGGGGCCTGGGGCTGTACACGCATTAAAGGGCCGGGGCGGTGTAGTTTATGTCCTCTTGCCTTCACACTCTCTCTCTCTCTCTCTCTCTCTCTCTCTCTCTCTCTCTCTCTCTCTCTCTCTCTCTCTCTCTCTCTCTCTCTCTCTCTCTCTCTCTCTCTCTCTCTCTCTCGCTCGCTTACACCCTTTCAGGTCTCTCACAGCTGGACAGTGTGAGAGTGACATGAAACGTGATTCTATTAACTTCTGTTTTATCGTAGAGATAAAGTCCCTCCCCCCCTCCGATGGACCACCATGGGACTTTATTTGGCAAAAGACCATGTACCGTAATTGACGGCGAGAGACGAATATTTATTGTGATCCCGTTTGAATTGTTCCATTAATTACACATAATGATGTTTGGCGATTTAAAAGATACTTTTTCACGTCAAGAAAGTCCCAGTTTGTCGTAGATTTGTTTGTCTGCACAGTGCATGTCACCAACACGGAGGTTACCTTAGCTATCTAGAGTGGTAACGTAGCTATGTTCCACAAACACAAGGCGTGTTTTATCCAGCAACTCTTTTTATCAGCCGGGAAGCGATAGAACGAGTAAGAATAGAAGAAGAACGTTGTTGGAGTGAGTCTGTTTTGTGGTACGAAACACACAGGCAGCGTAGCTCCAGCGAGAGACGGCTCTTCTTGACGTTTGGGTGTGTAGTCTTTCTCATTATATATTTGATATCTTACACACGCAGTTTACGACAAAATGTCTTGACGTGCAAAATTATCTTTTAAATTGACAAACATATTTGTAATTCGTGGCACAATTCAGACAGGATCAAGAAAAGATTCTCGTTGTTGACTATCGTTCATATTTTTCCCCCCAAATAAAGTCCCACGTGGTCCACCGGAAGAGGCGGGACTTCACCTGCTGTTTTTTGTGCAGACAAAGATATACCAAACGCAGTTATATTTAGATACATGTATATTTGTTTACATACCGGTAAGTAAATAAACATGCCTAACCCAGAGCTTTGCTTGAAAACTTCATATTTTTAATGACGCTTTTTTTTGCCTCACAGTTGCCCTGAACATCTAATTGTTCATTGTGACGGTAAAGGAGAGGGCTCTTTTTAATTAAGATGCAATGTTAATTAAATTAGAATTAAATGGAATTAATTCCCAATCACTATTATGGGAAGTAAAAGAAAACAAATGTAACTGTAACATGTTATTTGCTAATTTACCAGATCTACAGCCTGCACGTAAACAAAGAAATGTAAATCTTAGATCACTTGGAGTAATATCCTTAACTAACTCGAGGGCTTGCATGTGTTTTGTGTCCAAACTAATACAACAGTTATAGTCTAACACTTAAAAACACTTATTGACCAGAGTCCAGAAGGGTGTGTTTGTGATCTGACTGTTAAAGACTTTTCTCTGAACACACATGCAGTGGATGTCGTGTTCCTGACGTCTCTGCTTAAAACAAACCCGGCTAGTTACGATGCGTTCCTACCTAATCGTGCTCTCGTAGTCACTTTCCTTGCGTTGTTTTGAGCGCTGAGTGACGGATGGCGTCGCCTTGGCAGCTCTCTGAAACAGCTGACCGCCTTGGATAAACACATCAGGCAGCGTTAGCCCCCCGCGGGATGCGTCCTTCTTTCCATAGCAATATATTTCACTCTTCCTGTGTCCTTTACTTTGGCATTTTTCTTACCCTGTCGACTCACAATGAATCTCTGCTTTAAAAAAAAACCTAATGATAGAAAAGTCCCGCACACATATCGATCGGGCCGCCTCGGCTCATTATTGCATATCCATAACTTTTCGACGAGGCGCGTCAAGAAGCCCGGCGATGGACTGACAGGCCATTTTGTGAGTTGATGGGGCACAGTAGCCGAAATGGAGATTTAGCATGGCGACGGGGGGGGGGCCGTGTCACGCCTCTCCGGCAGTCATCTTCATCGGGGACAGATTGGTTAACAATGCGGGAGCAAAGGTTCCTCTCTGCTTAATTAGCCTTTGACCCCCCGACACCGACGCCTTCTGTCAGCCCTGCGTCGGCCCTCCGCTCCACAGCAGACCGATGATGAGCGTTTAAGTGTTTTCTGACCCCCCGTAATGGCTCCATAACGGACTGCATCGCTCCGAAAACAGTTGTCTCAACACATCTTCGTTTGCGAGATGAAAGAATGAGAAATACGTGGAGGATTTAACTCGCGCACACCACAGTGGAACGAGTAGTCCTCATACATGATAATGCAAACGCTATTATTTGACTCTTTGTTTTGTTCTCCGATTAAAGTGTTCGATGTGGCTTGACATTAGTAGAAAGCTCGGGCGTCACTGTACGAGCTCTGTTGCGTTTGCTTCACCGGCAGCAGCAATATGTCAGAAGCCATAACTCGTAAGTGGAAAAGTGCATTTGGTCGGTTTGTAAAACCTCAAGTGGATCGAACCAAATGAGAAATGTCAAGAAGAAACGTTGCTTCACAGCAAAACACCAGATTGTCCTGGTGACATAGATCAGATATTTTAAGAAATGTAAACTTGTCTCTTTGACATTTTGTTTATGCACATTTAGAAAAGAAGTTATGCCTGTAGGGATGGCAGTGGTGGTCACTATTGGACGGATTACCTGAACATTGTGTACAGATGTTCATGGTACCCAGAGGATGAACTGTAGTGGCTTTGATGATCTCTTCCCAGCGAGTTTAAATGTTCACCCATCCAGTGAACTAGCTCAACATCTCGTCACTCTAGACGTCCGTGGTGATGAATGAATGAATGGATGAATGAATCCTTGGTTGACATTTTGTGGTTGAGGGTGAAACATCTCCACAGCTGTTGGATGCTTTACTCTGCATATTGTGCACTTATTAAGTGCTTTATTTTGTGTTTTATATATTGATTTGCATCACCAGCATAATGAGGAAATGCTTTTCATGAACGTTATGTTTTAGGTAAATATTGACAAAAGACGGGACGTATCTACTTTTACTGACCTAATCTTAAAGAAGAAGAGTTTTTGGATCTTAAAACCAAAATCTTCTGCGTCAAAGCTCTGTGCTTTATACGACCACCTCCTCTCCGACTCAAGTGTTGCACAAAACAGCATTTAATCGACTGGAATAAAAGGGACAGTAAATATAATCTCCAAAACGTGACAAAACAATGAAGTATATAACCATCATTTCTGGGTGCAGCTTTGGGTTATGCATAAAAATTGTGCTTTGCATGAGATGCCTTGGTTAATTTACTGCACATACGATAACAGATAACAGTAGGAAACCATTGAAACCTCCTCTTTTCTGCATTGCTGCGACTTCATACTGTTTATGAAGACTCGCAGAATTAGGACTCGGCTGTGAGCAGTGGTTTGAAACTGAGGGTGAAGGTCTGCGGTGTGAACATCAGCTGAGTGGCATGAGCCTCCACTGTTCAGCGCTCAGTATTTAAAGCCTGTCTGCTCTTTGACGGAGTTTTCTGGGCCATTAAGTCCTGCTGCCGGCCTGATGATGAGCAGCCGGACGCCCGATTTGTTTCTGGAGAGGCTGAGCCGTCCTCCGTCGGACCCCCTCACTCTGACCAGGGCTTAGACACAGCTCGTATCATTTTAATGGGAGCCATTTAATCCCAGGCCAACCTTGTCGTGTGACAGGCAACTCTTCATTCTGAAGATTGAATTTTTGTTCCCGTGCTGATGGCCTCCACTAAGTGCTCTCGTCCCTGGACAGCACTGGCAAATTCACACAGGTGATTGCTTTTGTTTTTGGTAACTTGCAGGTTGTGCATTGAATGTGGTCACACTTAGTAAATCGCAGACTGAGACACGGTTGAAAGCTCCAGAAAAGGCGAGTAAATGGTCCTTGAGTTAAGATTACTTTGTCAAACTTTCACGCTTGATATCACGTTTAAAATCCCTTTTAATCTGGTTTAACAACGATAACATGCAGCCAGCCGTGTAGTGTGTCAGCATAATGAATTTAAATGAATGAGACTTGATTTCATTAACTTGAAATCACTCAAATTATTATGTTTCATACACTAAATGGCAAAAAGTATACGGACACCTGAGCATTACACCTGTATGAGGTTTGTTAATATATTTATTCTGCAGCTTTAACGGCCTCTATTCTCCTCTCGATGTTTAAACCTGCTTCTACTCAGACACGAGAGCATTAGTGAGCCAAACACGGATGTTTGGTAAGAAGTAAACCATTTCTTTACGGACCTGGCTTTCTTCATGGGGGTGTTTGTCATGTTGGGACAAGTAAAGGGCCTTCAACAAACTGTCCACTGTTTCAATGATTTACTAAACTATCATGTCAACTAAAGGGCTCAGCCCACATCACGAAAACACTTAAAAAGTAAGTGCTTAAGTGAAGGGGTGTCAATATTCCATAGTGTATGTTTCAATAAATGAGTTAGAGCTGAAACAATCCATTGCTATTATGATTATTAATAATATTAGTCATTGTTGAAGCAAAGTTGCCAAACATTTACTACTTCCTGCTTGTAAACGGTGTTGATTTGCATCTTTTGTAGACCGCCGCACCCACGAGGGTCACTGTGACCTCACAAAACACGCTTTTGGAAAAACCTCAAGAATGAATATGCAAATTCAGTTATGACAATTTCACATACATGTCTAACAGGATACAATGATGACATTTTGCATGGACATACATCTACGTGGCCATTGGAGACAAACAACCGCAAGACAATCACTTTACTTTCTGTTTTATTTCCTTCAAATCTGATATATTTTGGTTTCAGACTGTTTAAGATTAAACAATAAACCGAATAATTGAGAGGATAATCTGCAGATTAATGAACATACGTCATGGCTACATATTCATTACTCTGAATGATTGTAATATGTTGAATTTTGACAAGTAAACAGAGAAGCCATTGAAGTAACAAACCTTGAGTTAATGATCAACAACAGCAACTGCATTAATATAGAATTATCATCAGTAAAGTTCATTTTTAAATGTTCTTCTAGATACGTCAGTAACTCACATCACGTACAGTTTAATGCAGAGTCGTGTGTGTGTACATGTGTGTGTACAGGCCTGTGTGTGTGTGTGTGTTTACTTAAGTGTTATCTACCCCTATGACCCTTGTGTACGGTGGATGAGTGTAGAGTATGAAACCCACAGAGAGAGCTTATCCTCGCTGCATCAGACTGAATTACCGTCTCTGCTCTCACATCTGGGCTTTTGTTCCCCTCTCTGGCAGCAGCAGAATGATTGCACCTTCATTCACTCCCTCCCTCCCTCCCTCCCTCCCTCCCTCCCTTCTCTTAACAGGACAAGTGGGAGGTTAAAAAAGCTTCCTTTTGTTATTCCACACAAAGACTGTTTAATAGTTTGGAAATCTTAGATAGAGTGCTGAGTGACTGGGAAAAGGGCAAAAGTTCACTCAGCAGAATAAACTCTCTTTCAACATCACCAGCAGGTTACGTTTGTCTTGTTACGAGCTTCTTCTTCTGTTTGTACGCGGTCTGAACCAACCAGTAGACTCTGTATTACACATCAGCGTCTCTCGTTCACTGCTGTAACAGCTGTCAACTCAAAGATACTCATTTAATTCAGCCTGTACTTTCCAGAATGTGGGTTTTGGCAGCTCGTTGGTGCCAAAAACTCAACAACTTCAAACTGTAAGGGACTCGTCTGCTGAGGGTTTTGTCCCCAGAGACATCGCTGCTTCACTCTGTTTTTAAGTGCCATTGACAGTGGTGGAAGTGTTTTTACTCAGGTACTTGTACTTTACTCGAGTATTACCATTGTATGCTACTGTACTTCTACCCCACTACATTTCAGAGGCAACCATTGTTGAACATTTCCCTCCCCTGAGTGTTTCCAAGAGGTTTTATTGTTGTTGCCGCTGTCGGCAACACAACTGGATCACTTTCCGTTTTCCTGAGAGCTACAGCAACTAAAACAACAACAACAACAACACAGGATGCATTGCATTTTGTTTACTACAGTTACACTGGTTGTTCCAGCCTAAGTCATTGCCTGTTGACAGCAAAGAACTTCCATTGATCTTCTTCGGTATCTGCGGATAGGAAATATTAATATTAATACAAATTTTACTTTACATTCATCAGATGTCCTGAAACATGCTGACTCCAGATAAATGATGTTTCTCCGTAACTGCTGGACGTGTAAATATGCAACTGTTTGCCTTATTCACTTAAAAGACGACAATCATGTTGCTGCTTTTCTGCATTTTTATAATTGTAAATTAAATATTTTATGGACCAAACAAGCAATTTCAAAGCCTCACTTAAAGCTCTGAGAACTCTGTTTTCTGACATGTTATCTTGATAAAACCATGATAAATCAAAGATATAATACAAAATGTAATTGACACTAAAAGTAACTTGTTAATTGTCTAATTAGCTGCAGCCATAGCGTCAACAACAGGCGCTTGCCGTCTCTCTGGTGTTTCAGCGACATTAATCTGCACTAGACAGGAGAGCAGAGGACGGTCGGAGGCAGCAGAGAACATGTGTTCCAGCGGTGGGTCGTGATTTAACATCTCCAGTGAGACTAACGCGTCCAGTTGCTTCCAGCCTTTAATTACACATCATAGATTTCCTGCTGATGAACAGAGAATTAACAGTGAACGGGGCTAATTCACAGCTGCTGCTCTCCTCTCCACCCACATGCTGTTATTGCTGTACAAGTGGACCGCCGAGAGCTGGCCGCACTTAGCTACACAAACATTAGTATTAACGATTGGGCTGCCAGTTTGGAATTGGTGACAAACTGCAGACGGGCAGGAATTGGAGTCCGAAACCAATCAGGAAGTTAATGGGGAGAAAAATGACTCCTCTTTTTGTCCCCCTCCCACCACTGCTGAGGAGGAGAGAGAGGGAGAGAGGGTGGAGGGTGAGGGATGAGGAGGCGAATCAAGGAGTCAAGAGGATTCTGGGAAACACTGGATGTCAGCTTTTGTTAATGTTGTCTTCATCAGGAGGTTATTCTGAGTAAACATGTATTTGTGAAGGTCTGCAGATACATTTAGATATTTTATGCTTTGACTGGAGCACATTTAGACATTTTTGGTTCTCATTTGACAAAGTTAACACTCAAATATCTCCAGAAAGCAATAGAATATACAGTTTTAATATTGTTTGTGAGATAATACACCTTAAAACACAATTTCCTTATCTATCTACTACATTTCTCTCATTGGTCAGCTCTCCTTTTGAGAACTATTTAACTCTCTAATGATCAGGGCTGCAACTTATGATTGTTTTCAACATTCAATCATCTGCAGATCATTTTCTTGATTCATTGATTAATCATTTGGTCTGTTAAAAAATATGTCTTGGTCTGTTGACCAACAGTCCAAACCCCAAAAGGATTCATTTAAAATGATATGAAACAGAAAAAAACAAGCAAATATTTAAATTTAAAAGCTGAAATCCTTATTAATATTTAAAAAGTTGCTTCCTTAACACTTTTTTGGTCATGGCCACAAATTGTTTTTTGCAAAGTATTGAAATCTAGCATCAAATGTGTTCGTATATTATCGTTTTCCTATTCATTGATCAGATAATTACTGATTTAAATAATAAATGAGCATAATAGTAATAACAGTATTGTATTTAATTGAGGCAACGTTCTTGTACGGCTGCTTGTGTTCAGACAATATTTAACATTTGAAACATGTTCCTTTTGTTGAATTAAATTAGCATTTGTTATAAAAATAAGCTTTTATTCCTCAATGTAAGGAATCAGTAAAATATTGTTTTGGTATTTATACAGAATCTCAGAGAAAAAAGTCAAATATTACATAAATAATAAAACCTTTCTTTGAAAAGTACTTGATGGATTAAACAATTTATTGCGTCGTGCATAGCATTTCATAAATAGGAGGAAATAAAGCTGAAGAGATTAGTTGATTCATTGACAATCAATCCACAATAATTGACAATCAATTAGCATTTTACAAACAAACAAAAACAAACAAACAATAATTAGCTCCAGCTCCTCAAAGGTGAGACAAGACGTTACCTGTACGGGTATTCATCACGACTTCCTGCCTTTATTGTTTGATCTTTGATCGTTAGTTGCAGCTCTACTATTTTTCTACTGGTCACAAGTTCTCAGTTCGTTTTTCTGGGAGCTTCCACATCGACCATGTTTAGTTCGGTTAAAACAAACTCATTAAAGACGCGATGAAGGTCCGCAGTCGTTGTTAAACCTAACACTTGAATCCCTGTACAGCCTGATGTCCTCACGGTGTTATGTTAGTGTGTGCGGTGGCTGTAGACGAGTGTTGAAACGTTTGGGTGCACACACAGGGTTGACTGTGAAAAGATCTTTTTGCTTTGTGCTCAGTGTCTTCCCTTTTTTGCTGACTGATTCAATTTGCTATAAATCGTGAAGAATAATTTAACCGCGCGGTCATATTCATATCAGGTGAAGACAGAGAGGAGCGTTCGTTGTGCTGATGATACGACTCTTCTCTGTCTCACTATAGTATTTCTCTTCTCCGTCTTTATTTACTCGCCTTACAGTACGAAGACATCTTTTATTTGATGTGTGCTGCTGCGCCTCCTGAGGCAATATGAATTTATCATATTAATGACTTTGAGGAGTATCCAAGAAAATAAGATTTGTTGCTCAATACCTGAAAGGGAAATGAGAGTTTTGAGGTTTATTTACTTTATGAATACGTATAAATACTTTACCGTAGTGTTTTGCATAATCAAGAAGTAGATATTACCCTAGTGGTGGTATTTTACCCAAAGATATTTCATAATGGCTCAGTTTGTGGTATAAATGTTGCTCTCGCATGGGAGACTCCCTGAGTCCTCCTGTATCTGATGGGCTTCACCAGTTCACCCTTACTGGTGTCTAATACAGCAGGTCCTGTCAGTACCAACACCAGCACCAGCGTGAGGGTTTCATGGGTTTTATGGGAATACGACGGGCATGTGACGACGTCACATGACAGAAGTTACTCCGAATTTAAAAGTCAAACACAGCCAGTGGATCCTGGTCTATCAAAGAATAAAGAGACTAAATTAGTTTTATTGTGCGTGAACATTTAAAATTGGGAGAAAACTGGCTTAATTTGAACGTTTCACATAAACATATGATTTAAGTTGAAATAGTCCAATTGATCTCTGATCAGAACTATTTTGTCTTTCTCGTCCCTGCAGCCTTCTCACCCAGCAGCACCACCACAGGTCACGACTCCTCCATGACCTGCAGGTCCCTCATGGTTAACTCCAACGCCAACGAGTGCGACGCCGGCGGCGAGACGCCAAACTTCTCCGTGGGCTCCGTCATCGACGGTGACGCCACCAAATAAGCAAAGCTAAGGACGATATCGTGCGTAAACTTGGATGTTCTTGTACAGTGTTGCTGAACGGTTTCTCTGTTTCTGTCCCGGACGCACGATGTCGTATGGTTGTCCAGGTTGTTTTCCTATATTTAGTTCATTTTTAGCTGGTAAATATTTTTGTTGAGGCCAGTTCAGCAGCATACAAAGGTCTCAGAAAGATACTTAAAGAAAATACATGTACAAGTTCACAAATGCCAACATGTGAAGCACTTTCCAGAATTTAAAGATGACTATAAATACGTCTTCTTGATCATTAATTGTCAAGATTGGACCAAATTATTCAAACTAGACGGTGACTTGTTGTGTATTTGTACAGTTGTACACTTGTTGTTTCTCTTTAGAAAGCAGCTGTTACGGCAGAGTTAAGTGTTGTTGTTTTTTATCCAAAACAATGAAGTGACATGTAGAATAATGATATTAAAATCTTTCTAGCGCACCGTGATGTTGACCGGTGCAGTTTTCACGCCGTGTGTTTGGTTAGATATTAGTGGAGGATCTTCGGGAAATCAGAAAACAGGCTTCGTGTTCGCTAAGATATATTTTTTGAGCTGAAAAACTGGAATCACTGTTACATCTCAAGCAATTATTTGGAAAATGTCGAAGGCGAAATGGAGCGAGTGTGTGCCCATGTTTCTAGTTTCATGTAATTCTCCCCTTAGTTCACATGCAATACATGAAGCAATACATGTATTGTAAGTTATTGTTCCCGGGTGTACCAACACACCCGGGAGTACATCTCTACATCACCGCAGCAAGCTGAGAAGAACCGCTGCAGGTCAGCAAGATAGAGACTTTAGTTACATAGAATAGCTGTTTCAACAGAATTTAGATAACTATACTGTGTTACAAAACACTGTAACTTCTCTTTAAATATGTAAATATTGCAACAGATAGAGGCTCTAGGCTGAAATATTGATATTTTAGAGTTTAAAATTATAGTAATTTTACATACGATGTATATTTTTATTCATAGACGCATCATTTTTGATTAGGATTCCTTAAATTACTTTTTAAAAACTTGTGACCAAAGCAAGATAGTTTATTAGACATTAGAAACCTAATGGAGACGTTTCTTTATTACCTCAAACATCTCTTTGGTGTTTCTGTGAAGCGATTTCTCGTATTCACCAAAATGAATATACATCTGTTGAAACATCAGCCTGGATTTTATTTTTTTATCGAATAAGCTCCGTTAAAAACTTTTTGCCCATATTTATGGCTCGATATCTTTTGACCTGCATCTCTGGAATATGCAGTATGAACAACAGTCAGATCCTTTGACGCGAGGACGTCCTCCTGCAGGTAGAAACCCGCAGGTTAGCCATGAATCACTTCTCCCTCCGCTGCGCGTGATGAGCACCGGCTGCTTATTTATGGCACACATCCAGCGCCGTTGTTTATGCCACATAATTTGCATGTCTATTGTATATTTGACCCGTTCAGGCCGGAGGTTTTCACTATGCACACGGGTTACTGTTGACACGCTTCGGTACGGCCGTGTAGACGCAGCGGGAGGCCGAGGAGCTGGATTTGTAGCAGTGATGTGTAGAGCTCAAACAATTAGGTGATTAATTGATCCAGAAAAAAGCAAACATTTTCATAATAACCTTATAGGCATTTTTCGAGCACAAATGCGGAACATTTTAAGATTTTAGCTTCTGAAATGTTTGGATTTGAAGACTTTTCTGATCTTAGATGAAAGTAAATTGAATATCTTTGTTGACCAAATAACTAATCAATAAAAAAAAAAAAGATCAGCAGATTAATTGATGATAGAAAATGATAATTGTTGTGTTTTTTAACAGATAACATACCTGGTCACAGTGTGTTTTTATGCAATTAACGACCCCCAAAGCAGTTCTTTACTTCATGAACTAACGTTGTGTTGCCCACTTCTGAGTCATGTTGTTTCAGTGTTAATTAAAAAGAAAACCACTCTGCTGCCTCTGTGAAGCCGACCTGTACGCCGCTGCACCGCGTACACGCTGTTGATGTGTTTTGTGTTTTATCTCCAGCTGCATGCTTAGAAAGTGTTTATTTGTGTTTGTGTTTGAATAAGACAGCAACAAAAGTAATTTGGAGTCCTGGAGTTTATGTCGCTACAAGTTTTCGGCGAATAAAGCCGCTCTGAAGTGATGGAGTGTAAATGTGATGCTGGAAACAACAATATAAAACAGACAAAAGAGAATTACTTGTATTTTCTTTCTGCTGCGCTGTGGGAACATTCATTGGATTCTGCCCCATCTGTTGTAATCAATAACGTGACCATCTTGTTTTTTTATGAAACGCACTTACTCTTAATTTCATCCACCAGTGGTTTTAGAGAGAGGAATGTGGAGTTACCTATAAGGCTTTGACATTATAAATCACCGCTTGAGACCAGATTGTACGGCAGTATCGATTGATCCTGATATATCACAGAAATTTACTGTCACTTCTGTTTTCAATTAAAGATACAATCAGTCAGATAATGACTTAATTGGATTTTACAGAAGATTGAGTTTTATTGCCGCGTGCTTTACGAGTTTAGTTAAGGAAGGCCGTTTCATCACGGCTGTCAGGGGGCTCGCCTCGTCCTTCTGTAGCTGCTGCCGGTGTACAGCACAGGGGAGAAAGTGTCACAGGATTGGTTTTCCTTGAGCTGCCGCCGCCTCCCATGAATCATGAACCTCCCCTTAATAGATAAAATCCGCCGGGATCCCACCGTGACACCTCCGGGTGGAGTGATGGCCGCCCGGTACGGACAGGAAGTGTTGGGAGGAGGACGCGGTGAGCTCAGAGGGAGAAAACTTAAGACTGCTTAGATGATTCTTTAGATTATGTATTTACATCTGAGGAGTATCTGGAGGGTAAAGTATATTAAGATTAAGATAATCTGACCCGTTAGGAGGAAAGTAGAGTACATTTTGTCAGCTATTCTTGAATTTAGTTTTAAACCAAAATCATACTTTCTGTGAGTACGCTGTGGTCCATGTAACGTAACTTTCATCATCACAGGATGTCGGCGTAGGCTCTGTTTAGGAAGTCTGCGTGTAATTTATTGTAACCGTGCAGACTCCAGAAACTAGCATAAACAGAAATACTACGTGTCCACTTGGGATTATAACTGTTATCCTTGTAAGTTGTTTTCATATTTAGTCAACCTCGTCCTTGTTTCATCACGTTTTAGTTGAGTAAAAGACAGTTTTTGGGCATTTTAGGCAAAGAAAACTAAACATTTTCACATAGTTTTAGTCAATGAAAACTGTTTCAGTATTTCTATATTTTATCTAGTTGAGCTTATCAGTGAAGCCAAAATATCACAGTGTCTTTCTCCCAAGCTGTTGCGTGCGGAACAAGAAACAAAAAAACAATCTTCGATATTTTGTCTCTTCTGTTTTGTAAAGAACAACAAAGAGACATTTTTGGCGAAGATACATTTTAGTCTCGTCTTCTTCCGTCAGCAATACTGAATGTTGATCCGGTCACAGTTTGACTGGGTGGCGCCAACAAGGATTCATTTAATCTAAGATTAGTTATAATCAGAGTTTAGCAAAACTGGGTTTGAAATACATAATTACAGATTTTAGATTGAGCAGAGCTCTGTCGCACAATTAAAAACGAATCTCTGATTAGTAAAACCAAGTTTGAACCTTAGTCGATATGTAGATGCTTGCTCACCCAAATGAATTAATACATTTACGTGCTGTCGGTTCTATTAAATAGAGTTATAAAGAAAAGAAAGGACAAATTATTCTGTCCACTTGACTTTCGTTTTCCAAAATATCTCCATCCACACAAACAAGCAAACCGGTTCAGGTGGCGATAGAGTAAACGATGCGTCAAATACCAGAGAAGAGCATCATGAGCATGCGGAGTGAGCTTATTTTATTTTGGCAGAAGTAAAAACACAAACACAAGTAGCTAATTATTCATTTATTCATAGTTATTTAACACCTATTTGTTCATCTTTCATTTGTTTACCAAACGTAATCAGCCATCAGCATGCTTTACACAAAGATATCCGTATACCGGTATTTTTTGCAAAGGAATGGAAACACAGCTCATGTCGTTCTTTATTTTTGATCATTTAGAGTCTGCAGCATTATTAGCAGCTTATTTGTGTTTTATCCCTATTTCTCTTTCTGTAACCTGGAGAAGCCTTTAGCTTTCCTCTTCCTGTCGGTTGGGCTGAATATTTTCAATATGAGAAAATTGATGTGAAAAACTTGTAGCTCAAACAGTCACGTTTAACAATTTGCAATTTTGCAGCATAATTAGCAGCTTATTTGTGTTTTCTCCCAATTTTTCCTTCAACAACTTGAAGAAGTGCTTGTTTCCTGTTAATTCAAGTGAAAAATGTTTAATTTTCCAACGAGAAGAGCAACTTTTATCTCATAAATTATTTTATTTTGTCATCCATGATGTTGGAAAGCTTTGTATTGAGCTCACCTGTACCTGTAGGTGTTAAATTTGCAGCTCAAACTGTGAAGTTTAACTTCTTCTTCATTTTAACTGAAGAATTTCTCAGTTTTACTCTTTAGCAAGAAGTTTTCTGTTACGAGTTTCATTTGCAGCATGAAACAACTTTTTGATGATGAGGAAAGGAAGCAAATCTGTTTGAATCAAAGTCAGTAAATAAAATAAATCCAAACTACAAAAAACTAACAGCTGACAGAAACCTTATTTAGCACTTAAGAACAATATTTCTCATTAAAATGATTTATTTAACTGGGAGGAAAAAAACATAATTTCTATATTTTTCCATAATGTATCACTTAATTCAAAAACATGAATTGCTTTTATGAATTTTAATGAATTTTGTCGTTTTTGGGCTGTATTTTTAAAGATGTTTTTTCCCCCAGTGTGACATCATGTGTTTGTTCAGATATTAGCCCCAAAACTAATGTCACAGGATTCATTTTATCCACATTGAGTGTGACATATTCAGGAGGTTTGTGGGTTGAAACTAACTTTTCAGAAAAATATGGTTTTGTGGTGATGGATTTTGAGGGGTTGAAGAACTTAAATCATCGTATATATTCAATATTACGGTATCATAAAGAAGCAAATCATTTGGGTTTGTAAAATGTCAAGTGGTGATTAATTATGGTCAACACCTGAGCCCCGGCCTGATTGATCCAGGTGTTGCTAATCTCCCATCAGGTGATAAAGGAGGAGTGTTTCTAAAGAGGAGCTTTGAGGGCATCGTGAGGAGAAACGTCGGCTTTCTCTTCTTCTCACTGACTTTGAACTTCACTTTCACACTTTGTCTGAGTTTAACGTTTTGGTTCCGAAACCGATGACACAGCGACAGAATTAAGCTGATCTGAGGAAAAACGAACACACATTTAAGAACATTTATGGCCACAGAAGGCTTGTTACCAGAAAAAGGCTCCGCAACTGAAAGTGTATACGTGAACATTTAAGTGCTGTAAGCCTCATAACATCGAGATCTCCTTTCTCAACAGATCCTCATTCTGCATCAACTTTTAAGCCACTAGTCGGCCACAACAAGTGAAAACACCCGTGAGGATGAACTAACATTTACATTTACCTACAGACTAGAAGTGAACATAACATTTGAAACTGTAATTAATGAAGTTTAATTTATACAGCACCTTTCAAACTAACGCAAGTCAAAGAAATAGGAAATGGAGAGAAGCTGAAGAGATTGATGCACAACAAATTAAGTTACGGAAATAACTCAAATAAAACAAAACTTGATCCTGGTAAAACAGATACAAATAAACAGATACAAATAAAGTCAAATTCAAGTGAAAAAAAATGAAATATATATGAATACTTAAACCATACCAAAAATCCAATAAGGGTCTGATTTGATAAGCAACAATAATAATAACAAACTTTAAATTATAAAACACTACATATATAAAGCCAGACTGAATAAGTGTTTCAAGTACATTTGGTCGTAGCAGCAAATAGAAAGACATTTAAATAACAATGAAAGCAAATGAAGCAGATATTATTTCAGGGCTCAACTATAAGGATCGTGAAATGCCACATGGAGCTAATAAAATAGAGATTAAACGTGACAATTACCTTCAGTCTTTGTTGTTGTTTAATAAATGATAACAGCAGTTTAACCAAACTAAATCACAAAAAGGATCTTTTCCACATTGAGATGCTGATTTGTATTCCCAAAAATGTAATTATTGCGGACATCTTTGAGTGAAATTCAAACATCCGTTATCTTTTGCTTTTCTCATTTAAAACCCGTCATTTCTTTTCTGTCTTTTTAAAAACATCTTCGACCTCCTGTGTGGATACATATTAGGTATCATGTGACCGGATTATTTTGGGTAATAAACATGTAAATGCTTCTAATAACAGCATTTTGTTTGACCAGTAGTCGAAGGATCACAGGGCTGTCTGACGGACGGGCACCAATAAACAGGCTGAACTAGACGGACTAAACCAACTGAACAGGCCGCTGTGACGCTGTGCACCCACCACTACTCTGAGGACGTTACCCATCGTTTGTCTTTACGCCTGATCAGAGAACAGCACAGCGGCCTTCTGGAGGACCACCTTCTTCTCCATAGTTGACTTAGACTTTTAAATTCCTCTTTATGTCCATCGTGACCCCTCAAGAAAGTATATTCATATAGCTGCACATAAAACACAAAAGAAACAATATAAAACACAAATGGTTAATTGGAGAAGCGTATGCTAGATTTATTAAATCATCCACTGTGTGTTGACGACTCTTATTTCCTCCAATGAAAGCAGCTAGGAGCACTATAGCTCCAAAAGTCCCTAAATCTAGCATGAAAGTCGGCAACACAGGCGGCAACTTCTGCTTCTGAAAAGTGAAGCTCATGTGGAAGTGTCTTAAACTTGCATTCTCTCCACGGGCCAGCAGGGGGCGACTCCTTCGGCTGCTTAAAGAAGTCAGATTGTATAGAAGTCTATGAGAAAAGGATATGAGAGAATATGATCGCTTCTGTTCACTGGTTGCAAAAAACAAAGATGGCGACGGACAAAATTTGGATAATTAAATAAAATGAAATGATTACACGGACCTATTACAGTCCTGCGACTGCCACAGGTTAAAAGTCCAACGTTTGTGCGCAACGTGAAAGAGACGTCAACATAGATTTATTTGTCACGTAACTTTCGTACTTAAGTCTTAATGTAAGTAATCAACTGGGGAAGTTTCATGGTGATATCTATAAGTTAAAATTATTACCCCGTTCACCCCCGAACAGGTTGCGAAAAAGTGGAAAAACTGCCAAAAACAAGCTTGTATTTAAAAAAATGTAGTAGAACCTTCTTTAAATGGTTCCTTTCTCTTATTTAGTATTAGCCTCATAAAACCCAGACTTTTCCTTTTACCCTGGAGACTGGTGCTCGCTGACTGATGTTCTCACTAATTCAGACGTCCGGTCTAATTCCCCTGTAGCTCAGTTGTCCCGCCTCCCCGGGGAGACTTAAATCAGCGTTTCTGTGACAGGACTTCTGAGTGGCGGCACCGCCCCCCAATCAGCACCTCATAATAACTCCACTCAGCAGAGGTCAGCTCCTCCTCCTGCTCCTCCACCTCCTGAAGAGAGGCCCTGCTGGAGGAGTTCCCTCTGCTGATATATAAACATGAGGCGTTGAGTGAGTGATTGAAATGTCTCTGATCCTTCCAATTAAATGCTAACATGTTGAGCTTATGCTTCTTGCTATGTACGGTTTGCTGTAGTCACCAGTTTCCTTTCACTTGTCAACATGCTAACATGCTAATTAGCGCTAAACATGAAGAAGTGAAGCTGATGAAAGTCATCGGTCTGCAGGTTTAAGTTTTGACCTGATGATGGTTCTGGATGAGACGTTATGAAAATGTATTCTGAAGGAAACATGAACGTCTCAACCAACTTTCCAGCCAATTCATCCAGTAGTTTGAGATTAGGATAAAAAAAGACTTAATTATCGGGATAATCATGAACATCATCATGAGTGACTTGTGGCAGGAGTCCATGGTACAAATACATCTTCTGAATAAACTCCCGTTAGCGACCAAGCTAGTATTAAGCTAATGAGCTAAAGAGCGTGTTAAATTACCATCAGCGACCAAGCTAAGCTAAAGAGCTTGCTAAATGACCGTTAGCGACCCCGCTAACGTTAAGTTAATGAGCTAAAGAGCGTGCTAAATGACCATTAGCGACCACGCTAAGCTAAAGAGCGTGCTAAATGACAGTTAGCACGATGTTGGCTCAGAAAACTTTATTTTCCCTATTCTATAACTGTTACTGAACTAAATAGTGTACTATATGGTGATCAAACGTTAACGGGAGAGAAAATACAGAGAATCTCCAGGAGCTAATGACTGAGCTAACAGTTAGCTAGAAGGCTAATTATGCAGCAGTTGAACATTGTGATGATTTATAATCCTTCATTCTTGGGACTGGAATTCCAAAAATCTAAAAGTTTGGGAATAAAAGCTGTAATCCTCAATATTATTGTTATTGTCATTATTATTATTATTATCCATTTTCTATTATATTTCATTTAAACTTATAGTTTTCTCTTCTCTTCCCATTGTACTTAATTCAGCTGTAATATTTCTGTTTATTTTTTAATATAAAACCTCTCTATTAAAGGTATGTGTAATTAATACTGTCTTCTAACATCACTACATCTAATAAAAAACGTGTATTTCTTATAAATTCAAATCTATTTTGTGTTTTATAATAAATGCACATTCAGCAGAAGATATCTGAAAGAGTTTTTCTTCCATCAAATCAACGCCGTATGTCTTATTACGATGCTTCCTGCGGTATAAACTTTTATTTTCCGGTTTGTGTTTTTTATCAACGAACAACATGAATAAATTGATTGTGCGTTGTGGTGTGAGGCGTTCACGCGCCGCCTCCCACTCCCCACAGATCTACTCGTCCGGCACAAACTGCAGAGCCACTCTAGTCACCTTGAAATTTCCTCTGCTATTTTCCAATTAAAAGCTTAATAGCCCTGGAGACGGGCCTCACGTGGGGAAGTTTACCGGGCTCTTATTCTCTGTAAGCCGCGCGAGGCTCGGATCCCATTATTTGCTTGAATAAACCTTTTTTTACGGTCAGAAATGGGCCCCGGCTTTGTCCGGTGTTATGTTTCAATGCACCTCTATTAGTCCAGCAGAAGGGACGTATCAGCGTCCTCCACACAGCTCCCAACAGGGCTTTTATACACCTAGAGACCTAATCATCTAAGTTATGTATACGATTGTGTAAAAGGTGCGAGAAGCTGCGAGCACTTTGTCCAAATTAAGTCTTATAGCCTGCGGGGCCTGCAGGCAACGGGGAGGGGGAAACATACACATGTGTCCTGAGTTTTAAAATCTAATTGAAATGATCTTTCAATGTGTTGTGCTGGTGTTACTTCCTAAAACAATAATAATACATTTATCTAAAGTGTTGGGTCACAAACACATTGTTTGTTTTTGATTCTGTTTTCAGGTTAATGCCATGTTTGGTTGAATTAAACAATCAGCTGTGATATCAAATTTGATATTCAGTTGATTTTATGACGACACATCTTTTACAGTATGTTGTTATTATGTTATATTTCTGACTTAAACGCTGACTTGTTTAAATAACACTGGTGTGCTTTATATTTGATAAAGCTACATGTGGGGGCCAATAGAACAAGGCATTAAGTTTGTCTTTTAAACTTTAGCTCATTAAAATCATCTGAGTAAGTCTGAGTTTGGACTCAGACTTACTTATCTTTAACATTCATAAAGCTGTTTTCAGTTTTCTTTTTCATGTTGATGATCTGTTAGATATTGAGTCTTAGCTTTGTTCTACTTGGCATTGCATACAATCTATAAAGGGTTATATATTACATTAAAGGCTTACACATCTTTTATAACACTCCTGTGTTTCCACTTTGTCTTTAAACATTGTAAATTCTCATACTGTCTTATAAAATGTCACATTGCTGGTATTTTTCTTTTGTAACTTCTGAAGATAACGTTGCATCTTCTGGATGAAGCTGTAATGTGTCTCATCTCAGCTGCAGGATCAACTCTCTAAATCTCTAAATGCATGGAGAGAATCTGTGTTTCTCCTGAATCTTCACAGAAACTGTTTCTCAGAGAGACTCTCAGAGAAACATCTGATCCAAATACTGGCAGGTTTCTTTTTTGTGGACATTTTTTGCAGCGTGCTTTGACGCGAGTGTCAGCGTTTGGTTACTCGTGGTCTCCATAAGAGCGTGTCAGCCCTGATGCGTATCTGTGCTGTCAGCCGGGGGGGGGGGGGGGGGTGGATCCTCCAGAACGAGCCCACACCTCTTCTCCTCGTCCTGTTGTGCGTGAGGCAGAGCGGCTCCATCCTGCGCTGCTGCTCACAACCATACTCCTGCCGCGCCTCTCCGCAGACGCACCCGCGCGTCCTGGGACACTGACAGAATGAATGGCTACGGGTCCCCGTACCTGTACATGGGGGCTCCGGTGTCTCAGCCCCGGGCCCCGCTGCAGAGGACCCCCAAGTGCGCGCGGTGCCGCAACCACGGCGTGCTGTCGTGGCTGAAAGGTCACAAGCGCTACTGCCGCTTCAAGGACTGCACGTGCGAGAAGTGCATCCTCATCATCGAGCGGCAGCGCGTCATGGCGGCTCAGGTGGCGCTCCGCCGGCAGCAGGCCAACGAGAGTCTGGAGAGCCTCATCCCGGAGTCGCTCAGGGTGCTGCCCGGCATCGGCATCGGCATAGCCGTAGCCGGCGAGGGGAACCAGGGAGCCCCGCCGAGGACGGAGGAGCTGGAGCTGAGGTGGAGCAGCGCGGAGGCGGTGCAGGCCGGAGCGCAAACATGCACAGGTGGGAGGAGAGAGCTCCACTTTAAGTCTACATTTCTGATGAATTAAGATTTGTATTTGACAGAAGCAAACATTACCAAACAATTCGCAGAAAAAAACAATGAATTACAGAAATAATTTTGACTGCTACATAATTACAAGGATACCGCGAATAATACAGAATAATTAATGAATCACAAAGAACGACATTATCACAGGATCATGTTTTCATTCAATCCTGCAGGAAAAACATGGAAACAAATATTTAAATTGAAAACATTGCAGGGCAGTGTTTTCCTAAATAAGTGCAAAAACAGGACAGGAAAACTGGGATTAAAATGTTTATTTAATATCTTGTAAACTGTTCTTTACTATCCAAGAATATGTTATTATTGTACATATTTAGTTACACAAAAATCACTCAAACACATTTCCTCAAAATGTTGCTTTATGTGGGAATGACTAAATAGTTTTTAAAGATAAGAAAGATTAAACTGTATTTATTCAACAGCAAGAGACATTAAAGAAAACAGATACATGAACTTTACAAACAAATACTACAAACAAAAAGACAAGAAGTGTTTGTAATGTGAAATATAATAGTTTGTTTTGTGATATTTTCACAAAATGTTTTTTAAATAAGTTGAGGAGGAGAAAGCTTAATTTACAGATTCATTTTTTATTTATTTTCATGAATCATGTTTTGTTATTTTAAATCAAACTGGTTTATTCGTTTTAAGAAAGGCTTTGAAAATTAGCTTTTCGTTCTGGTAATATTTGGATTTGGTTTATGTTTTCTTGTTTTCTTTTTCATTTATTAATAATTGCAAGACTCTTGTTTTACAAGGAATGCTTTTTATTTAGGTTTATATTATATATCAAATATAAGATGTGTTTCCAAAAATACAAGTTATTCTGTCAGAAAATACGTTTTTTGCTATTATTTAGAAAAATATAAGACGTGGTCATTTTAAGTCTGTCGTTTAAGGTCGTTGATCAAATGATTGTGTATTTTATTATGAAAAGGTAAACTGTTCATCATTCTTCCCAAAATACTGAGGCGATACTGAATTATTGTAATATGTCACAGTGCAGATTGTTGTGGCTTTTCACTCCACTCTGGGTTTTTGTGTTTTTTTTCTGACACTTAAAACATTTGGACACGAGCCCCGATCAGCTGACTCCACATCAGCTCCATCTCGCGCTGACAGACGGAGCTGAGTGGTGTAAACAGATTACAGGACCAATCGAATGTAATCGCCATATCTCGTGCAGGAGGTCAGCTCCAGATGAGATGTTACTGAGACAACAAAGCGAGCTGTTTGCAAACATGTGGTCAAAAGGCATCGATGGTAGATTCCTCACTGACGCGCAGTCAGCACTTTGGAGGGAAGGAAGTCAAGTGAATCCTCACGAGCTCCTCTGTGGTGGAGACAAGTTGACAACACATTCATTGTGTGATGCGTTTAGAAAAGTGCAGATTTTGTTTCTTTATTCATTGTTTGCCTTTTCCTGGAAGATGAAATTAGATTTTTTTTCTGCTTGTGTTGCAGAACCGACAGATGACGGCCCTGATGAGGGGTCCGGGGCTGAAAACGGGGGGAGCTCCAGTGAGAAGGAGCAGGACCCGGTCAGCTCACCCGAGGGCTCCAAACCGAACTCCTGCTACACCCCGGAGCCCCCGGAGACCCCCACCCAGCCGGAAGAGAGCCGCTACCTCCCTAAAGCCGGCAGCGCGGAGAAGGAAGCCAAAGTCGAGAGTCCGCAGAAGTATCCCGTCAGCCCCGCGGAGCATCAGGGCGTGCTGATCGAGGGCCTCTCCGGCTCCATCAACCTGCCCTTCAGCCTCCGGGCCAACCGGCCTCCGCTGGAGGTCCTCAAGAAGATCTTCCCCGCTCACAAGCCCCCGGTCCTGGAGCTCATCCTCAGAGGCTGCGGGGGGGATCTGGTGGGGGCCATCGAGGTGCTGCTGTCCAGCCGGAGTCCCGAAGGGAGCGCGCACCCGACGCACGCAGACCCGCACACGGACGCCCTGTTGTTGCCTGCAAACGGACACCTGTTCGAGCACACGCTGGGCTCCTACCACCCGGTGTCCACCTCCGCCAAGTGGTCGGTGGGCTCCGCTTTCCGGGTCCCCGAGTCCCTCCGGTTCACGTCGGACTCCGCCTCGGGCGTGGTGTCCAGCCTGCAGCACCCGTCCTTCCCGCAGCCCACGCGCTACCCGCTCATGCTGCGCAACTCCCTGACGCGCAGCCAGGCCAGCCCCTTCGTGCACAACGACGTGACTCTGTGGAATACCATGGCGCTGCAGCAGCAGTACCAGCTGCGCTCGGCGGCCCAGTACGTGTCGCCGTTCTCCACCGCGGCCCCCGCCGGCTCCGTGTTCCGAGGGTCCCCCATCCTCCCGTCCAGACCCTCCGAGGAGCAGCAGCAGCGCATCGGCGTCCAGGAGGAGAGCTGCACGCTGGGAACCAAACCGGGCCTCTACTCCCCCGATGAGGAGTACGAAGAGCGCTCCGACTCCGCAGACTCCCGGACCCTGAACTCATCCAGCTAGAGAAGCTGCTGATGGACTGAAAACAGCAGCGGGACACCAAATATGTATTATTGTGAATGGACATCCGGCGCGCGCGCGCGCGTGTGTGTGTGTGTGTAAAGGGTCTTTTTCCGTCTTGTTTGAATTGAACTGTGTCAAAGCAATCACCCTTTGATAAGGTGACCCGCTCGTGCTCTCAACACGTCACGTGGACACATAACCAAAAACGGATGAATGTAACACGGCTCGTCTTTATTTCCTGCAGCATGTTTAGAACTGTGAACACTTTCGATGTTAAGGATCATCAATGCATGTGAAGAGTCTATGCCAAATAAATCTGAGTTTCCAAAAGGATCAGATTGTTGTCTCTGACTTCATTGAATTCATCATATTGGCTGAATTTATAGTTGACAAAGATTATTAATATTCTAAATGAAATGCTTTAAAAAGCAGGTTTCTCATCAGACACAGAGAGCAGTGATGGAAAGTAATTAAGTATTTTCTGCTACTTTCTACAACATCTAAGAGGGAAATATTGTACTTTTTACTCTTTTTTAATATATGTAACACCTTTAGTGACTTTGCAAATTCACATTAATGATGTAAAACATAAACAACAAATAAATGATGTATTCTATTTATTATAGAATAATAAACATAGCTGTATATAAAGTAGTTCAAATAAACCCCACTTTTAGTGACGAAACACATTAATGCATCAATAATTATAATATATATTGTAGTAAAGTGATATATATGACTTTGAAGTTATAGCCATTCTGCACAATGAGTACTTTTACGGTGATACGTTTGTTATTTTACTTAAGTCAAGGTTTGAATGCATTTACTTTGCTGTAACAGAGTATTTCTACACTGTATTAGTACTTTTACTTATAAGTAAAGTTCAGACTTCTTCCACCACTGGAGACGAGGCAGACGTATGACAGACATATAGATTTAACAATATCTGGTGTTCTTCTGCTGCGACTACGAGCAGTTTGCAGAATATCTCAAGTGTAACAACGTTTCACATGTCGAGAATCAAACAAAACGTACAAAGACCAGGTTTTATAAGGTCCAGTGTGTAAAAATGCTGCCCTGATAAACACATCTGAGTATGAAGGATTTGTCAAAGACCCAAATATTACAACAAAATCATAAAAGTTACATTCACAGATCTATAAACCCCCAAAAATGCTGTGAACTGTCTATTTCAGATCCTCTGCTATATCTTTTTCTATAAAGTGTGAAATTGAATATGTGTCGACATCAATGTTTGGCATCGCTGGAAGAAGTATTCAGATCCTTTACTGCAGTAGAAGTA
The DNA here is from genome assembly GCA_028022725.1 of Lycodopsis pacificus. Classification (NCBI taxonomy): domain Eukaryota; kingdom Metazoa; phylum Chordata; class Actinopteri; order Perciformes; family Zoarcidae; genus Lycodopsis; species Lycodopsis pacificus. Next base: position 13,309,390 of record CM051692.1, on the reverse strand, counting down.
CTAATACCACACTGTGAAAATACTCCTGTACTATACTACTGTATAAGTCCTGCTTTCACACTTCACTTCAGTAAAAGTACATGTGTATCAGCAAAATGTGAGTACGGAAAGTAGAAGTACTCATTGTGCAGTAAAGAGTTTCCTGTTTTAATATTATAGATGATGTTTCTGGATTAATATGAATGTGTTTTACTGCTGTAGATGTTTCAGGTTGTGTTTATTTGAACTCCTTCATATCCTGTTATTCTACATCAATGCTTCATATTCTATGACATCATCACATGTTCCTGTGAGTACGTGTCTCTAACAGCCTGTTTTCCAGCTGATCCAAGAGGCTTTTTAAATACTTTATTTATTTTAGAAGTAGAAGAGTTTTCTCAACACACGAAGGAACATTTCATCCTTCAGTTCATCACAAACATTCAACATCATCACATCTGGAGATACGAGGTGTTCACTGGACAGGAAGGAGGCGAAGGCTGTGATCTGAAAAGTAACTAAAGCCGTCAGATAAATGTAGTGGAGTAAAAAAGTACAATGTTTACCTCTGAGATGTAGTGGAGTACAAGTATAAAGTTCCCATAAATGGGAATACTCAAGTAAAGTACAAGTACCTTGAATATGTTCAGTACTTTAGTACTTACATGTATACGTTCCTGATGTTCAGTAATGAGTCTAACATAGAAAAGAGTTTGTTGTATTAAATAAATATTGTCACATGGTTCAGAGTCTGAAGTCATTTTATGTTTAATATTAGTTTTTAAAAACAGAATATTTCAGCATCTCGTCTCCTTTTGTGCTCGAAGGCTGAAGCATCTTTTATTTTATTTTTATTTTTCTTGCAAAATCCTAAATTAATAAACAAGTGTCACTTTTAACACTATCACTAATTTATTTAACTGGAATTCCTCAATAGTCAGCAAAAAGTAACTAAGTACATGTACTCAAGTGCGTTCTTTTTGAGGTAATTGTACCTTGCTTGAGTATTTCCATTTTCTGCCACTTTATTCTTGTACTTCACCACTTCTGAGAGGGAAATATTGTACTTTGTACTAAACATATTCGATAAATGTAGTACTTTAAAGATAAAAATTAACATACAAAAATATAATCAGCAAATGAATGATGATGCAATATTATAGATTAAGATAAATCTTTATTGGTCCTCGGGAGGAAATTCACAAGATGTTTTACAGTTTTTAGTTTTCTGTGTGAGAGAGAAATATAATTTCTGGATTGTAAAACAACAAACTCATCTCTTATAACCTAAAGATAAAATAGTCTGAGACATACAGCAACACTACATTTGACTGATTCTTTTTTAAAGAGGAGCAGAAACTGATCCGTCCTCTTGTCAAAACCTTGTGAATGCTGCCATCTAGTGGTGAAATACATCCACGTCATGTTTACTTCAAAAGGCCAGATCTCAGAACTGAACATAAAAACAGAAGATTTAGAGCTGAAAATGTGTTTCAATACAAGTATATGTTGGAAACAAAATGTTTGTTGAGCAGTGAAATATATATGTATTTCATATTAAATTAAGAAAATCTGTAAAAAAGCCTAATAAAAAACAGAAACACTTTCTAAATACAATCTCTCAACCTTTTTTATTTTCATCACTGAAAGCAGCTCCAGTCTGCCACCCAGTGGCCCAAATGTGTATTTGTACCTCATCATCTCTGGGCTGCAGTACAGAATAAATACCACGATTTAATTTCAACATGTTTGTAACAGCAGCTAGTGAAGCTTCTTTAAATAAAGAAGGAACTTCATGCAGGGAACATTGTTGATTATAATTTGGCCAATTCATACCTGCATTTTTCACATAACACGTGTCTAAACTCAGTTTATTCATTATCTCTTATATGAAGGACTTGTTGCAGGCAAACGTTGTATCACAATGATGTAAATTAAATGAGAATATTAAAGACTTTAGGATGAAAGCTAAAGTAATGTCTTCCTGGAAGAGTATTTCATTTGTTTCCCCTTTATACTCACATTTACCACAAAATAAGTTTATTAGTGGAAAAGTAACATACGTACATATTTGAGGTACTTTTACGTTACTTGAATAATTCCTTTTCATGTTGCTTTCTAGTTCTGCTCCACAACAATTGAGTGAAATATTGTACTTTTTACTTCACTACATTTATTACACAACTTTGGTTACAAATTAAGATTTTTGCACACACAACTTAGTTTTTATATCGTAGTTTATAAAATGTGACGCGGTTACTAATCAAACTCTATAATGATACATCCAATTAGAGCTCATGTGATTAGTTGAGTGACAGAAAATTGATTGTCAACAATTTTGACGATTGTCATTTTTCATGCAAAAATATTTCATGTTTCCAGCTTAAAACGTGAAGATTTGCTGCTTTTTCATTATTTTTTGTTGTTTTTATTATTTATTTAAAATAATTTAGAAGTTCAGACTATTGGTTTGATTAGATTATTTATACAAACCAATTAATCAATCGATTAATGAATAAAACAATCAGCAGATGAATCCATGACGAGTTGCAGTCTGATAAAAAAGTAGCAAACATGCGTAATAATAATCTGATAAAACAGTCACAGGAGACATTTATCTTTGAGTACTTCTACTTTTAATACTTCAAAGCAGGACAGAGTTTTTTGTACATTGTGGTATTAGTACGTGAAGGATCTGAATACTTCCTTGGCTGGAGGACACGTCCTCCTGTTTGCAGCCCGAGAGGTCGAGGTGTCAGACAGAGACAAATGTCGTCCCGCCTGGTTTAGTGTTCAGCTGCATGTGTTGTCGGTCCATCAGAGGCTAATTAACATAACAGGATCCCCCCAGTGATCCCAGTGAACCCGGTGATCCCACTCTGCTCTTCTGTCTATACACAGCTCCTGTTACACTTTTACAGCCGGCACAGCGGGACGCTTCCAACAAGATGCTGTTGTTTCAATCAACCCGCAGAGTAAACTGGACAGCGTGTGAGAAAGTGTCATTGTGTGTCTGTGAGCTCATTAAAAAGGATCAACAGGAGTTAAAGTCCACAGACAGCAGCCTAAATGAACACCAAGGAGCTGATGATACCGCGTTTTAAACTGATATACCCTCGTTTAACAGATATTAATGGTGGAGCTGCAGGCCTAAAAGATAAAACTGTGTCAAGTTTATTTAAAAAGTCACAATAAGAATATCATAGGGGCTCCTTTGGAGATAAAAACTACTGTACATTCTCAAAATGTTTACTTTTATTAAAATACAGATTTTAGAAATACTCAAGACTCCCAGGACACCCTCTTAAAATCACGTCAGTATCACCTGGAATCCATGCAATGATTCAAATAGGCCTGCAATGACCCTTTAAAATGTCTATTCAAGGATCCATGAAACCCTAATGATCCCCAAACCACTTCAACGTTCCCTGGAACTCTTTTAGTGATGCCTGGAATCCCTTTAAGGACCCATGGACCCCTCTCAAGGATTACTGAATCCTCCTCAATGACCTCCAGACACCTGCAAGGACTGCTGCAAGGACTTCAATGAAGCAAGATTTCAAGGAAGCTCCTTGTGGTTCTCATCAGGAACTCTAACTCACTCAGTAATGCCTGGGATCCATTCAAGGATCCATGGATCCCGTTGAGGATTCCTGGAGACCCTCAGAGACCCTTGAAACTCCCTTTAAGTTCCCTTGAACCCCTGACAACTTGCAAACGTTCCCCTACAAAGACCAGTGAAATTCCTTCAATTATGCCCCCCTTCAAGGATTCCTGGAGACTCCTCAAGGATCAACAGACCCTTTCACTCGAAAGTCGCTCTCCAACCCCCGAAAAAGACCCTGAAACTCATTCAATAACGCCTGGAATCAATTTCAAGATTAATGGAAACTCCATTGGAACTCAATTCCTCAAGGATTTCCAGAATTCTTGGAGTCACTTCACGGAAAATTCAGGATTGTCAGGGAATTTCAGGGCTTTTGGATTTCAGAATAATTGACGGAGATCCAAGGACCCTTTTTAAAGGGTTCCAGGGGCCCTTACAGGTTTTCCAGGCAATGGGTTTAACCTCTTTGCAGGGGTATCTCAAAGGGTTTGCAGCAATCTTTGAATAGTTCCAGGATTTTGAGAGTCTTTGAAGGGGCCCACAATGAGATTCCTTGAAAGGATTCCAGGTGGTATTGAATACCCTTGGAACCCCCTTAAATACTCACAACCACCTATCGAGCCTCCTGTAAAGACCCCCTGACATACCAGACCCCCCTGGATTCCTTCGAGGGACCCTGGAAGATTCCTAAACGATTTCTGGAAGCCCATTCAAGGACCCGTGGAGCTAACCCCAACCCCCCCCCCTTATCGAGTCGGACACAGACAACGCTTTTCACCTGGAGGGTCCCAGCTCCGTGCGGATCCTCCTGTCCGACGGTCCAGCCGGCCGTCGGCTTCAAAGCATTCCTGGCGTGGAAGCGGCGGCCCCGGGGTGGCCGCTCGTAACCTCCGCAGTAAATTAAGACGAAGTGGCGAATAAAGCTGCACCTGCAGGCCTGACGTCTTCACCTCCAACACATGGAGGAGCCGTTAAGAGCCACTGTCCTCATCTGGAGAAGGACTTACACCAGGACAAGAAGTGACTTTTAGAATATGTGCTTCTCTATTTAATTAAAGTCTAAAACACACCGTTGTTCTGCCTGAGGGTTAATAACACATTATAATGTTATTATAACACATAATGTCATTATGTATAAGTATAAGATCTGAAATTAAGAATATAAATACTAGACATTATGCGGTTTTAAAATGTTACACATAGGCCTGCAGCACTATACAGTAGCTAAAGCTATAAATTATGATGTCACAGCTTTGACACTAATTTCGAGCCAAGCAGGACAGACGGGTAATACCCCTCCCTTACTCTGAACGGAATATACAAAACATCCTCCTTTTAACGTCGCTTTGTTCCTTGATTTCACATCACAAAAGGGTTTGAGTCAACATTATGTCCCAAGCTGCAGTGGGGCCATGTGCACGTGTCCATTGTGCCGCTGTCAGTCCCCATGGAAGTCAGTTAACACATGAGTAAAGTCTCTCTTAGAGTCGAGCTCTCAGTCAAACAAAGAGACGAACATAGTTTCAGAGGTCATCAGTCACACGAGGGTGAGATTTAATTATACTTTTATTTATTTGTTATTATTCTGATAAATAGGCCAGGACTACATGTTGAGTAGAGTATGAGAGACACTAATTACGTTAATGTGCAGGCGAAATATCAAAAACAACAGTGTTTTCTTGTGTTTTTATTCTTATTTTATTGGGTTCATGTGGTTAAAACAGGATTCTGTGTTTTTAAGCATTCCATGACAAGGATAATAACATGCCTATCATTTTGTAATGTTTTTGTTTTAGGAGTTTAAGGTCTGAAATAAGGGTTAAACTTAAGTTGTTTTTATTTCCTTTATATTCTTATTTAAATGGGACGCTGTGTATTCTCTGGGTTTCTCTTGTTGTGTGTCGGACTCTGCATGCTGACACTGTCTTTCTTTCTGTTAGGGGGTGATTGTTGTGAACACACACTATTAATCTGGCGGACAGACTGTAACAACCTGCAGTACACATTCACCTGTTGATCTGCTCCCTTTGATCTGTGCCCAGTGTAAACACCTGGATCCTTTATGCAGGGTGGAATGTGCATCACTGGGATATTCTGCTTTTTTTTTACATTTTTGTTGTTGTATTATTTAATCCAGTTTAACTGTGCAATAAATAAAACATAGATATTTTGGCTTGTGAAATATAGGCCTATAGGCTACAAAACTGATATGAAAGGCAGTTATTTTAGTTGTGAGCTAATTCATGTCTATCAGCCTAAAGTTTAAAGGATGAGGCCTATCATCACATCAAAGTTAAATTCTGCTTTTATTGTGAAGGTATTATCGCTGACTTTTGATTATTTGTCATAGATAAGTTGTCTCTGCCATATCACTCATCATTGTTGATCAATACATGTCTATATTCTCTATTTTGTCTTTATTATTCACAATTAAGCTATATGCTTACGCTAATTAAACAAAAAATAATGAAGTAGAAAAACTCAAGTGTGATCTTAATCAATAAATAAACTCCCCATCATGCTATATTCATTCATAAAAAGACAAAGGCACTGCAAGATATTTGATATTTAGCTGTGGCATAAATAAACAATGATTTAATACTTTTTTGTAATAGAAAAGGAGCTTTAATTGGCCTCTCTGTTAAATAAAGTTATAGTCACAATATGTTATTGTTTTTTATTTTACTGTTTTAACTCGATAAATCTGACTCAATTACCTACAAGTGAGCTCATTGCAAAGGAAAAGTAATCAAATTACTGTCAACCGTCCGTTACTAGGAAGACTTCCCCCCTCCCGGCTAACTGCTCGCGATCCTATTGGTCGGCGCGTGTTTGTAAGCAGCCAATCACAGGACAGAGAACGCAGCCCGGAGCGGTTCATAGGAGTGCCGCTCGGAGTTTCTTCCTCAGAAGGAAAACTTGGATCTGTCCGGAGTGAGACACTCACTCATCCACTCAATTAGCGGTTAATTACGAACCTGTGGTGGACTGCGTGTTTTACTGCGTGTGATTCATCACGGGGCTTAACGACGGCTGTAAAAAACAACAACCGCTGGATCCACCTCTGGAGGTAAGCTCAAGTCCTCTCGTGTCTTTATTATGTAGACTACATGTGGTTTGACCAAATCCATGCGTGAAATAACCAATTAAATACCGGACAAGCCAACGATGACCGAAGTGGTGAGACTCTTTATAGAGTCATGTGATGAATCATAATAATGGTTATTTATTTTAGGCTCCCAATAATAAGCTGTATTTGTTTAAGCTTACTCGTTTTTGTTTCTATCATTTGTGGTCTACACAATTAAATAAAAGCAATCATATTGATATCTGCCTCTATTGATATTTATACTGTGCACTTTCTAGAGTTAAGGAATATTTTTTCCTCTTTATTTTTATTTAGACCGTTTTTGCAGATTAATAAATAAAAACTAGGAGACTATCTTTCTCATCATTGTGCGTGGATCTTTATATTGTGTGTCAAATAATTCAGTTTAGCTCAGAGGTTAAAACATTATAAATAAATCTACCGCCAAAATAAGTTAATTAACCATCGTAAGAATAAAAAAAGGTTTTTGGGAATTTATGGAAGAATATAATGAATGAAATCTGCTTTATAGGCTAAACATTGTAGCTTCCAGAGGATATTGTGTTGAGTGATTATGTTATTAAGCCACTATTAACTCCTATAACCTCATAATAACTAGACTAATCTATGTGTTCATTCAGAGATAAACTGGGTGTTCAGACAGCCGGCGGAGGACTCGGGCAGACATGTCAGAAAGCGCCGGTTGCGAGTTTGAAATCGACGTGGAGAGCCTGGAGACGGAGAGCGACGACCCGGCCGCCGGCCACGCCGCCGCCGAGGACGACGGAGACGGAGACGGAGACGGCAGCAAGGCCGACGACAAGCCGGGCCCCAGCAGCGTGTGTCCCGGGGACCAGAGGAAGCTGAGCCGGACGCCGAAGTGCGCCCGCTGCCGTAACCACGGCGTGGTGTCCTGCCTGAAGGGACACAAGCGCTTCTGCCGCTGGAGGGACTGCCAGTGCGCCAACTGCCTGCTGGTGGTGGAGAGACAGCGGGTGATGGCGGCGCAGGTGGCCCTGAGGAGGCAGCAAGCCACGGAGGTACAGACCCGGAGTGTGTGTGTGTGTGTGTGTGTGTGTGTGTACAGGCTGGATGGATGTGTGTGTGAACGCTGTTCTTAAAAGCTGGAGCAAAACCTTGAAAAGTTGTGATGCATTCAAGTGTTTTTATTCAGCAATAGCTCGAGAACAAATTAGACCACAGTAAAATGTATTTCACTTTATCTCTGTAGCGGCCTACTTATTCTAGATATTAACAATAAAACAAACCTCACATCCAGTGACTTCTCTATAGAGTGTATTCCCTCAGACCTCTCTGGCTGTGCAGGTTTGTTGTTGCTGTTGTTGCTGTTGTTGCTGTTGTTGCTGTTGTTGTTGTAGTTGCTGTAGGGATTTCCAGGAGATGTTGATCTTGCTTCTCAGGAGCATTTGTTTTCCACCACTGCTTATTTACTTTGTAAATCCAGAGGCTCAGTCGCTGCTGTCCTCGGCTTTAAGGGAAAATCCATGTTAAATGTGCAGAACTGTGTTTAAAACTAGTAAATCGGTTGGAAGTTAAACACTCATCATCATCAAACAGCATGACATAAATCATGTATATTTATTAGCATTAGTGTTGGATTCCTAGTGTAGGTATGTTATTTATATTTTAATTATGGAATTTCCAACAGCACTCAGACAGTCTGTTGCTCTGATTATTACAATGACTTTTGACCGAAATGTAACTTTAAGATAATGCGCCTGGCTTCATAATCGACCCATTTGTCTTCATATTCCAGTCAAACTTGTCTTTAATTGCTATTTTTTCTTTATTTGCGCCACAGTGCAACATTCAGGGCCATCGTTTCTGAGCACAAGAGGCCTGAATAGGCGACGTGTTTTTCTGACGTATCAGCAGAAACACGATTCTGGTTTCTTAAACTGTCGTATTTATGTAAAAACAATTCAGCCTTCATGTGACCTATAAAAAAACACAACGGATTTTTCAAAGTCAAGTTTGAAGTTAGCCACTTCACACAGTGAATACTGTGATACTAAATACAGTTAAGTTTGTCCAACCAAAGCATAGGTTTGGTTTTGATTTAAGTCTGGTCGTGTCCTGGCTCAGATTAAAGGATCGGGTCATTTAATGTGTGCTACGATCTCTCTTTGTGTGACTGAATGAGCATGAATGTGAATCAGTGGCGTCCATGAGGTTTTAATGTCTTCCCAGCCAACAAACAATCACTTTTAAATAAAAAGTAAAAGCTTATTTACACAGCTTTATGAGAGATGCACGTCTCACTCTCTCCCCAACAATTAGACATTTACATCTTTACTTGTAAACAAACACAAGTCGGCCTTTTAGATCTCCTATATGCTCTAATGTATGTGTGTGTGTGTGTGTGTGTGTGTGTGTGTGTGTGTGTGTGTGTGTGTGTGTGTTTTGACTGCGGTGACATTCAAATATTTGAGAATGTCTGAGGTCAAAATAATGAACCACGTCAGCTGTGGTATTTTAAAGATGATACCAGATGGACATTTTTTTCAGTTTGAGTGTGTGTGTGTGTGTGTTTGTGAAAACTTAATGTATAACTTTTATTCCACAGACTTGTGAACATATTGCAGTTTAAAGTAATGAAACCAAGCTTGGCTGTAAAACCCTTTTTTTAAATGTCTGTATATTTTAAAATGCCGTATATTAATGTATTCAACTGATCCTGCTTTATTTAAAGACAGTTGTTATGACAGTAAAAAAAGTAGATTATTATTATTAGACGTTGGACTTGAGCTGTGACAAATCTGGTGTTTTTAAAGGATCAAGAAAAACATCCCGACAGCACGTTTTAAAAGTCGTCCTTTGTTTTCTCTTGTCATCAGGATAAGAAAGGAATATCTGGGAAACCATTCCCAGCAGAGCGGAGGACGATATATCAGCGGCACATTCGACCGTCCACCATGCTCGCCAAAAGCATCCTGGAAGGTAACGAGGCAACAGATCTGACAAATAGAAACACGTTTTATTGCCCTCTGATCTTTTTCTGTTTCTCTTGGCTTGTTGAACGCTCAGTTTCTAGCTTGTATTGATTCTATCTGTTCCCACTAACAACACCATAACAGTGATGAGGATGTGAGAACATCTGCAAGCAGTGACTTGATAAACGTCTTTGGCATGTAATAAGTTCACTGGTGATCATCTCCAGCATTGTCGCAACATACAAATAGGATTTATTTATTTAGCATGATTTATGTTTTCTTCAAACCAGAGTGAAAATTCTTCTTTATTTCATGTTTTGCATGTTTGTCAGCGTGAACATTTCTGCCTGCATGCTTGACTTCAGTTTTAATGCAGAACACATTGACTGTCACAGACCTTTTGAATTAAACGGGGGTTCTTTTGATGGCAGGATACCGTCCGGTGCAGTCCGATCCCTTCCTGGCAGCCACCGCGGCTCTCCCCCCGCCGCTGAGCGACCGCATGAGGAAGAGGAGGGCCTTCGCCGACAAGGAGCTGGAAACCATCATGCTGGAGCGGGAGTACAAAGAGCGAGAGCTGCTGGAGAACAGCCAGGCGGCCTCCCTCATCTTCCCCAACGGCATGGCTCACCACGCCGCCGAGTACAACTACAAGACGTCCTACTCGCCGGCGGCTCCGGCCGAGCCCCAGCCCAAGGAGCTGTGCAACTTCCTGGGCCCTAACTGCCTGGATCTGTCCATGCAGTACCCGGCCGGCTCGGCCAACGTGGAGCTCATCTCCTCCAACGTCAGCGTGGCCACCACCTACCGCCACTACCCGCTGCAGCCGTCACGTGGCGGCTACATGGTGTGGCCCCGCGGCACGGCCAACCTGGGTGACGCCCTGCTCTACCAGCAGTGCCTGTTCAACGCCACGGCGGTGCAGAACATGAAGCCGGGGGCGGCGTGGGAGCCCAAGGCGGTGCCAGCCGAGAGCCAGCCGCCGGAGCAGGAGGCCGCGGCCAAGCTAGAAGGATCCCGAGCAGCTGCCCTGCCGGACTCGTCGGACCCTCAACGGGCTGATCCCAAACCTCACGGCGTCACCCAGGGGGGGCAGCGGGAACGCTCGGCCTTCTCTCCACCCAAGAGGAGCTTTGGACAATCCTTCCCCAGCAACCCCCATTCCCAAAACTCCAGCCAGGTTCTGAACAAGTTGAGCAAGGACAGCGCGAAGCTGTCCATGAAACTCAACTCCTTTCACTCCCTCATCCAGCACTCGCTGGGTGAGAAAACCAGCGGCGGGGCCGGGCTGGAGCTCCGGGCTCCGTACTGCAAAGAGCTCCTAGAGGAGGCCGCCCGGAAGTTCAGGGAGGGCTCCGCCAAGGACATTCAGGCCGTGAAAATCACCGACAGGTACGCCAAAGACTTTCTGTCCAAGCCCGTGGGGACCAAGATGGCGTCCAGTGAGTCTTTGTCCTTCTCCGTGGAGGCCATACTGAAGAGGCCCACGCCCGCCATGAGTCGAGCATTCCATTAATTTCCATTAAGTGTCTCTTCTTGCACTATGAACGTCAGGTTGGTCTCAGAAGGCGTCTCAAGTTGTGGTTTTCGGGGTCAAACTTAATCTTAAACACACACTGCATTAGAAGACCAGCTAGGAACAATTTGTTTTCCCGATGTAATATTTATGTACAGTATATTATATTTTCCATGTGCATGTTTTAATAACTTTATTGTGTAGAGTATTTAAACATTATCCCAATGTTTTCCTCATGTCAATAAACTTTAAAAGACTGAACTCTTTCCATAAAAAGTCTTGTATTTCATTTCATGCTGGAGTTATGACATGTTTAATTGTGAACAGGTTTTTGTTTAAGTCAGAAGTTATTCTGCACCCACGAATAAATCACGGCAGCTTTTAACATTCATATCAGTTCACATCAAACAGGAGAAATAAGATAATCAGATTTAATTTACACACACAAATACCAACAGAGAGAAAACTGTTCATTAAAAATAAATACTCCACTAACAGTCTGAGGACGTTTCTTTTACCATATATCATAAAATAATTTTTATATCTTATTTTGAAAACTTGAATTTTGACACATTTTGTGAATAGTAAGATTTTCAAAATAAGTGCCAAATATTCAGTTTGCATGTGTGTGTTTTGTTGGAAAAGTGCCAATTATTAACATCAAGATGATAAATGCAACAACAACTCCAAGAAAGACAACAATATAACAACACGCAGTACATTTAGATTACAAAATATTTGCAAATTTTCATTTTTGCAAATCTTCCAGAAATAAGTGGCTCATCTTTTTATCTTCTATTTTTTTTATTGTGGGGCTTATTTAAATGTAACTATATGTTGAAACCAGATATTTTATACAAAATAGAGGATTTAAAATATATATATATTTAAAATATATAAATGATATATTTATATATTTAAAAAAAAAATAAGAGCAGCAGAGAAACAAACTACAGACTTTGATTTTATTTCAGATTATTTACAAATCATTGGGACAATAATTTAAATCAAAATATCTTGACAATAACTCAATAAAACCTAAAGGTGTTTTACATAAAACAACACAAAGCTGTGAATTCAGACTCACTGAGAATCACTAAAGGATTATTGCCGGATTGTTTTTTATGATATCGTGTATTTGCATAAACACAAATCACACAAACAAAACACATGAATGAGGAGTTGTGGACTAACTGTGTTCTGCAGGGTTTGAAACACGATATCTGCCCATAAATCTGTGAGCAGCATCGTCTCATCCGTTCAAGATGCATTTCTCCACTCATTCCTTTCCACTTACGGACTCTCAGTGTGTGTGTACGTGTGTTTGTGTGTTTGTGTGTGTGTGTGTGTGTTACGACGCTGACAGACAGCTTCAAACATGGGTTTCACATGAGCTGCAGAACACTGATCCGTGTAATAATGAACAAGACGAGAGGTTATATAAAATAAATAAAGTCACTAATCTCTTCTTTCTGGCTCAAACGTTTACATTTCATCGGCGTGAATCTGCAGCCGAACCACTCAAAAGCTTTTCTTCTCACTTTTCTTTGTGTGGACGTGTGATCGTTTCAAAGAGAGGCCTGTAGGCCTGTAATTGGCTTTGGGCTGATGATGACATTTTGTGTCACCAGAGAGAGCAGACGTCATTTTAAACATGGCGTCATATTTGTTTTACAGTGTGTGTGTGTGTGTGAGACAAAGAAAACAACATGTATTCACTGTTGATTTGAGTACAACAAAGTTAAATATAACCTCATAACTTTTCATCTGAAATTTTATATTCTACTTTTTATGGTTTTTTTTTGTTTATTTATTTTTCTGAATAAAAATGTGTATTTCTAAAATAATTACAAAATATATATATTCAGATTTTCTCACTTTTTATGCATTCCCTTCCACGAAAATATCTTTTTAAAATTTGTTTACGACTTAATCATTTGCATAAGTACGTGATGACGTCACGTGAAACCCAGCAGAGCGTCACACTCACACCTGAGGAGGTCTAATAACTGAGAACACCTGTGAGGGTGTGTGGGGTCTTTTTGTCTACAGCAATGTTATAAGTTGATGTTTTCTATAAGGTTGTAAAGTGAAATATAGAATATTTCCCTCTGAAATGTATTGGAGCGGAAGTAAGTAAGATATACGTAAACAAAGTAACTCAAAAATTGTACTTAAGTAAAATACTTGAGTGGGCCTACACGTAGCCTACTTTCGATTAAAATTGTAATTGATGCTTTGCGAAGTCCCGCCCCTCGAACGCAGACTGGCCAATCGTAGTGTAGCATCAGCGAGCTCCGAACATCACGCAATCGTTTCATATTTTTCTTCATGTTCAGGCTGGTTTAGTGGATTTTGAGCTCGTCGTGTTAAACGTTGTGTGACAGTGATACTTGTTAACCAGAGAGGTTGGAAGAAGTTTCTAAAACTTTACGTCTCTAAAAACCTGTGGCGCTAACATTAGCAGAGTACGTTAGCACGTCATTAGCTGGCGTTAGCACGTATATGCCACGCTAGCCCCTGAAGGCACAGGACAGCGTAACGGAGTAGCAGAAGGGGGCGGGGCTTAGCGACAAATTTAAACATGTATAGCCCTGATGTATCAAATCTTGAGATAAGAGCACAATGAAGACTTTGTTTTTTTTCTATGACTTGACTGTGTGTGTGTGTGTGTGTGTGTGTGTGTGTGTGTGTGTGTGTGCGTGTGTGTGTGTGTGTGTCTGACAGCAGTTGGCTGTGAGCAGAAGGTGACAGTGTTTGTCTGCAGTAACCGCCACTGATAAGTATCTGCTGAGGTCCTCACCGAGGTCTCATTCCCAAAGTGTGAGATTTAACATGTCAGCAGAGTGAACTGGATTGTTGACTCCCCCCCCCCCCCCCCCTCCACAATCCTCCTATAAACAGTTGTAGTTCACACAGTGGCATTTTGTTTGGGGGACGCATGTGTCGTTTGCCATTTAGAGACTTCAATGACTTTCCCTCATGCTGTGATGTTGGGAAAATACACACACGCGCACACACACACACACACACACACACACACACACACACACACACACACACACACACACACACACACGCATACACACACACTCACACAGTCTGAGAACTTTGTCTTTCGTGTCTCTTGTTTCAAGGCTCAATAGGGAGACAACAGAAAAGGTCACTGAGTACAATAATAACTCTACACAAACTGTATTTTATCTAACATTCTATGATATGCTGCTGTACTTCACTATATATTAAGATATTCTAAATCTCTGTTTATATGTAAGTATTTCTAAGTATTATACATTTATGTCTTTATTTCTTTTTACTTTTCTGTACTTATGTTGGTCTTTGTGATACTGCGACATCTAAATTTTCCCTCTGACGATCAATGTTATATCGCATCCTCTTAATACCATTCAAAGCTCCATTGTGTGTACTGAACAGAGAACGTATAGACTAAACATTGATTTGTCTTCGTTTGATGTCATCTCTGAGTGCAAAACATTAAAAAAACGTAACAACTAAAGTTATAACAGGAGATTACAGACAGAAATAGACATAAATTAAAGAAGAAATAAACTCTGGATTTCATATGACAAAAAGTATGTGGACTTCTTTGTCCATATACACTTTTGTGTTAATTTGGTCTGGGGCAGGTTTTTTTTTAGGTGAATTTGCAAACATTAGCATGTTAGCAATCCAGCTCAAAGCAGCTTTAATCTTGTCTTAGTCATGTTTATCAGTGAATGCAGAGACCAGCCAGAGTGGAGAATAGGTCAACAGTGATCATATGTATTCATTTGTTGGAACAACACTTAAAAACAAATGAAAATAAAATGGTGTGATGCCCGCGTAGGTAATCCCCCTGCTACATTACAACAGCTCCATTCTTCTCCTGCCCATATAGTGTTCGGCTGCCCTGCCAGTGACTGTGTGGTTGGTTTATTGCTTTATCGCAGCCCGAGTCATCTCAACCCGTAACACACACACACACACACACACACACACACACACACACACACACACACACACACACACACACACACACACACACACACACACACACACACACACACACACACACACACACACACACACACACACACCTATGATGAACCCTTCTCCAGGTGTTGAATCAAGCCATCCGTTCCACTGTTGCCGTTGTCACGCCATGACTCCCAGCACCATCCGATACGCCACAATCCTGTTTGCACATTTAGAATCTATTAAGCACCTCAGACTCAAACACACACACCGTCACAGAAAAGTCCCACGGTGGGTTATTTTGACTCTGGTAAATGGCACATGCTGTATTTTTGCATCGGCGATCAGCGGGCGTGAAGGAAACGGTGGAGGATCTCTGTTCATTTGTGTCTACCAGCAGCAGCAGGCGGAGGAACACCGGCCGGTTCGTGCATTCCCTCCCATGCACCTTGTAATCCAATAAGAAATGTGTTGCACTGCAGCTTTTTTGACAAGTAGCTCCCACTTAATTACCATGTTGTCAGAGATGACAGGTTTGGGGGGGGGGGGGCGATAGGGGCGGGAAGGCTGGCGGTTCATGGCTGAAAGGGGCTCTGGGAATATCCTGAAAACACACAGTCACACACAGTCACACACACACACACACACACACACACACACACACACACACACACACACACACACACACACACACACACACACACTTGTAATGTGTGAGCTGGAACGATTCGACACACATTGATGTTTTAGTTGTTTAGTTGAGGCAGAAAATGATCTCGTTGTTTGACTTTAACCTCCATGACCGATATTCTTTGTAGCAAATGTTATCTGAAAGTACAATAGAGAGATAACAGCGACGGCAGAGACGTGTGTTCAGACATGTGGAAAAATGTTTTGAGAGTTGAGTTTGTTTCTACACACTGGTACCCCCATGTTTGAATAAAACGCAGTAAAAGTGCCCCCTTGGATGCCCCTATGGTAAGTCACTTTCACACATGCAGTCTATCACTGAAGTGTTCATTTCTGCCACCATGGGGTCAGGGACCGATATTCAGGGGAATCTGTGCCTCAATAACCCACCTCAAGACCTCGTAACATTTCACGGAGGATGCCGGTGCGGCTTTGGCTGGGTCCAGACCTTCCACGGATTTGTTTTGCATCGTGACGTGAAAACAACGCTGACGAATAATGTACTGAGCATCACTCTGCTTTGATGTCTGGAAACATTTTATTTTTTTACCTCTGTCGTTCTGCTACGAGATGCCGGATTAAGACTCTGGCCAACGTATCCTCACACAACGGTTCGTATGATATCGATATGATAAAAATATCGTGCGATCATTCTTTGTGCGATTTCTTACGAAAGCTAGCAACACGTGTTAATTTCCACTCGTGACATGCATACAGTCTTTCCCAAATAAACTTCCGTCTTCTAAGGAAACTTAGTTAGGTTTAGGCAACCAAACTACAAAGTTATGTTTCGGTAAAGATCGTTGTTTCGGTTAAAACAACCTTGGAAGTTACGTGACACGCGACCACGGGGAAAGATCTCTGGCTTGAAAGATCGCTGTTTGTTGGACCCATCCTCTTCCCCTGCTGCCATTCGTGGGATATCTACGCAATTACGTTGCACTATTTTTCGCACGTGAAGCGCCGAACTCTGGATGAGGTCAACCTGCTCTGGCACATCTTTTCCCGTAGTGTCTTTGTTGGCAAATCACGGCGCCTCTTCACAACTCTTCTCAAACGTTCTTCATTACCAAACATTTACCAAACATCGTGAATCTTCAACCCTGAAATTTAAAGAATCTCAAACATTTTACACAAATCCTCCCAGAATAGAGGCCGGGTCTATGTGGGAGAATTCTCTGTCGCCTTTAGGCTGATGAATAGCAGTTTTAATTTTGCAGGCTACTTCTGTCTTAACTCGCTGCGCTCCATCATCCGGTGACTTAAAACAGCGTTAGTTTCAGGCGGATACGTTGGTCTCTAGTGATTGTTTAGCGATGGAAGTCGATCAGAGTGGAGGCAATGCTGCAAACCAAGCACGAGAATCTGACGGCGTATTTGAATCGGGATCCTATGTATTCCTTAAATAAATATACTGATATACTGAAATTATTCCTGCCTCCAAAGCAGCTGTACCATCAACATGTTTTTATATCTGCTGAGTTTACACAAAGAAACACAACGCTGACTCAATGGGTCCATTGTGCAGCGTCTCGTTGCCTCCTGAGGCTCGACAACGATTTATTCCACCAGCAGCACCTGTGCTCTTGTGTCTGTTGTTGCAGTAGCTTCCAGCATCGCTCCAGACTTCTGCTCACAGCGTGGGGGTGGGGGGGGGGGATAAAGACACTTCTACAACACAAACTGACATTTGGAGCACTAAAGAAGACAAATGAACCAGTCAGCTTGTGGCTCAAAGTAAACAGTAAACCTTCACCTCAGGGCCATAAAACAATCAGTGCCCCCCCCGGGAGAGACGTAAGCAGAGGTTATATCACGTCTGTTTGCGGCTTTGTTTCATTCAGTGAAGACTAATGCCATGTCCACACTACTACGGAGTAATGTGGATGTACTCTAGATGTAACCAGGGACTTTAATTTGCAAGTTGAAGCTACTCGAGGGTGTGTCGCGACTTCTCTTGAATCATTTTGAAACATTCACCCAAGGATCGAGGAGAAAGGCAAATTCAGCCACTTCGTGTCTAGATGATAGCACATTTGCAAGTTAATGCAAATAATTGTAAATCTTTTGAGCAGCCGGAGTTTGAGACGGTGAACCTTGAGAGAAAAGAGAAGATTGTGTCGTCTGTTTGCAAAAGCGGTTTGTAACATGTGACGACCCACGTTTCTCATTGCAACGCTCCTCCCAAAGTGTTCTTCATTCACCCAAGTTTTGTTGAGACAAACGTCTTTATTTTCTGACTTACACAAACATTGGCGTCTTCTCCACCTGCTGAGCTTTTGCAGGGAATTTGCCAGTCTAAACATTCATGTAAATGCTATGGAAAAACGCTTTGTGTTGCATTGTCGTCCAAAGAAAATATCGTGATTGTCTGCAGCGTACTGTCACACGTGGGCTGTGCACACTTATCACGAATGTTATTTCTGTCAGGGTTGTTGTCTTTGCTGCGTTCTGCAGTAATATCTCTGAGTTTGTTCACAGCTCTTTGTAGCTACAGTACGACTGGTGGGAAAAAAAAGAAAAAGATCAGTTGCGGCTGCTGCAGCACCAACGCTACTGCACGTAGACGTCAGTGCAGCTGTAACTCTGCAGTGACAAATGACCACCGCACCTGGCTCACGCTAACTAGAGTAAACACCAGGATTGCTGACACTTAAAAGCTGTGATTTGCATAAGGCCAATAAAAGTGTATTCAAATGTACACTCCTTATATACAGGCTTCCCTCAGGTAAACAGAGCGTCTGTGTTTAGACTGAGACATCTACTCGTTGTTTTTTACTGCTGAGTCAAAAAACGACATTGGTTACACAAAAAACAACATTTTGATTACTTTTGATGGATGTGGTTTAATTTGTACTGCATTTATAGGATGACAAAATGCAATAACTGTGTAAAACAGGACATTTTAAGGCATTTAGATTATTTTGAGGTATTTATTTTCTTTGTCCCTCCACTGTTTATGTGCAAATAACTCTAATGAGACAGATATGGAGGAAAGTGTTTTATTTTTTCTATTTTTTAAATGATTGGGTGGAAGTGGATCACGTTGAGGAGCTCTTCTGTCAAATGACACGTCCTGGACCGGGTTGGTCTGATCTGTAAATTTATTTTTAAAACCCGGTATGCATGTAAGGAGCAGAAATTGACACGTGTTGCTGGACTTTTTCGGAGGAAAACGCAGGAAGAATGAGGTGTAACTTTTCGAAAGATATCAAAGGAACCGCTGTATTGGGATACTTTGCCTGAACAGAGCAGATGTCAATTTTGTGGGAAACCCAATAAACTTTGTCTCGTCCCTATACATTCTGACTTCATGTTTTCTTTTACCCTGTGTTCAATATAGAATAATTCGATAATAAAAACACAGTATTACAGTATCCGTCATGTGAGTTGATGCTGTAGTTGTTGCCTGTATTTTGATTACAGTGTAGACTTACATTTTAAGTGTCAGAAGACTTGAAAATGACAGATCAGCTGACAAAGAGAGGCGTCTTTACATGCATTTCTGAACCATTTCTCACCACTACCTGTATATTCTCAAGTTTAAATTCCCCCTCCTGCTTTGATTACCGTTTCTTCACTTGGATGTTTGAGCTTCACAGTGATTCATGTGCAGAGTTTGGCACTAGAAGGCTGTTTTCACATTCATCTGAAGCAGGAAAGTGTCTCTGAACTGAAATATTAGTTTAACATGTGGTTTGGAGCCAGTCATGGTCCAATATGCAACATACACAGATGTGATGTGTGTGTATATATATATTTATGTATATATATATGTATATATAAACTAGAAATGTGATCTCCACCAGGTGCATCTGCAACGGCCGCTGCTTTAATGTCTGATGGAATAAATACAACCCACACATTTTTCACCCGCACATCTCACACAACAGATACGCTAAAAACTTTAATCTGTGCGGCTTCAAGACAATTTTTTCAACAATATTGTTGTAAACGTGAGGTTGGTTCAAGAATAAAAAGGCACAGAATAACTGTGTCTCTGGCCGCAGAGCAGCAGCTGAGCACCGCCGATGCACTCAGCTGTGTTTGTATTTCCGTCAAAAACAATAAAATTAAGCAAACTGTTTCCCCTCCTCTTTGGCGGCAGAGTAGCGAGCGAGTGCCGGTGATGCTCTCAGCTTCGTTCCTGCTACCTATAGTCCGGAGTCAAGGTTAAGAATAGTGAGTGATGAGACTGAGCAGTCAGTCAATCGCCGTGTCGAACGCGCAATAAAAGGTGTTTTGAGAAAATGTGACGTACTGCAAACCACGAGAGGTCCTTGAACATGCAGCCATAAATGAACAATCGAAATGTTATGCAGTTTGGTGCAGCAGAATGCAAGATCAGCCGAGGACAGACACAGAGATGCACGCACTCACGCACACACAACAACTATCTCATCATCTGTTGGCGACGATAACAATAATCAGCGTTTTTCATAATGAGTCTGTTTCTCTTTTATGGATTCCAGTCGGTTTACTTGCAGCATCTTCTCAGTTCTGAGTTCTCTTCACGTCGTGCAGCCAGCTGTCTCTGGAGAGCAGCATGTATTTCCACGGTGAAGGATGGATTTAATAATCTGTCCTCAAACCAGAAAGTCAATCTCCAGACTTGAACTTCCTGCGTCTGCATGGGCAGAGTGGGACACTTTTACTGGTCCATCTGGAGGAGCTGATGCTGCTTCACATGTGTGAATGGAGGGTTGAGACCGGTGGTTTACTGCTACTATTAACACTATCGTTACTGTTTCTTCAGTGAGTGATAGACGGCATGTGTGTGCCTGCTTTAGTACATGATATTTAATCCAGTTGCATTGTTTCGAGTCACTGCAGGATTAAGTGTACTGTTTGTGTCGTGTGGCATAAAATAATGGTTTGTCTGAAGTCTCAGAAAAACAATTTATGTAGCCATATTTTTGTCAGTTTTTTGTTTTTCTAATCCGCAACGCAGTCATCAATAACAAGAAAAAACACAAACAATTGATATGGTAAGCTTTTGTTAAAAGTTCCCTTCAGATCCACACAGATTTATTGCTCCTTTCAGCTCATTGTTTTGGTTTTCAAGTTGACAGCTTTACTGTTTTGGTTGACTCTCTGCTCTCACAGCACTGCTTTTGACAGCAACAAACGCTACGTTGCGAGGCTACGTTGCGAGGCTACGTTGCGAGGCTACGTTGCGAGGCTACGTTGCGAGGCTACGTTGTGACGCTGAGGCTACGTTGTGAGGCTGAGGCTACGTTGTGACGCTACGTTGTGACGCTACGTTGTGACGCTACGTTGTGACGCTACGTTGTGACGCTACGTTGTGACGCTACGTTGTGACGCTACGTTGTGAGGCTACGTTGTGAGGCTACGTTGTGATGCTACGTTGTGACGCTACGTTGTGACGCTACGTTGTGACGCTACGTTGTGACGCTACGTTCTGAGGCTACATTGTGACGTTATTATTTTAACACAGACATGATCTTTATCTCTAAACTGAACCAAGTAGCTTTGTTGCTTAAATCTAACCGATCGTTTCACAATGCTAACCACGTTACATTTTGCATTTCTGCAAGCGCGATACAAGGCTGATATGAAACATATTCATGACACATATTGATTCAGAAACGTCGAATATTCAACGTATCCCGTGGTTTGGAACGTACAATGGCAACATTTTGTTTTCTGGCGACTGGGTTGTTACATCCATGTTTACTTGCTAGCAGTCGTCATTTTCTGTCCTTTGCTGGCGCATTGGTGCGTATCTTGGCACCTGAAGGTCAGACATGTGCTTGTGTCATCACAAAAGAATAAACAAAACAGGGATCCACTCATAAAAGCATTGCTCCATAGCTCTAAACTTAAAGACACACAGGTTTACTTTGCTTGATTCGACTGTATACACACAATCTGTGCTTGACTTCCATATCTGACTCCTCTGTTGCTCCTGTTGAGGCGTGAAAACTTGCACTTTGTACTGTTCTTATTGTTGCATTGAGTTTGGTGACCTGACCCTCCAGGTTTCAGCACAGCTTGGCCCCATTTTAACCTGAGATAGAGGTCTGCTCGGCAACAATAACTAAAAACACCTGTGTGGGAGCCTCCCCCACTATTATGTAGCTCCTTGGCCAGAATGTCGTAAAACAAACAAATGAAAAAACACGGGCGTTTTGCACGCTGTACGTTTCGTGATCCGTCCCTCCATTTAGCTGCTTCTGTCCTTATTGTAATAATAACACAGTTTCAGCGTTTTTCTTTCTCCTGTGAATGTTACCTGAGTAACATTTCACGTCGGTGGGAACCTGCTGACCCGCTGAAGGTTTCAGGGCGAGGCTTTAACCTTGTACTGTGACACTTTGGCCCTGTTTAGTCAACACTGCCTGAGCTGTTCTCTCTGTTTTCCCATCAACACATTTAGTCTCCTGTACAATACAGTGTGAAGAAACTGGTTTCCATTTCTTATCTGGCCCCCGGTGTTTGAAGAGGGTGTTTACGCTGTCGCTGGATGGATTTAATTTTTTTGTTTTGGTGTTCAGACGGTTATCTTTTTGTGACGCGCCGACTCTTATCTGATGAATGTATTAGTCATGTTGCTGTTTGCTCGAGTAAGACAGAATCTGCTCGCCCAAAAACTCTGTGTAAAGACAGAGAAAGAGATCTATGATCTAATATAAACACAACCTTAATAGGAATAACGTTATTGTAAGGTCCAAATATCATGTTAAAAAGTTTATCTCCTTTCACATTACAAAGTCATGACATCTGCTGTTGATAGCAAATAGATAGAAAATAGCGAATGATGAGTGTAACCGGGACTTGTTTCTACAAACAAGCTGCTTCACAAGCTCCACACATGAAACTGTTAAAAAGTGTTGTTAGTGATCCATCCAGGCTGAAGGTACTTTGTGCTTCTGCTCATGTAAGTGAATTATTACATAGTTCACACGAGGAAAGCCTCGTCAGCGATACCTGTCCCAGTAGGAGAAACTGAGCGAGTCGGACTCGGGGTCAAAATCCAAAACCTGCAGATGAAAAGTAAAACCCTCCGTACATTTGACTCCACCGTAACATTTTAACAGGACTTTTCTCTTTTCTTTTTTTACGGTGCAACATGAAAGTGTTTTATGGGGAACCTGCGTGTCACAGGAGGGAGGATACCACCTCTGAAGTAGAGTTTGGACACTTGACTCATCCAATACATCACCTGTAAGTCTATCTTTGGGGAAAGACAGTCAAGCTGCCTTTGATCAGGGCGATTGCAGAGTCGGTGCCTTCAGTTTCAGGAGGGGGGGGGGTTATTCCATACTGTAGTGCTGTACGATACAAATCACATGTGTCACGTGTTAGTCAGAGTCTGGCCTCACTGTATACAGAATAGGTATATGAACTTTATGGATGTTCTGTAATCTTCATGTTTAAATTGCTCTTAATCTTTATGTCATTGACGAGACACTTTAAATGTAATATGATGTTAACAACGTGGTCTTTGGCTTCATCACTTAGCATAAATAAAATAATAAAAAAGAGACAACTGAGGACAGACATTCACAACATTCCTAAAACCAGGAAATGAGTCGGTATCTTTACACTTCTGGATTCCTTGTCTTAAAGCCAATGGGTTTTTTTAATGGATTTTTGGTTCGATAACAGCCTGAAATAAGGTCCGTGGTTAACACAAGCTGAAGAGATTTGACGTGTTTTTCTACGATCTAAAATGTGTCAGTAAATATCCCACTCCTGAATTTAGAAGTTTTGACGTGTCCTAAAAAAGGCAAACGTCACCACGCCGACCATTCTGTCTTTAGCTTCATCGCGGTGACGTGAAGTCGTGCGACAGTCGACTGCAGCCGAGCGTCAGATTTTCACTTCTGCCGATGTTATTCACACTTTGAAATGATCATAAAAGTGGTTTTCATTTGTGAAGGTTGCTGAACAAAATGTGTTGCTATCAGTTTGTTTGCAACAGAACTTATTTTCTGCAATATCCAAAATGGAAAAATCTAATCGAGGGAACCAAAGCGATGCAAACTTAAAAATTGCTGTTTAACTGAAGGTTTCATTTAATATTTTGCTTTTTAATGTAAAACAGATGAGCAAAAACACCTGACAAAAAACTGGCAGTGCAGAATATTAACACTGAAACAGGATCTTCAGTTTCCTGTCCAGCACGGCGTTTAACAGGTTTGATGTGGATTCACGCTGCAGAACTCATTATCAAGAACCAATGAGGCTTAAAAATATTCTTACCTTTTGACAACTTGGACTCTTTTTTCCTGCAGAACAAAGAGACTTGAACCTTTTTGTTTTTTAAAATCTTGAGTGCATATGAGAACATATGACATACAAACATTATTTACCCACAAATACGCCGGAAATGAGCAGAAGTCAGGGTGAACATCAAGTTGACTCTCTAAAATACCACAAAGTGTGCGTTTGGTAAACCGTTCCACCTGTAGGAAATTCATCAAGCGGGTCTTTGGAGGACGGCAGGAGGTCTCTCAACATGTGCAACTCAGCTGCTCTCCTTATGGAGGAAAACCTGCTGCACACGTTACAATAATGGAAGGCAAGATTTACGTCTCTGCTCGGACACAAAAAAAAGGAAAAAAAACAACCTCCAAGCCACAAAGTCCTACGGGGTGATTGTTGCTCCGAGTGTATTGTACTCAATGATGTAACAGTATCTGTGATACTAATGACTCTCGTGGTGTGCGTGTGGAACAACTTCCCAAAGTCCTAAACTTCTCAGGGAGCAGAAACCTGCTGCTGCGGTGGAACGTATCGCCGCTCCATCACATGTAATATATGTGTGTACAGAACAAAACCTAGAGGCAGGAAAAACCTCCACTTCCTCTGGGCCTGAGAGGGAAGTGTCGACAGCGGAGGCCCTCGTGTGAACAGGCGGTTTCACTGCTTTTACTTCTCGAGTGAAAGATGTAAAAAGAAGAAAGGCCCTCTGAGGTAGAATATGTACTTTGGAAAAATGCTATTAGGTGACGGCGTGTTGATGCGTTTAATAACTCACCGTCTTGTAGATCGGTTTAGAAAGGTCCAGAAAAGAAGCGAAGCCTCGAAAGGTGAAGCGTTTGATACGACACTCAATGCTGGGATCATTCACCAGCACGTCAGAGAAGTGTTTCCTGTCTGCAGGTGTTGCTTCAAGTATTTATTTTATTAAAATTGGGTCCAAACAATATGTAAAAAATGAATTAAAAAATAAATCACAAAAACTACTTCTACTCAAGTACAATTTTGACTTACTTCTACTTTACTACATTTGAGAGGGAAATATTGTACTTTTTAATTCACTACATTCATTTAATAGCTTAACTTGTTACTTTGTGGATTTAGAATATTTATACACAATATAAATCAACTAATACATTATTATATATTATCATATTAAGTATAAAATGTAGTTAAAATTAGCTTCACCTTTACCAGCTGCAACATTAAAGTGATGAAAATATAATATATATTATTTGACTTTTACTTTTGGTACTTTAAGTATATTTTGATGCGAGTACCTTTGTACTTTTAAAGGACTCAATGCAAGACTTTACTTGTCAAACATATTTGTGATATTGTTACTTTTAGCAGGCAAGGCAGGTTTATTTATTCAGCACATTTGATTAGCAAGGCAATTCAAGGCGCAAAAGACATCAAAAGACAATAGATAAAGCGCAAAAAAACACCTTTATGATTCAAATACAATTTAAAAACCGTCATCAAAGGAGAGTATAGACAATAAAAGCAAGCTGAAATAAATAAGACATATTTAAAATACAAGAATAAAGTGCAGCGTGAGAAATGATTTAGTAAAATCAGTAAGAGAAAAGTCTTCAGCCTTGATTTTAAAGGAGCGAGCGTTGCAGCAGACCTGCAGTTTTATGGAAGTTTGTTCCAGAAATATGGAGCATAAACAGTGAATGCTGATTCTCCGTGTTTAGTTTTGACTCTGGGGACAGAAAGCAGATTTGTCACAGACCACCTGAGACGTGTGGATGGTTCTATAATGTAGCAGGAGATCAGAAATAAGCCATTTAGTGCTTCATACACCAGCAGAAGAGTTTCGGACTACCATCTACTTTAGGACATCTACTTCTTCCACCAGGGGAAGAATGGGGAAGAAGCTTTTCAGCTGGTTCCAGTATCGCTATTATTATTATTATATTAATACATCCATGACAGTCAGCTCCTGTTGCAGCAGTGATTACTGTGTCAGGGGTCCATAATGAAACTAGGCTTCGACGCAGAGAATTATAAAGGTTTTAACTGCTCGTATTACTCGAGTACTCGAATGATTTCTTATCTTTTGTCCACCTGTTACATTTATTAAAACGTCCCATGTGTCCATGCTACATGAGACTGGAATTGTTTAATATCATTTAGCAACATGGCTCCATGTGGACCAGTTTGAGAGTTGGAGGAGGCAGGAGCTCTGATTTCCTCTCCTCCATAAGCGTTGCCTTATTGCCTCGTTCCCCCTCTGAACCTCAGGTGAGCTGAGCTTCATGTCCCGCCTCCACCGCACACTCACAACAGCTGCAGGTGTCACGTACGAACACTTGATATGAAAAATGGAAATAATCTGATCTTGAGCCCCGTCGGTGCAGTAAAGACTCCCAACGTGGAACCACAAAAATTTATCTGGATTATGAGCTGTAATGGTATTAACATTAGTCGACAGAAGCACATGCTGTGTTGTGTCGGCCATGTGTCTTCAGATTTCTGAACAGGTCACGATTACTGGAGGACTTTTATTGGCAATGCTTCCGTTGTGGAAAATAATGTACACAAACAAAAGCAGCATTGGAAGTAATACTTGGATTTACCTAGTACCAACATCAAAATGTAAAAAATACTCTATTCCGAGTAAAAGTCCTGCATTCAAAATCCTACTTTCTACTTTAAGTATCCAAAGTAAAAGTACTGGTTCTGCAGTAACATGCCACCTGTGACTGATACACTATTATATCTGCCATTATTAGACAGTTATAATACTGATGCATTAATGTGTAAGTCTGTATGAGATGATAAAAAATAAGAAAAAACGAAGATCTATTACCTACAATGGCCTGCGTGAAAACACGAATGTCACAATCTAGAGCAGGGGTGGGCAATTCTTTTTCCCAAGGGGCCACATGAGAAACAAGGACTGTTGTGGAGGGCCGGACCAATAGACTGAACTCAATCCTGCTCAATATTATTCCACCTCTTTAATAAAAGCAGGATGTTGTATGGTTTTTATAAGCTGCGAGTGGTAAGAGTAAATGTTATGCTCAGTGGTGGAATGTAAGTAAGTATATTTGCTTAAGTACTGTACTTATGTACAAATTCAAGGTACTTTACTTGAGTATTTGTATTTTATTTAACTTTTTACTTCTACTCCACTACATCTCAGAGGGAAATATTGTACTTTTTACTCCACTACATTTGTCTAACAGCTTTAGCTACTTTGAACATTATAATTTTTCAAAACTTTCCTAACTACCCAAACTGAACAACAGAGTATAAAGGAGTTAAAATGAGCTCCACCTAAAACATCTGCAGCAGGAATAATGATCCAAACAAATATACATTTGTAATATTCATATATAATAGTAGAACACTGACAGGGATCATGTTTTTGCAAAATTAGTACTTGTATTACTGTAACTATTACTATACAAATGACCTCTTTCTGTTTTTCAGTTCAGTGCGAGAAATCTTCCCGGTGGAGGTCAGATGGAGTTATGATGGTAGCAGTCGCCCAATTGCAGATTCAGCTTGAGCAAAACCTTTGTCTATTGTGTTCAAATCAGGCCCATAGGAGTTATTCTATTAGAATGTAAAGAAGTTACATTGTATTAGAATGTAACTTCTTTACATTCTATTAGAATGTAAAGAATCGACAGTGTATAGAATGATTCTATTGAAGTTATTCCTTTTTTAAATGTTTTAGACGAGTCACTAATCACTTTAAGAGTGATTATAGCTGATTTAACTTACAGACATGAGATTGATCTTCTCATGTCACTCTCTTTATACAATGATATAAATTCATCCCCGTTTTATTGATATCTTACGAAAAGTTACTCCTCGTTTTTCCTGCGTTTTTCCTGCAAAAGTCCAGCAACATGAGTCTGTTTTGGCTTGTTACATGCATACTGTCTTTTCAAAATAAACTTCCATCTTCACAGGAAACAAGTAAGGTTTAGGAGATGAAACGACTTAGTTAGGTTCAGGAAGAGATGGTGGTTTGCGTTAAAATATCTACGGAAGTGGCGTTGCTTAATTACGGAAGTCACGTCACAAATAAATCAACATTGGCTTCTCGTTTCACACACGGCACAAACTGCGGCCTCCTGGAGTAAACACAGTGTTAGTTTGACCATCCACCTCTCCTCATCCCACCCGTCCTGTGTGGAATTCTACTCGTGTAGTCACTCGCTAGCTATAGCATGTAGCATCCTGGGCATCACTGGGAATCAAAACACCACGGCTTTGAGAGCACTTGTTTGCAATTGCGCATTAACGTGATTAACCAACGATTTAACTTGCAAGCTAGGACCACTGATTCACCAAACCTGCTGCTTGCAGTCTGTGTTCCACCACAGTCCCCGACGCTGGTCTCATGATTCATTTTGTTTCTAAAGATAGATTTGATTTTGTAGCGAGTAACGAAGGTTTCAGGGGAAATGTATCGGAGTAAAAGTATCGGTTTTCTTTGGAAAATGTAGTGAAGTAAAAGTAAAAGTCAACAGAAATATAAATAGTAAAGTGAAGTACAGATATAAAAAAAACAACTTAAGTACAGTAACGAAGTATTTCTACTTCGTTACTATACACCACTGCTAATTTCCCAATGACCTCCCGCGGGCCGGACGGCAACAGCTCGCGGGCCGGATGTGGCCCGCGGGCCGTACAATGCCCAGGTCTGATCTAGAGCCAGTGTTTGGTTTGTCCATTCTGGGCTCCTGTAGAAACATGGCGGACTCATTCTAAGGTAAAAAAAAAAATCTATTGATGTTTTAGGTGATTATTCACTTTAATTATAATATATTCCATTTCTGCAAATACGTCCCCCTAAATTCTACACACTGTACCTTTAAGTAAAAGTTAAATGCAGGACTTTTACTTGTAACAGAGTATTTCTACAGTGTGGTATTGCTTCCTTTTACTTTGAGTACTTCTTCCACCTCTGTCTTGACGTGACTGCATTGTTGAGTACCGGACCCGGAGCCACCTGAGCCGTGTGCACCGGTCTGTCCACAAGGATTTGATGGGAAACCCAGACAGCATGTGTGGTGTTTTACTGTGAGCTGCTCTTCTGTTTTCTTGTGGAAACCCCCCAAAAAAACCCTCACATCCATGACCATGAAACACACGTTTTTAGCTGCCCTGCCGACCAGGAAAGGGGACTATATAGGCTATAGCATGACATGTGTAAGCAGATCTCGCTGCATTTGAAGTTTTAAAAGCTTCTGCCTGAAATATTTAGTATTAAGAGGGGGGAACTGTGTACGACACCGTCCGCAGGACCCCTTATTAATTGGAATCAATTTTTCAAAGGAAACAATAAAATCCCTTTTTCCTTTTCCTCTCATGCTGATGGCTCCATTTAAAATGGGCCGATCCACATTCTTCCATCATTACTGCTAAGTATCCGCCTCGAGCTTTACCTTCACTGACAGAGCTGAGGTTAGAGTTGAAGTTTTAACGGCCCAATTTGAGCCATTTTTACATTACATCAGGATACGTTGTGATATTGTTTGGGGGGGGGGATAATACGGGGCCGTGGAGAACGACAAAGCCAGTGACTTCCTACAAATTGACCCGGCAAAGTTCGTCCAATGGCGTCCGTACAACCTTTATCGCTTCGGTTTATTGTTTCGGCTATTCCTTGTTGAGAAAATGTCGCAGGCGTGTGTAAAAGTCTCACATGAAAGGGAGGCTTCGGAGCCTTTCTGTTTTTATTGTGCTTCAGGTTCGGTTCCCGTCGTCCATGAACTGTATGTGCTCTGGTTGTGACATCCACAGTGTCACAGGCTACAGCACTGACACTGTGAGTTCACGTCAAAGTCACAGCTGCACTGCATGAGTTTACAACATTGGTTTACAACATTGGTTTAGATGTTTTTAACGTTGTTTTTTGTTGATGAGGAAAGGACAGTGGTGGAAAAAGTACTCTGATCCTTACGTAAAAGTATTATAGTCTGAAAATACTCCATCACAAGTAAAAGTCCTAAATTCTAAATTATACTTATATACAAATACAAAAGTATCATCTGCATAACGTATTAAAGTATCAAAAGTAAAAGTACACATGCAGAATGCAGAATTCTTCAGTTTCATCACTATCAAACACATGTAAGAGCAGTTTAGATACTTTGTTTGGGTAGATTAGTAGTTTCTTACTGCATCATATCATGTAAGCATATACTGCATCGTGTTTATGTATTTGTCACGTATCTTCAGTACTTCAGTAACGCCACTTCCGTAGTTATTTTATCCCAAACAACGAACTCATCCTAAACTTAACCAAGTACAGTTTTGTTGTCTGAACCTAACTGAGTTTCCTGTAAAGACGGAAATTTATTTTTAAAAGACGGTATGCATGTAACTGGTGAAAATTGACCCGTGTTGTTGGACTTTCTTCGGAAAACGAGGCGTTACTTTTTTGTAAGCGATCATACAAACCGTTGGATGAGGGATTAACTCTTTAATGAAGTTTGTCCTTCTCGCTTTCTTCCTCCACAAGAAAGAGACAAGGCTGATGCAAAGCAAAGTAAAACTTGCACCCAATGCATTGTTTAAAAATCATTCATATTTTTGCATTCGTATTCAGAGCAGACGACAGTCACTGCATTAATACATTACAGAGAGTCTTATTACAGACATCTTCTGGTGTTTTAAGGACTCAGAAACAGGTCAGTGTTCACCGTGCTGCTCCTCATCTCCCTCATGTTCTCGTTCCCAGAGGGACGTACCAGTTAAATGAGGCAGACGATGAGCTTCACCTCCCTGTAAAGTGTGTTAGCGAGATGACTCCAGGGTGGTCTCTGGAGGGCCCGGGTCCTTGTAAAGACGAGGACCTCCCCGTCTGTACGCCGCCCTCTTCTGGGTCTGGTCTCTCTTCTGGCTTGATGACCCGCCCAGCTGGAGCTCTCATTGTGTTAACATTCACTTCAATGGAAAGTTCAGAGAGGGAATATATTCACTTTCAAATAACTGTCTTGCTTCAGATCAACTCTGGTGCTTTCACGTTATCAGTGACTTTTGTTCCACAAGGTTTTGCAGATTTTGAGACACAACAAACACTTCATAAAACTTTCTAAAAAACGAGTTATTAATTTTCCCTAAAAGAGAGTTCACGTTCACATCTGGGATCTAGTGCAGCTAATCTTCTGCTGCTGGACATCAAAGAGCTCCGCTGGAGCAGCAGATGTTTAATACAGCAACCCATTTCTGCATTTTGACGTAGAACTTATATGTTCTAATTGCATAGTCACGTGAAACACAGTGGTGCTCCAAATCAACGTTTACTTTTGGTTTCACAAGAGAGACGGACAGCGGCCTCCTGGGTGAAAGTCTTGAGTTTGTTTGACCCGTCCAACACTCCTCCCACCTGCTCTTTTTGGACATTCTCACACTTTATACTTATTATTATATCACATTTCAATAACATTTCAATGCTCCATATGCTTCGTCAATTGCTCTGCGCGTGGCTCGTTGTAATACGCAACTTGCTCTGCTCGAATGCAAAAACATTACTAGTTAAAACATGGGATGTTGCTGGTCTACATTCTACTGATAACTGATATGCACTGGGTTTGTGTTTAACAAAAACATGCACTAACTGGACATTTGTAGGGAAGTCTGACATCAGACAAAATGAAACCTAAATACTTGTTTCCCTGCAGCTGTGATTTGAAAACCACAGCCCTCAGACATTCACTCCTCCTCTCTTCTCATCAGATGAAGGATATCTCCTCCTCTCGCTCTCTCAGACTCACATACTTTCCAGTGTGACTCCCCGAGGTGCCCAGCATGGTGCCACAGATCTGACCAGTATGGGCTGATGGTAACCAGACCTCGGTCTCTCTCCTCCTCCCTCATTTTCCTCAATCTCTGTATCGCAATACAGTTCTGCTCATCCTTCAGTCTTTTCTGTCTCAATTCAACCATCCATCTCCCTTCATCTCTCTATCCACAGCTCTTAAAAAGAGGTAACGTTCTTCCACTTTTGTCTCTTACTTTTGTCTGTTTCTGTAGCTCAGACTTCGCCTGTCAAACCATGTTCTTTCTTCTGACTTCCAGAGAAGTCTGATAAACAAACGGTATTAATCTGGTTATTCAGGATAAATCAAGAACCTCGCTGCAGAAAGTTTTGATTGGGACACTTTTCAGTCAAAGAAATATAGTTACACTATATTAAACTTTACACTGGTCAACCTGTTCGAGGTAGTAAAATCGGTTGATGATAATATGTAATTGAGAGATCAGTATTCATGGTTTCTAGTCGCTGATTCCTGATAATGCTACATTTTGAACAACAAACCCTTGTTGAAGTTGACAGAGCTGTTAGCAGTCGCTAAATAACGAAGCTAGCTAACATCAACGGAGGTTGCATTAAGTTACATTATATTGCGTTCAAGCTCTCCTCCGTAAAAACGAGCATTGGGCGAAATACATTCTAACGCTATCATGATGTGTTCAGATGTAATATTGTACAATTTTTGCCAAGACACTTGTAAATAAATACAGTTGCTTGAAAGAGATGTTTTCAAAGCAATATAAAATGGGTATTAGAGAGAGATCTATGACCTGTTTAAATATGCAGAAATACACAGTTTCACTGTAAAACACACCACGGCAGGGATTAACTCTCCTTAGTGCCATCTGTGTTACACTAAACTCTCGTGTCAGAGATATGTAGAGAGATGTACGGTGCGGTGTACGATGTTGAGATTCAAGTCTGTGCATTTGTGCTGCTTTTCAAGCATTTTCTTGACTTGTTTCTTCCCTTCAGGTACCGCTCTGGTAGCTCAGAGTCCTTCCCAGCATGCAACTGGACAGAAAGCATGAAAATCCCCTTGGCCCCGCTGCAGGTTCATCACTGTGTTCACCTCACTCAGGCTGTTCCCAAACAGCGCTCGTAGCTCTACCTACGAAAATGAATGAGCTAATATCTGTAGAAATCCCAGGAAATGATTTTGTATGTTATCCACATCAACATGAAACAGGAAGTATAGAGACAACTAAAACCTACACAGGGCAGGCGAGAGGGGAAGTAGATCAATCCAACAAAACCGACCTTTCACCCACCTTGTTTGTTACCCGCATAAAAGGAGAAGTCAGCGGTGATTTCTTTTTCATGTGACTTCTGTACTTCAGTAACGACACTTCTGTTATCGTAACCCAAACCACCATCTTTTCCTAAACCAAACTAATTGGTTCTGTTGCCTAAAACCTAACTAAGTTGTTTTCTGTGAAGACAGAAGTTTATTTTTTGAAAAGACTGTAAACACGTAACGAGCGGGAATTGACTTGCGTTGCAGGACTTTCGTAGGAAAAACACTCAAACTTATTTGTAAGATGTCATACAAACTGTTGTTTGAATAGAGACGTTGCATCAGTGTGTAAAATACATGTTATTATCTTCTCACATCTTAATTATTTAGTGATGCAATTATCGCTTATTGATAACAGCCATGCTTGAATCCACACACAATATGTTGCTTGAACATGTCACAAAAATATTGTGATATATATAATTTGTAAAACCTGAAACTGATATAAATCATGACTGAATTAAACTAAAGTAAACTACATAAACTTAAAACAGAGACTGAAAACTAACCGACACTAAAAAGTAAATCAGACACCGAAAATCAGAGTGGAACTGTAACATTTGAGTAACTCTGTACTTGTGTAACCCCTTTGCCCCTTTTTCTTTGAGCCACCATCCTCTTCCTCAGTGGTGGTGTGTATCGCTCACCCTCTGAGCCTGAGTGTGTGTGTGTGTGTTTCTCAGCCAGAAGCCCTCCTGTTGATCTGTTACTCTCACTTCAAGCTGTATCCAGCAGCTGCTGTGTAAACAGGGCTGACCAGACGCATGCAGCCAGTGAATCACTCCCAGCCCTGCAGCCGCCTGCTGGGAAACTGACCACATAATCAGTGCAGACGGCCGGTGCTTTGATTCCTTCTGCAGAGGTTAAGAAGGTTAAGAAAAAAAATGCATTGGAGAGGATAACATGGCATCTTTTACACTTGCAGCTGTTTACTTCAGCAACCAATCATCATTTATTTACAATACGATACGAGATAAAAAAAAAAAAAAGTACTCTGTTATGGGCAAGAATAATAAATAAAATAGATAATTACAATAGAAAACATGAAAAATGTAAAAGTGAGATATATTTTTAAATGAAAAGAGCTGTTTAGTGTTTGAAAATATTGACGAAGGAAAATGCAAATGTTCTCATTATGATGAAAGAATATGTACAATGTGCACAAAGCATAATGATCTATAAATGTGTGTTAATGTAACGCTTTGAGTGATATGTTGTTAAATAGTAAAGATGTGTGTCTTATAGAAACAGATATCATTCAACATAGTTATTGAATCAATATATCAAACATTTCAGCTCGTTTAAGAGTTATTTGATAATATAAATGTGATTTTACATATCACAGAGCACAAAGAAGCAACAGTCTCTCATAATAACAATCTTAATGAAAACACAAATTATTATTTTATGTGCATGGATGTATGTGTATATAATGGATATTTGGCTGTTTACCCAGTTTGTTTTCAATCTGATCATCAACCTCTCAGTGTAATCAGTGAATCCAGCTGCACATTGAGTCGCCCATCAGTGAATCCAGCTGTGCGGGGGAGGAGCTGAAGTGACATATAGGACCCAAAATGTAACAAGCTGAACTCAGTCAGTGTTGTGAATGCGAGCGTGAGTGTGTAAATCTTTAATGCCTGAGGAATACTCGAAGTATTTCCCCTCTGAATTAGTTATAAAACCAATGCAGTTCACAGGAGTGCAATAAATCTGAAGGATTTTGGGGTGCTGTTGAACTATGTTTGGTATTTAAACAATAATTGGATAAAACAGGTTAAACACATTTAAAAGCCATGAACGTTGGTGTTAAAGTGCATCTTAAAAGCACCAACCGACTCAGACTGTCTGACGGCCTCCATCAGGCGAGCCGATGGAGCCGCTAGGAAAAGCCTGGTCCCCGGCCTTTTACAGCAAGTCAAATCTTTTTGTTACGGAAACCAAAAAAGCTTTAATTTCTCCTCATCTGGAAACATCCGGTGGCATAAAATCTCAGGGCCATCCGGAGATATAACACAGAGTACAGCTGCTTCTTTTTAACTACCGCGCTCCAGAACTGTTTCCTCGCTGAACCGGAATCTTGATCGATATTCAGCAGCAACATCAAAAAAACCTTAATCTGGTGTGAGTCTCTTTTTAAGTTCTTCGAGGAACTTGATTCCTTAATTTTTGCTCAATCCATGTCAAAAAGGCAGCCATTTTATAGTGAATAGCCAAGTTTAAAGTCAATACTTGATCACATTTTAAATTGGAGTTCAAAGTTTTGGTACAAATCTAAACTGACGATCTTAAATTTTAAGATCGTTTCTGATTGTGCGACGTCCCTTTGGACAAAAAATGGATGGAAAAAACAATGGATGAATCGGACCGACGAGGAGATGCTGAGGATTACCTGGTGGAAATCTATTCCAGAGTTACTGTAATGTTTTAACAAAAAGAAAGCATCTTTTGTTCCTTGTAAACATTTACTTTGTAGAACGATGCAACCGGTGAAAACGGGGGCATGAGAGCCGGCCTGAACACAGTTGATTTCTTTGTTTTCAGTGGAGAAGACGAAACCATTGCGTCAGATGAGAATCATGACCACGATAAGCAGAGCCAAGCGCGTGATTGACACTGGTTACGTTATGGAAACGCTGTCTCTTCTCTGGGTTGATTCAGTATCTCATCTGAGCAACGGAGTTAGTATTTTCAGCCCAGAGAAAGCTGGCTGCACGATTAAAACAGTCCTGAGTTCACTGACCACTGTATAAAAACTGCAAAACCATCTTTGGAATAATAAAATATAAAACAGTGGTTGCTAAAATACAAAAAAACAATGGATCATGCCAAGAGAAAACAGGCCCGGACGTGACCAAACAAGATACATTTCCATCTGACACATGTGTCCATTCAACCCGACATAAAAGAAAGGTGTAAGTCAATGTGCATGACCTTGCATAAACACTTGCCATAAAAGTTAGCACAGAGGATTTGAAGTGCTTCAGCTCCTTGATGTGGGCTCGCTGATGACCTGCCCAGATCTGGTCCTTTTTGGCAGCGGCCAGCTGCTCCTCGAGGGCTACTTCAAATCATCCGCCTCGGCAAGTATGACGCGGCTATTTCCGTGCAGGCAGGTTACAATAGGAACAGGAATGCTCGCAAAGCCGTAAAGAAGAGAGAAAACGGGATCTGGAATCTAGATTGGAACATATATAAAGCAGTGCGTTAGTCTCTGCTGGAGGTTTTCCTTTTTGTGCTCGGAGAGAGAGACGACCGGCGATGACCTCCGCATCTGTCCGACTCGAAGTCTAACGAGCTGCCTTGACCGACCCCTCGCCTCCTCTCATTGGCTCTCTGGGTAAGTGTGAGGAGTCAAGGCCAAAGCTGGAAGAACTCAAGATCCTAAAAGGTGCTAAATTGAATCCAAAGTCCTGACCAAGATGACGTTCCCCACGGCGGCCCCCCTCAGGTCATCGCTGTTCGCTCTGTCAGCACTGTTGCTGTTGTTTGCACTGTTAGCGCTGTTAGCTGCTAGCCGTCACCTCAGCCGTCGCCATGTTGAGCGCCATGTGGACGCAATCCCTGTATCATAGATGTTGTCTGAATTTTGAATTTAGCACCTAAAATAAACAGTATAACACTGCACAAATATTTAAATACAAGAACCAACTCTATTCACAGAACCGTAGTGCATTTTCTTTTGCCATTTTCCCACAAATCTGGGTAAAGTATCTTCAAGATCCTGAAACATAATATATATATATATATATATATATAAAAATATTTATGCACACCAGATAATGATTTGTATCACCATGTGCAAAATCCTTTGCACAACATCAACCTGAGGTCTAATCAGCTGTTTTACTGAAAAAACATATTTCACACATTGATCATAATGTTTTGTATGTAAAGTCAAACTAACAATTAGCTGTAGCTGCTAAATAAATGTATGAAAACGTACAATTATTCTCTCTTAAATGTAGTTGAGTAGAAGTATAAAGTAGCATGAATTGGATATCCTTGTACTAAAGTACAAGTACCTCAAAGTTACACTTGGATACTTGAGTAAGTTACTTTCCAACCCTGGTGGAGTCTGGGCAGGATGAGAATCTATAAAGGATGTAGGGTGATGTGATCTACTGAACTAATCTTGTTCTCGGATACACAAGCCCTGAAGCTTTGAATAAATCAGAAGAGACTCCCCTCTGCCCTCCCCTCCTCCTTCCTCCAAACTCTTTTTTTTCTTCGTTTCATCCTCTCCTTTTTATTCCAAGATCCCACATGTGCCCAATATATCACTTCGACTGTATCACCTTCTCCCTTTGTTTATCATCTCCTTGGATAAGCATGTGGAATCCCCATCTCATCCCCTTTGCCTTGTCTCCAGGATTTCCAAACGTATTTTACAAGCCACCAGTTACTGAGCCTAATGGTTTGCAGCAGCAGAGCTGGTAGCACACATGATATCTTCAATGTAACAATCAAAGAGGCATGCAAGATTTCGGTATTTCCGCCGGCTTACAGATGTGCTGCCGGCTTCCAGCTCCAGAAGCTGTAATCTAAGTTAAAGACATGGAGGGAGGAAAGAGAAGAACTTCAAACGGGCGACACATCTCATCGCCATGTGTTACTATCACAGATAAACACGATAAGAAAGAGAACAGACAAGGTATGCTTCAGCTGCCTGTTGTGAGATGTCAAATAAGGAAAATAGATCAGACATAAGACATCACTGATACATGGATACACAGTAAGATCATTAAGATGTGCGACCACGGGGGCCAGGCCAAGTGTTTTTGGGGCACTAAGTAGGCCCCATACGTCTTCACAGTAACAATACATATTTAAAACAGCTGTAATTAACACTTTCTAAACACTATAAAGTGTGTTTTACCTCGATCTGTAGCTCCGCACTCCTTTACCTTTTCTCTTCCTACGGGTGGAAATTGGCTGACTGTTACCCCACATTCGAATTTAGCTTGAAAACTTTTTTTATTCCTGGAAATCTCGAGCGGCTCTAAAGGGAAAGCTGTGCTTTGTTACAACTTGGGTCTCATTTTTGTTATTTTCACATCTGTTCACATGTTACTCGCCAAGATAACGGACTTCATGAGGGCAACAGACACCAGCGGTCAGACGCCGATGAAAGGGAAAGAAAGCCACAGTTTGAACGTGTTATCTAAACCACTTGTTTGGAGGTGAAACCAAAACAGTCTGTTGTGATTTTTCCATTCCACTGTAAAAGTAGTACAGAAGGGCCAAACTGAGCCAAGAGGTCTTTCTGCCAAATCTAACAGACATCATAAACGATAAGGAAAAACAGCCAAAACCAGGTTGTAAAGAAAAAGAAGAAGAAAAAAACCAGCATGGCGCATCATTCTTTTAGAGTAAAAAGATGGCAGAAGAAGTCATCTCACCTTTTGCCACGAGGGCCTCGACGAGGATCAAAATGGAGAAATCGATGTCGTAAAAGATTCATCATCTCTGTCAGCGGAGCTCAAAGGGAGCTGGATCGCAGTTTGGCCTGATCTCAGATGCTCAGTGGAAACCCGAAGAGGTCAGTTTGACTCTCTGCCAGGCCTGACAGATAAATATGCTTTTGTGCTTCCAGCATCTCATCCACATAGAGAGATCTCACGCTGCTCTGAGTCTTTAATGCTCTTCTCAAAAACCTTAAGGAAGTTACATTCTGTCGGGGGGGAAAAGAGGGTTTTCTGTAAAAAAATCTGAGCTGAAATGTTCAACATCAAATGGGAACCCAACAATAACAGTCAGGTTAATTAACTAACTAATTTGATAATCCTTTAAATCACATTCACTACTTTTCTGCATTGCTTTTCCTACTTTAAGAGCATTTTTCTGATTATACTTAAATCCATGATTTAAATCTGTAGAGTATTTTCACAGTGTGGTATTAGTACTTTTGCTTCAGTAAAATATCTGAGTACTTCCTCCATCACTGGAGCTATTGACTTTTTGCTCGTGTTTTCAGCAAACAGCTTTAAACTGCTTGTAATTCCATGAAAAGCGGGCGTGTGCAAGCGCAGCCTTATTTATTTTTGATACAACTATTAAAGAAATCTCTCTAAAGTGAAATGTCACACTGAACTTTGACACACTTCTGACCTGTGCTGTCAACAATAGCAATAAAAGAAAAACCCTGATGAACATGGTGGTGTTTTAACTTCAAACTGAAGTGTTTTTTTTGTCGACATGTGGAACGGATGCTCGCCGATGATCTGTTTCGCTTGGCGGACGAGTCGAAATAAGAAGATATCGGCACCACGGGAGGTGAAGAGAGAGTCAAGGAAGGAAGAAACGGAGGTCACACACTTACTCTCAAGATATGGAGTGCTAATGGAAGCAGGAAACGCATATTAATTTTAATACTTCACACGCAAATACTTCTGTGCGCTCCCACCGGCTTGTGTTACTCAACGCTCAGAAGACCAAAGCCACGCGCTTCTCATGTTTCTGACCCCGGCAGACCTCTCTTTCTCTTCTGGTTGAGTGAAGCTGAGCTGTGATTGGTTGAAACCTGCGTCCACGGCTCCCGGGGGGGGTGCAGATGAAGTGATCCGCAGTTCTTCTCGCGAGAGTGATGAAGCCGGCTTCTCCTCCATGCACTCCATTGTTTTGCTTTGACATCCTCCGTGTTTTGGGGGAAAACAGAGAGTCGATGGCGGCCGTGTGAGACCGACCAGCAGCG
This sequence comes from Lycodopsis pacificus, assembly GCA_028022725.1. NCBI lineage: Eukaryota > Metazoa > Chordata > Actinopteri > Perciformes > Zoarcidae > Lycodopsis > Lycodopsis pacificus. The sequence goes on along the minus strand of CM051692.1, from coordinate 13,269,569 downwards.
CCTGCGTGGGGACTTTCCATGAATTTGGCTACTTTTAGACTTGTTTCCATGAGACCAGCTTTTCTGGCTACGGTGGAAAAATTGACAAACCTGCGTGTTGGTATTTCAAACAGCATGTGTCACATTGCATGCTGAGTGTGTGGCCGGTTGCACGAGAACAGGTTGCTCGACTGTGAAGCTAATTTCCAAAGCGGCTTTTGCCTGCAGGGTTCAGAAGGACGAAAGGTAAATTAAACATGCAAGAAGAGTTTACCTTAACCTTATCGATACACTTTATTTGAGCATAGAGATTGTCTTAAAACGGAGCATTTGAAATGAAAAGTATAATGAGGGCTTTTGCTATGAAAACCAATAGTGTTTTGGGGACAGATGGAGCACAAATGCTAACAAGAGAGGTGAACAATTAGCATTACATTTTTTAGGTAATGTTCCTCAGCTGTCGCTAAGGAGGCTCCATTACAACATTTCAACCCAGTATAAATATGAAGTATAAATCCAGCTTTCGTCTGAGAAACTGGTTCTTTGACAGCAGTTTAACTGAACCACAGCTCCGACCCAGAGAAGCTGATTCACATTCAAACATCACTAAAGCGGCTCAACTTTTCTTGGAGCAAATGATTGGACGCTTCAACACATGCTGAAATCATTTGTGTTGACTTCCAGAACTGAATCAAAGAGACGATGACAGTCCTCATATAACTTAATCCTGAGCAGGAGGAGGAAATAAAACCGCTCTGTGGTTTTGAGAGCACTTGGTGGAGAGGAGTGACCCAACCTGGTCAAGTGTAACGGAGAAGGCCATGTCTGGTAACCCCAGGTGCAACAGAGGCGTTAAATGATGTGAGGAAATAAGCAATAACTCGGGAGTGTGTTTGTGTATGTGTGTACGTAGTTTTTTCAAAAGTGGTGTCAGGGTCGATAAGTGTCCCTCGGCGGCTGCGACCAGCTGGAAACACCGAGCAGCTCTGAGAGCAGCGCTGCTAAATCAGTTTCATATGCAGCAGGTTCAGGATATAACCCACAAAAATCCTTGTTTTCTTTTATTGTTGGAATGCTGTTAAGCATTCCAACTATTGTTCTTCGAATCTTTATTCAACTTCTATTTCTTCCGTCGCACCTCTTCTTGTCCTTCATTTTTTAAGCTACAGAAACTGTTCAACTATTAAAATGTTCAACTCTTTCACCAGAGGTCTGCTATGACTTTTCATATTTCCAACCTTTAAACTTTTTGAATGATTAAGCTTTTTATTTTCAATGGGATCTCTATGGAGAATATTTTCAAATGGCTTCAGGCACACAGGTGTTCGCGATTGAGCCAATTAGTGATGTTTACAAACACACAGACTCACAGACACACGCGCACATACACTCCTCTCCCTCTATCTCTCTGTGTGTCTCTCTCTCTCCCTCTCTCTCTCTCTGTGTCTCTCTCTCTCTTCCTCTCTCTCTCTGTGTGTCTCTCTCTCTCTCTCTCCCTCTCTCTCTCTGTGTGTCTCTCTCTCTCTCCCTCTCTGTGTGTGTCTCTCTCTCTCCTCTCTCTCTCTCTCTCTCTCTCTCTCTCTCTCTCTCTCTGTGTGTGTGTCTCTCATACAGTCATTCAGGTCTTGGAGACTTTTAGAGGACCCCCCCCACACACACACACACCCACCCACCCCATTTTAAAATAAAAGCCGCACACACATGATTTGTTGCAGCTGTTACGTGTTGCAGCTCGGCCAATCAGATATGAGGATTCTGATAAGTTTCCTGATTCGAGTGACATTTACACACACCGCGACACAAGAGGGAGAGACGAGGAAAGACATGGCAGAGCAGGACAACAGTCATGTAAGCTGTAAAAGATAAAACATAGTACAATCTCCAAATGAGAAAGTTTGCCAGAGATATCAGAGCCTCTCTCTCTCTCACTAATTCTTCTTTCTTCTCTCTCTCTGACTCACGAATTCTTTCTTCTCTCTCTCTCTCTCACTAATTCTTTCTTCTCTCTCTCTCTCACTCACTAATTCTTTCTTTCTTCTCTCTCTCTGCCTCTCTCTCACTCACTAATTCTTTCTTCTCTCTCACTAATTCTTTCTTCTCTCTCTCTCTCTCTCTCTCACTAATTCTCTCTCTCTCTCTCTCGCTCTCTCACAGTCATTCAGGTCTTAGAGACTTTTAGAGGACACCCCCCCCACACACACACACACCCCATTTCAAAATAAAAGCCCCAGAGAGTGAATTCTAACTGAACTGCTTGTGATGAAGCCTGTCATTTAATAACCTCTGTTTATGTGTGTCAAACATTATGATTATGTCTCCTCTCCCCCTCCCTCCCCCACCCAGTCCCACCCTTTCAAAATAAAAGCCTCATGGATTAACTGTATTTAAACATTAAACTCAAAATTAGGCTTTTTTGTTGAAAAAATGAATGCTCTTACTAATACTGCGACAACTATTTAGGTTTTATTTAAGACAAGTCAGCCGGAGACTAGACTTAACTAAGTTTTTGACGTAATTGTACCTCATTTGAGTATTTACCATGTTATGCTACTTTAAACTTCTATATTACTATAATTTCGAGGCAAATATCATTGTTAATATCCACTAAATTAATTCAAATTGCTTGTCATAGCAGATTTAGATTACAAATACAAATGAACTGATACATTCTGATGTATTATTATAGATTAAGCTACGAAGCAGTATATTAATTAATTGAAATAAACCTTTACCAGCTGCAACATGCATCCATATAATAATAATAATATCGGCCTATTTGATTCTGAAATGGGCCTGTTCAGTAAAAACATATATTATGACATACAGTCTAACATTTTTATGGTTGGAAGCTGGTGGAAAAAAATGGAGCTGGATGTATTCATCCATGTCGGACGTCAACTTGATGAGAAACATCATCCACCTTGCAGGAAGAAAGCACATTTCCCATCAGGATGTGAAACACAAGTCATAACTTGGTAAAAACATACAGGTTAACACTTGATTCCCTCCTCGTCGCCCTGGTTTTAAATGATGTCTGGTTTGGTTTTCACACCCTTGAACTTTATATTTGTTGGAATGCTGTTAAGCATTCCAACAAATGTGCTTCTTCTACACTTCTATACTTCTATACTTTTATACTTCTACTACAACTACGACTTCTACTACTACTATTACAAATCACTACTGCTACTACTACTACTTATTCTAATGCTACTAATACTTCTACTACTAATAATACTTCTACTTCAACTACAACTTCTACTACTATTACTACAAATATCACTACTTCTGAAATGTGTTTAAGCTACAGAAATTGTTCAAATGTTCAAAGTGTTCAGCTCTTTCAGGAGAGGGGTGCTTTGACTTTTCATATTTGTAATCTTTAAACTTTTTGAATGAAGCTTTTTGCAATTTTCTTTTGAATGGGATCTCTATGGAGAAAATCTTCAAATCCTGTTATACTTCAACTTTCAAAGCCTTCTTCTTCCTCATACTTTCAGCTACAGACACCATAGTTAGACATTTCAACTAGAAGGTTTTCAGCAGTGCAGTTTAAATGCTTTCGGGCTTCAACATTTTTCAGACAGATAGTCTCCCATTTCTTAATTTTCAGCAATTTTTTCACAATTAATTTCAGCTTTCAGCATTCCAACGCATTTTCAGCAGGAAATGCATTTTCTAGTCCATCTTCATTTTCACAATCCTGAGCTCACGATGTGCTCCTGCAGACCGAGTAATGATTTTGGAGATGGAATCAGGTCTCCAAAAGCAACGATGAAACTTTGGATCTCTGCAACCGCTCTCATGACAACCTCAAGTTCTTTTTGATCTAAAAAAGCTGCCGAACCCCCAGTAAAATATTCAGATTGGTAAAGATCTGCAAATTGCCTCAAAGAGGGGATGAGAAATCGGAACATGAGCCCCTATTCTGCAAAAATACAATATTAAACTTTTATGAGCCAATAGCATTTAATGACTTCCTAAGTGGTGAAACCATAGTAACTGACTAACTCAATATGAAGACACCCTTTATGACCATTGATGTCATTTTGCAGAAACTTGTACCACAAATTGGCAAAGGCTTTTACTTTGGTTGATTGGTTGATTATTTATAAAGCTGACGGTGATACCACCATTACCGCTCCAGATAAGGATTCTTAACAGCTAACTGGGTCGATTTTATAAGCTTCACAAGACTGTAAAATGTTACCTTGGTGATGTTTATAGTGCTTAATTACACAAGAGGACTCAATGTATTCTATATCATTGCAAACAGTTTCTCTGAACATGCGGTCAATAATGAAATGCTCAAGGGGTGTGGATTGTAAAGACAGATGGATGTGTTGTCTGTTAAGTAGATGTTTAATGTTCTGCTAATTTAAACTCCTTTATATCCTGTTGGCTAGTTTAATATGCAGCAATGAACCATATTCTATAAGATCATCATATGTTTGCAGCGACATTGTCATATATTTGTCTTTGAGATGTAGTGGAGTAGAAGTTTAATTTAGAATAAAATCTAAATTATCCAGCAAAGTACACATTACAGTCATTTAGCAGACACTTTTATCCAAAGCGACCAACAATTCAGATGCTATCATACCGTCGGCACAGCTACAGGAGCAATTTTGGGGTTAAGTTTCTTGCTCAAGGACACATCGACGTGTGACTAGTGGAGCCGGAGCTGGGGATCGCACCGCTGACCCTCTGATTGAAAGACGGCCCTGCGCTCCACTTAGCCACAGTCGCCCACACACGTACCTGAAATTGTTTAATAAGTGATGCATTAATGTGCTCGTTCCTTTTTATAGTTGTTGGACAAATAGAGTAAAAAGTGCAGAATTAGCCTCTGAGATGGTGGAGTAGAAGTATGACGTTGCATGGAAATATTCAAGTAATGGACAAATACTTTATTTGTAATTTGATGTGTACTTAAGTTACACAATGTGTGACTGACAGGCACAGGAAAAAAAACACACCCGGCAATGAGACAGAATAAAAGAGAGGATTTCCACTTTAAAGTTATGTGACTGGTATTTGTAGACACATGAGCCTTTTCGTTAGATGTGTAAGAATAGAAGGTTTCCCTTCCTGCAGATGGAAAAACATAGGAAGCAATTAAAAGCTTTTAGGTCGTCCGTCGCAAAGAGGCTTCTCGCCCCTACGCTCCCGACACTTCAGGAGCAGGAGGACGCCTGCTAAACACATTCTCTTTCTTCAGCTTCTGTTACACAGAGACCCCCCCCCCCCTCCTCTTTAAACGGATGGCTATTTATTTGCTTACACAGCTTTCCAAATGAGCCTGTTCAGCCTCTAAAGGTCAATAACCACACAACACCTGTCTCAGTCAACACTAATTGGAACAGAGTCTGCTTCTTTGTTGCATTATGCTGCACTTCTTCTGCTTCTGCTTCTTCTTCTTTTTCTTCTGCTTCTGCATCTTCTTCTATTTCTTATTATTCTACTTCTTCAGCTTCTTCGTATTCTTCTTGTTATTCTACTACTTCTTCTGCTTCTTCTTCTATTTCTTATTCTTCTACGTCTTCAGCTTCTTCTTCTATTTCTTATTCTTCTACGTCTTCAGCTTCTTCTTCTATTTCTTCTTCTTCTACTTCTTCAGCTTCTTCTTCTTCTTCTTCTTCTTCTTCTTCTTCTGCATTCACACAGTCTGTCTGCTTTTGAGCAGTATTTATGGTGAGATGAGGAGGGTAGTTTCAAGGCAACCCGACACCACATTTACTGCAGATTGCTGTAGAATGATGAAGTGGCCCATTTGGCTCAGATACACTATTTGTCCACAGCAGGCTTTGTTCTGTGGACCTGCAGATCCATCACTTACAGCAGTCGGCGGGATGTCCTCCTCTCACGGTGACACACATTTAAAGATAGACCACATGTAAGGACCAGAAAAGTAGACGTTATTTATGTTGATTTAACTGATGTTGATTCAGTTAAATGGCATTGAGTTCGGAGACGTCTTTTGAAAGGGAACCCACAACGCCGACCACGTTGGTAATCAAACGAGTTCATAGTTGTTATGAATGAAGGATTGTTGGTTTCATAAAAGTTACTGTCCAATATTTGAACATTTAAAAGATGTACTGCAGACTGCTGCTGTCAAAATAAATTGCATTTATAAAATGTTCTCCTGGTGTTGCATGAAACAAATGACATTGAAATACTGTACTCATTACAAATTTAGTGGAGCTTTTTTGTTAGGAAAGAATCTTGCACAACATGAAAACCAAAACATAAAACTGTGAAAATCTAATATTGTGACAACGCATCTTGTCAAACATTTTTTAGCAGCAGATCATTTTGTGCACCAAGAAGCGTAATGACGTCTAAATCAACAGGACTCAGCAACGGCAGTTTGTTTAAACTTCTGCCTGCTTCTGGTTTTTTACTGCCGGACAGATTTTGGCCCTCGTCTTCCCTCTACCGAGGCCTACAATCCGCACCAAATGTTTCACATTACCCGGTGTGAAAACCCTCCTATTCCTCAGATTCTCTTTTACAAGTCCACACATCCGTGGAAACTTGATATTTCATATTTCATTCTGGTTTGTGGATGTCATTGCAAGTGGACGCCGGTTCACATGCAACCCGCCCGACCGCTGCCTTTGATCAGCCTGACCACGACTAATTGTGGACGGAGAACAAATGAAAGAAATATCGGGAGATTTCATGGGAATTGCCACTCTGGCCTGAGCTGCCTGACGCCGCTATTAGCAGTTAAAACAGCCAGTGAGCACTTGGAGATTTAGCCTGTTTCCTCTTATGGTTGCACAAAGATAATTTTGAAAAGGCAGCTCCAACAAACTCCCCTTCATGCTGTTTGGACGCGTTCGTGGCCCCGAGAGGAGCGCTGGGATTTAAAGTTTTCATCGACACACTGAAGCCATAACTTCTCAGCATATGGAAACATAACATTTACACTGCGCTCCTTTAAGCGAGATTTAACAGTGTGAGCACAAGTCATCCCGACGCTGAAGTGACCTATTTCATGCGTCCTCTTTGAGTCTGTAATAAATTGCATCTCGAAACATAATACTGCAAACCACAAAATTCCCATATGTACTTAAAGGGCATTCACAACAGAGAGCTGGATTGTTCTCGCTAACAAAATTCATTCCACGGACCAAATATCAAGGGGAAGATGTTAAAAACTGTTTTTTTTTTTAAAGCAGCATAAATGTTCCAAATGTTTAAGAGTGGCCAGGGAATCCCGTGGGGCTCGTTCGGTATCGCTCTTTGTTCCTCGTACAGGATGTAACTTTGCAAGCTGGTTTTCATTCAATCTCAAGCTCCAACAATCCCAACAGCTCACTCGCTCTGTCTCAGCTCAGATTTGCATGTAACAAAGCTCCTTGTCTTGGGAAAAAACAAAACAATTTCCACCCCTCTGTTTTGGTGCACAAACATGTCAGAAAAAGTTAAGGTATGTATCCGTCCAAGTAACACGTTGACCTGGGAGCGTTTGTAAAAAGGCGGCTGATTTTCCGGTTAGGAGGGCAGGTTAGCCACGGTCTCAGCAGCAGGTGACTGGAATGAGGTCATGATGTGGTCATGGGAGGGGGGCCAGCAGCAGGCCTGTGTGTGTGTGTGTGTGTGTGTGTGTTGAAACCTCCGAACAACTGCTGTGAGGGAGGTGAAACACATCAGAGGCCGAAAGTGTTTTTCCCCTCAGCTCAAGGTGTCGTTTCACACCGCCGAGCCCGTCTGCTGTGGAATCCTAAAAATGACAGCGGCGGATTGATTTGCTTCTCCATGAAAGAGATGGACTGCTACTACGAGCCCCAGGAGATAACAGGGCAGAGGACCACAGCACACACCGTGGAGAAAGACCCTGAACCACCTGTGTTGCATTTAGAACACTTTATCTTGTGTCTCGCAGGACATCTCGGCTCTTTAATTCAGTGACATTTTCCTGCATTAACCCGCTGACATTACAGAGCGATCCTTCATCCTGCATCCCGAATCCTGGGTTAAATCTTTGGAAATCTGCAGGAAGTAGGAACGATCGTAGTTCTTAAAACAGTGTTTTGAGGGACTTTTTCAGCTCCTATTTCAGGGTAGGTACTCTCCCAAACAAATGAGCCAATGCAGCACCGACAATCGTTATTTTTAAAAACCTGTAAACCGTGTAAACAATGGACGACACAAAATACAAACAGCAGCTCGTAAACAAAAAAAATGGAGAAAACATGGACCGACAGAGAACATTCACACATCATAGGCGCAGCTACGGGAGCAATTTTGGGTCTTGCCCAAGGACACATCAACATGGACTAGTGGAGCCGGGGACCGAACTGCCAATCCTCTGATTGAAGGACGACCCTGCTCTACCACTGAGCCACAGTCGCCCCTAGTACATAGGCTAACCAGTAGCACAAAGGCTAACCAGTAGATAACCTGTGATGTTTTAAGGGTTTTCTTTTTAGAAATAGACCCTGAAACTATTTTTTGCTAGTAACTCCAGATATGTTGAGTTGCTGTTGGATCATAAGATTCTTTGGGTCCCGCTTCAAAAGAACAGGAAACGCAATCTGTTCCTGCCCAACTTTTCAGGAAACAAGTAGTTTGCAGCACTCAGTGTCCCACTGAGCTGCTGGTCAGTTGTTTAATGGAGCGCTCAGATGCTCCTCGTAAAAATGCCTTTTTGGGAAAATATCACATGACCATGTTATATTCCCACCGTATTTAGATTTAAATTATTGGTGCATATATTACATTGACAGATTAAAACATAGACAGCACCAGTGGTTTTGTTAAAAAAAAGGAGAGGAAAAATTGATTCTCCCGCTTCCTTCCCTATATATATATATATATATATATATATATATATATATATATATATATATATATATATATATATATATATATATATATATATATATATATATATATATATAATAGGAAATATATATATATATAATAGGAAACTTTATAACACTGTGTTGTATAACCCCACATGTAAACTCCACTCAACTTGGGATGGAAGGATACTATTGACTGTTCAAATGTGTGTGACTTTAGCATGTTGTGCTGTTAGATGCTGGTGTTTGAATATATTGCCAATGTTTAAATTAAGAAATGAGGGATGGGTCGTGTAAATGAGCAGACACAAAATTGAAATCATTCATTCATTCATAAGACAAAAGAAATGGATCAATGACAATATGCACAAATAAATCAAAGCAACTTTGTTGTGCAGAGTACAATGTATATATATATATATATATATATATATATATATATATATATATATATATATATATATATATATATATATATATATATATATATATAGTGAAATTCTTAAATGCGAAGCTCCAGAAAAATACAACAATTACATATATAATATGTAAATTAATAAAATAATATAACAAGTAAATTAATTTAAAAAAAATGAACTAAATAAAATGAGACATCACTTAAAAATGAGACAAAAATAACTAACTAAAGTAAGATAATACATTGATAATGATGATACAATCATGCTTATTAATTGTGTTGTTGTTATTATAATAATTATTGTTATAAACTATTATAAACATTTTACTTTCATAGCAGCTTACACATAAAAATATCTTGTAAACAAACACAACCAAACATCCGTTTGAGACGCTCGCTGACTTCGCAGAGCATCCAGACATTTTTTGCATGTTTTGGCAAGTTCTCTGCAAAGATACTGTCTTCAGTGAGGTATAACCTTTCACTCTTTTACTCTCCCGTCCCATTTGCAGTGCGACGAGGGGCGACAAAGAGACATAAATCTCCTGAACTACCTGGTTGATAGTCGGCTAGAGGCTGCCAAGAGGAAGGAAACTGGATCTCAGTTTAGCTCATAATGACGCCTAAATAAACCCCATCCCGTTAAGTAAAAAGAAGAGGGAGTGTAATAATTGAGAAGTCTTCAAAATGCAACCCTGTTATCTGATATGATTCATAGAGTGTGTTGAGGAAGATGAGTGAGTGTGAAATCTCCTCCGTTTGGCGTTCTCCGACTTCACATCCGACAAGATGAATGAGCTTGATGAGTTCTTCAGTTTCCATCTTCGCATTTGGCCTTCACGGTTTCTTTCTCTTCCTCGCCGCGGAGCCACTTTACGGGAGTCATGAGAAACGCGTCGCCATCAAAGAACGACTTTGTTAGGATATTATGAGCTGATGTGAAGTGAGAGAGAGAGAAAGAGAGAGAGAGAGAGAGAGAGAGAGAGAGAGAGAGAGAGAGGGAGGAAACAAAGAAACCATTGGTAATGGATCATAAATTACACTTTTTATGGAACCATGCGATTTGATCTGGGTGTCAGCCCGTCAGCGAGCGGAGCCAGAAGGTTTCTTCAGAATGTTTGTGCTCCAGATGATGTTAAAAGTGAGAAGAAGGAGGACAGAAAACAATTAGTCTCTAAAGACCAACAGGCTGCATCGTGCCAAAGTCCGGCAGAAATGAGAAACTCAGATGTTCCTTCAGGCCAAAACAGATTGACTCATTTGTGGATCTGGTTCAAATGTGTACGCATCTCTGTCTGGGAAGAGCTCTCTAAAAGAAGAAGTCCCTCGTGTCTTCCTGATATCTAATAGTATCCAACAGGAAAGTGATTAGATGGTTCACCACAAACTTAAAGAGGCAGAACAAGACAATCCCAGAGAGAGAAACTGTAAAACAAGTGTATACTTATATACTGTTCCGTTGCAAATATTTAAATTTTAACACACACTTAAAGCTACTGTAAGGCACATTCATTTTGTGTGATTTTGGCGGTCCCTGTGGACAAAAGTGGTAGTGTTTCCGAGCACCAGAGTCCATTATTAAGAAAACCTCTCATTTCACTGCAGCAGGGTCTGACAGTCTGCCCCGCTCAGTTCTGGTTCTGGTTCTCTCGGGCCTCCCTTACCTCCAGCGGGCCCAGTAATCCGGCCTGGGTCTCCACCAGCGTGGTGTCGTCTTATTAAGAATTTCATGTATTTTTGTTTGTTTATATAAAACACTATGAGGGTCAGATTTCATTCTTCCCTCAGGAGTTGGTTGAGACCAAAAATAGAGTTAAAAGAAAGCGAATGTTGGACTTAAATCACAAACACGACTCCAAATGAATGCTAATGTTACTTTGTGTCTGCTGGATGTCTAAACAAGCAACAGTTTACTGAACCATAACACATGTAATTTACATTTAAGTGTATTTGCTTTACCTTAGCCCAAACGTTTCTCTTTCCTTTTCAACAGGTGACAGCTTTGTGCCCAAGCCTGTGTATTGTAACTTAATATAAGTTGAAGTGGAAGAATCTAATTCCCACATAACTTCTATTCACATTGGATAACCATTTTCTGGCTCGATGCTCATTTTTCAAAATGTTACGACCTTATTGTAGCGAAACCCTCCAGGAGGAGGGTATCGAATCCCCCTGAAGTGAGGAACAAAACATCAGTCGGCTCGACAAGGGTCTCAGCAAGTGCAGCAGCCGCCACATACCACATTTTAACAAGTATCTTACCACACTCACGCTGTAACCAAGTCAAACCATATGGACAGAAGGAGGGGTGGGGGGGGGGCTCGTCCCATCTCAGGATCGAGCCATAAGTCATGTTGAAATACCTCCGAGAACAACATGTGGACAATTACCATCCTGGAGGTGGAAAACAAAAACCAGAGAGGCAGCTAACAGAGAGATAACAGCTTTTTACTTTATTGGAAGAACTGGAAACAGCGTCTGGAAACTTAAGACTTATTCTCAATTGTTCTCATTTTATTTTCCTTTCAATCATCTTATTTCAAACAGTTTAACGGTAACATTTATAATTAGCTTGTTCCCGATCCTCATGTAAGTTCTATGAAATAAAGTAACACTGAAATGGAAATATTCTCAATGTAAATTTAGTACATTTGGAAATGTGGATTTTTTTTTACATATTTAAGAGGTATTAATCATGCTTATTTATTGTTTTCAACCAAGGAAAAGGTTATTATGTTTTGCAGCATCAAATATTCATATCATAACATTTATTTCATCAGCGATTACCCCTTAAAAAAGTAACATGCTATGCATTTTTTTTTCTTCCAAATGTATGAATAAAACATAATCCTAAAAATAAATACATAAATGTTCAGCCTTTGGAAAATTTTCTGAAAACATTTGTTTCAGAAAATGTTCTTTTCTAATGTGAGTTGATTTCCTTTAAACTCTATCAATAAATGCTGAATTCTATCTATAAATTAACATGAAATAAAGTAAATAAAGTCCACATGATGTAGAAAATACGACAAGAACAAGTCTTTTTCAAAAAACATGTAACTTTTGAAAGAAGCAGCTGAAAATTAAAAAGTAGAATTCCAAAGCAATAAACACACTCAGTCTTGCTAAACTGCATTCAGGGGTTTCCCTGCTGCAGCAAGGAGCTAACGGTAGCTAACGCTACCAAACTTCAGATAGATATTCAAAGGAACACAAGTTAACAAAATCTTGACTTTAAAACTGCTAAAATTGATGTTCGCTTAAATGCCGCCCTGCCTCAAAGATGTGATCGAGTTCTGGTTGTTGCTTATGAAGATAAAGAATTAGTCTCGTGTGACAGCGAGCAGCATCGGGGAACAATTGCGCCTCCGCTGACAGCTCCAGTTGAAAGTATCTGTGGCAGAATGTTAAAAAGAAGAAGAAATGACCTCGCTTTAAGATCATCCAAACATTCCTCCTACAGACACATGCACAACGTTTTAGTTCTACACAGCATGCACACGTTACGCTCAGCCACCTGGCTCGGCTACGTCCACGCTTTCCTTTCTTTTTTCTTTATTATGTGGGAATTTCAGACTAATTCAGCCAGGAATGTCAGATGTGTTCTCAAGATGATGCACCTGATACTAAAAAGCACTTCACAAGAGCTCCAGTACAAGACGGATCGCTCCCTCGAGACCGGTGCTCTTCTTTCCATCTTTAAAAAAAAAAAAAAGCGTTTCACCAACAGAGACGCCTGCTGGTGCTGCAGCGTCCCGTCATGTCATTTAGGTTTCAAAGATGGCGAGAGTCGGTCGGAGGAATCTCAAGTTGTCAGTGGTCGAAAGTATCCAAGTACAATTATCCAAGTACTCTACTTCAGTATTTCCATTCCACTAAAACTCTAAAAAAAATATAGTCATTAATAAATGAGGATTTCAGCAAGTACACAATCCAATGGTATAATATAGAATACCATAAAATGGGCCATAAGTTGTACTTTTACTTTTGGTACTGTAAGTATATTTTGATGGAAATACTTTCACGCAAGATTTTGAATGCAGGACTTTTACTTGTAATAGAGTATTTTCACACTGCTGTACTTCTACTCACTGACCGCGAGCTAAACATTGATTCAGCAATCATTAAGAATATAATGATTCCCAGAACAAGTACTTTTATATACCTTTGATACTTTATTTACATTTTGATTACAATACTTTTGGACTTTTACTAGTAATGGAGTACTTATACATTGTTGTGTTTGTACCGTTAATTAAGTAAAATATCTGAGTACTTCTCTCACTGACAAACACAGTTTGTTTTGAATACAAAATATGAGTCAACTATTACATTATGAGGTATTATTTTAGGTTAAGATATCCGGCAGTATTGAAAAAAATGAAATGAGTTCCACAGCAACATTAAAGAGATGAACACATGAATGCATCACTTATTATCTAATTTGAGGTACCTGTACTTTACTCAAGTATTTGTATTTTATTCTTCATTATACTTCTACTTCGCTACATCTCAGAGACAAACATTCTACTTTTTACTGGCAGCTTTATGTTCTTTTCAGATTACAGTTTTCATCCCCTTCATGTAAACACCACGTCTCTCCAGATGTGTTGGTGTTGAATGTTTGTGATCAACTGAGGGATGAAGTGTTCCTTCATGTGTCCAGAAAACCTTTCAGAGGTACGTGGTTCTTACAGGACCATATGATGATCTATTACAATATGATGCATTGATGCAACAGTATATAGAGAGTTAAAAACATCTGCACCAGTCAAATGAAACACAGTAACGCAGCACTAATATTAATCCAGAAACATCATACATATAATATAATAACACTGACAGGAAACATTTTACTGCACAATGACTTTTCTGAGAGTACTGTTCCCTAATTTCACTTACATACTTACTTGTAAAAGTATTTTTAAAGGTTGGTAAGAGTATTTAAGTTAAAGATCTGATTACTTCTTCCACCACTTCTGCAACGGAAACTCTTTTTTTCATGCACACGTTCTTTATTGGATCCTGGAGATGATGGGCTGAGACACCAGCAGGCCTGAGCTCAGCGGGGGGGTGTATAGAGAGGAGGAGGGGGGGGAGGCGTTTTTTTGGCAGCAACATCAGAGAAGACGGGACACCTCGGGATCAGGTCGATTAGGGCTTGCGTGCCCGTGTCCAGGTTTATGGCGGCTTCTCACTGGAACATAACCTCTTTGTTGGACAGAGGGGTGAGGCAGGTGTTTTCTCCCCCCTCTTCTCCCCCTCTTCTTCTCTCATCAAGTGTAACTCAATGAGGCCCAGAGTTAGACACACTCGAGGATGAGCCACCAGAATTAAGCCACCGCTGCTCTACAATTTAAACTAGAAGAATTTGGAAAATATAGTTCGTATATTCAGATGTGATGATTATTGTACTCCATGTTTCCACTCTTCTCTGGAGGAGGTAGAGACCAGTGAGCATACTTCTCATAAACATGACTATATGGATGATTATAGTGACATGTAATGAATGTTTGGTGTTGTGCAATTTTAAAGTACTGTGTATATGTACAATTTTGAGGTACTTGAATCGAGTATTTCCATTTTATGCTTCTTTATACTTCTACTTACATCTCAGAGGGAAATATTCTATCATTCTTAAATGGGCTATTCGACATAATGAGTACTCTCCCCTTCTGTACTTTAAGTATATTTTACAGTAATGCTAATACTTTTGTACTCTTACGGAGTGGTGGAAAGTACACTTACTCAAGTTTTGTACAATTGTGAGGTACTGGACTTGAGTATTTCCATTTTATACTACTTTATACTTCTACTCTCACGACATCTCAGAGGGAAATATTGTATGTTTTAATACGTTTATTTCAACAGATTTAGTTACTTTGCGGAGTCAGATTATGAATACAAAAATATATTCAACTAATACAATATGCTCTATTTGTGTACAGTCCAATAATATAACATATATTTTACTTTCAGTTTTTGAAGTTTATTTGACAATAATGCTAATACTTTTGTACTATTACACAGTAATGGTATGTAACTAAGTACTTACTTACACAAGTACTTAGATACAATTCTGAGGTACTTGTACTTCCGTTTCATGCTACCACATACTTCTACTTTAATACATTTTGGAGGCAAATATTGTACTTTTTACTCCACTACATTTAGTTACTTTGATTGAGATTATTAATAGAACATAAAGTCACATGATAAATGGCAGTATGTAAAGTAGAGCAATAATATAAAATGTGCTTTCAAACCATTGTACAGTCATGGCTGTAATAAATACATCCTGGTCCAGGGCAGAGTAAACACCAATTATAAAACAGAATGGAGTCTCAGGTCCACTTAAGAAGATCATAGAGAACAAAGTCAGCACACATCTCCAACATTTCCAGTAACAAAAAGAAGTTATGATCGTTTGTCTGTCATCACATTGAGTGACAGGAATGAAAACCGATGAAAGCATTTATGCAAATAGTTGCGAGTTAGGAAAAACAGTGGAGCTAATCGTCTGCTGCAGTGAATCTTTATGCAAAAAGTAAACAGTAGAAACGGCCCTCGGGCTTCTTCTAAGTGACCCTTTGTTTGACTTTTGCCCTCTCAGTTATCCCCTGTAACACACACACACACACACACACACACACACACACACACACACACGCACACACACACACACACACACACACACACACACACACACACACACACACACACACATTATACACACCTTTGCTTGCAAACTTGGGATTGTAAATAAAAAGTAAAATAAGGCCTTCATGTAAAAACAAAGAACTTTTCCCCTGAACTAGAACTGACGACTCTTTGTCTCAAGAAAGTGTCGGGTGGAAGATCTTTTCATGTAAAAGTACTCACTAAACAGTGTATAAGTACTCCATTACAAATAAAAGTCCTGCATTTAAAATCTTACTTCAAATGTACAGAAGTGTCAACATGTAAATTAAGTATCAGAAGTACTTGTTATGGGAATCATTTTATTGTTAATGATTGATGAATTTATATAGCGGTCGGTAAGTCAAAGCAGCAATATCACAGAATGTAAAAATACTGTACTTGTACAATACAAGTACATTTTGTGTGAAGGTACAGAAGTATTGGCATCAAAATATACTTAAAGTACCAAAGGTAAAAGTACTAATTATGCAGAAATGCACTTCCGAATAATACATAGCCTGTATCATTGGATTGTACTACTTTATGTACTGCCGGATGGGTTCATCCATGAAAAGCATAATGTATTAGTTTATTTGTATTTTGTATTAATAATCTAAATCTGCAAAGTAACAAGTTATCAAATACACATAGTGGAATAAAAAGTACATTATGTCCCTCTGAGATGTAGTGAAGTAGAAGTATCATAAAATGGAAATACTTCAGTAAAGTAGAAGTACTTTAAAATTGTACTTAAGAATAGGTTACTTGAGTATATCTAGTAGGTTATATTCCACCACATGTTTGATTTAGTCCAGTGGTTTCCAACTTGGGGGTCGAGCCCCTTCGCAGGGTCACAAAATAAATCTGAGGGGTCGTGAGATGATTAATGGGAGAGGAACCGAAGTTCTGCGACACAAATGAGTATGAATATTTTGGGACTTTTCTCTATTTTGTTCATTTTTAGTGAAATATTTGTACAAGTTGATCTCTTTGGGATTTGAAGTTAATTAAATGCCAACATCTGAAAACTCTCAAAAGACACAAAATGTACCGTCAACACCTCTAAACTGGACCAGTCACTGGTACAAACTGATCATCTGGCTTATTTTAAATGTAAAATCTTGATTTGTAAAGTAACTCCAGCTGTCAGATAAATGTAGTGGAGGTAAAAGTACAATATTTGCCTCTGAAATGTAGTGGAGTAGTACTTGTATAAAGTACTCTCCACACTGCAGAACGAGTTTGGCATTTTAAGAAGTAAAGAAAAGGTTTTAACTCCATTTGGGTGGCCATATGGAGAGCGAGGTGTGATCAAACCTACACATGGCGCAGCCTCCCACCGCCAGCGGAGAGCGAAACAGGCCCAACACATCAATAAAGTGTATATACGCCTTTCACATGTAGAAATACCAAACTATCAGTCACACAGCAGGCAGCGGGGGTTGAATCCACCGGCACATCCTCCCTGAACACGTGTGTTCAAAGTGTGTGCCACCTTTCTCTCATTCACACCCATCATTGGAAGTGGTGTTTGTGAAGACTATAAATCATATTTAACAGACTGCTTTGTATTTCATGCTTCAAATAAAGCCTTATTTTTGTTCGCTGAGACCTGCCGCGTAAGCAGAGATTTATAGGTCAAAAATGAGTACACGTCCAAGTGAAAACATGGATAAATTAGCTGAAAACTTTTTTGGATTAGGCACGGATGAATTATTGAATGTGCCTGCCAGGCACAGGCACAGGGGCCAAAAGTCTCAGGGGCCCCCCTAGCCTTGACCTACTAAATGTCCCTCAAAGAGACCCGTACCAACCTGGTAGTGACTCAAAATGACCACAAAGAACCAAAGACACACAGAACAACCACAAAGAGACACAAAATGACTACAACGAGACCAAAACAACAGAAAAAACATGCAAAACAGCTGCAAAGAGATTCACAACGACGATGAAAAGTGGCAAGACAACCACAAAGAGACCCAACATGACTACAAAGAGTCTCAAAAAGGAACGAAACTACTACAGACAAAAAAGACAATTTTAAAAATACCAAAACAATTACAATCAATGCAACCACAAAGAGATGCAGAGCAGCTGCAGAGAGACACAAAGCAACTCACAAAAAGACACAAAACAACTACAGAGTACCACAAACAGAAATTAAACGACAACAAAAAGATGCAAAACAACAATTCTGTGGTTTTTTTCCCATGTAGGATGAGTGGAGGGGCCTTTTGCATGTCTCAAGGCTCATTGTCTCATAATCAGCCCATGATAGTAGACACCAGCCTTTATTGTTACCGAGGTAGCAGCCTGCTTTATAAACACGTGCTATAACCAGGGGGCAACCTGTGAAGCCAATGCGGAAGTGTCTTCAACTTGCATTCTCTCTACTGACCAGCAGGGGGCGACGCCTCTGGTAAAAAAAAGAAGTCAGATTGTATAGTCTATGAGAAAATGAACCTTCCTCTCACATGATTTATTAACTCAGTAAACATTGTAAACATACATTTTCGGTCTCAATCTCTAGAGTCCACCATGTTGCACCGCCATGTTGCTACAGCGGCCCAGAAGGGACAAACCAAACACTGTCTCTAGAGAGAGACTTTCACGTTTTTACGTTACCTGAAGGCCACCGTAGTTCTCCGACACGCTTGGAAAGGACGGAGTAAGCGGAGTATTCCAGTCGGCTGCAATCTGCAACTTCACCACTAGATGCCACTAAATCCTACACACTCCTTTAAAAACGATGCAAAGTGTTTACAATAAAGAAGCTGACAAATAGTCTTGCCTTCTTCTTCTATTTCTCCAGGGATTGTTTCTAGATGACATCTTTGTTTTGGGTTTTCATGCCTGAAAAGTTTCATCCACCGCTAACCTTTTTCTCCGTGAACCTGCTGGACTAACGACAGAAGCGAGAGCTTTAGTCATCTTTGTGCTACTGTGCTCTCCTCTGCGGGCATGCAGGTATTTGGATTACAAATGATAAACGATAGTCATAAACCACCACCGAGGTAGATATGATTGAGGTGACAAGAAGAATGGTTGACTGTGACCACCGCTGATAATGGCCCCAAAACAAAATGCCCGGCTCTGATCGAGGCGATAGCAGAGGTGCAGCCATTTTTTGTTTTGTTGATACAACGCTTTATTTTACACACTTATGTGAGCAGAAGTGTTTTAACGTTTTGATGGACGGCCACGATCTTTATCTGACTTGACAACTATCCAAATGCCATCATGCTATCAATTTTAGCATGAACGATAAACTGGCTCGTTGATTTGCAGATTGGAACCCCCGCCCCCCCCACTCGGTCAGGGACTTCGCTTTGATCACGACCTCAGCAAAAAGATGGCTCGTCAGATCTCAGATGTGCAGCACCAACACCTGCGTCCATGTTGTTTGGCTACGCTCCATTGGTTGTCTATCAACACCAGCGCTGATGGGCTGCCTGTAAGGTCTGCATGCAAAACAAATGAGCAACTAACCTGTGGGAAAAGAAACGAGGAGAAGTGAATGTGTGAACTGATAATATGTCACGGTCATCACAAGTCTCTGAAACTCCAAAAAGTGAGAGTAATGTTAGATAGATGGATGGATAGATAGATAGATAGATAGATAGATAGATAGATAGATAGATAGATAGATAGACAGATAGATAGATAGATAGATAGATAGATAGATAGATAGATAGATAGATAGATAGATAGATAGATAGATAGATAGATAGATAGATAGATAGATAGATAGATAGATAGATAGTAATACTTCTGCAAAACACCTGACCAGATTTCATCATATTTGAATGACCGTCTGGTCTTGAGGTATGTGATATTGAATTGTCTGGTCTAAAATATTATGGTCTTAGATTTTCTCATTATTGCCGAGCCCTAATTCAAAGTAAAATAACTACCATGACTTAAAGGAATAGTTCAACAGTTTGTAAAATACAATTGTCTTCCAGAGTTAGAGTGATACCACTCTAATGTCTGTGCAGTAAATATGAAGCCACACCCAGCAGCCGGTTAGCTTAGCTTAGCATAAAGACTGGAAACAGGGGGAAACAGCTAGCATGGCTCCATCCAGAGGCAACAAATTCCACCCAGAGCGTCTCAAGCTCACTGATTGACCAGCAGAGATCTCACACTAATACTTCTTATTTACTACAGATACATAGAAGCGGTATCATATTATTCATCATGGTAAAAATGTAAATAAGCAAAAATACATCCCAAAATGTCAAAAAGAAACTGCTCCACTTTACATGATTTGTAACAAAGTTTTATAATGAAGGGAGCGATGACTTTGGAGGATTTTGGCACAAGTTTAGCTCTTGCTGCATATATGCATATTATAACTTTCTAATTGTAATTTTAAAACTTACAGTGACGGACGGCTGCCCAGAGGAGAATTTGTCAAGAGAGCGTTGCAGCTGCTAGAGCACTTTAATACTCGGGAGTTTATGATGTGGCCCCGTTCACCAAAGTGCCTCCGTCCCCAGGGGGTCATTACGGAGCTCCTGACATCATATCGGTGCTTAACATCAGCAATAAAGAGGGATTCAGTGTCATTAAACGCCACCGACCATTCCTAACTGGCTCTGAGCAGAGGAGGCTGCTGACGGACTCGAATTTTGGGCTGACACACACTCTTCATGCCAAAATCCAGATTTTAGACTTTAGTTTATTTTACAGTTTGTAGAAGAATTAACATGTGAAGACATGCAGGAGGAGAAGGGCGGGGGTGTTCTGCTCTGCTGATCAAAGAAACATTTCCACTTTCAAAAAGTTCCAGACTCCAGATATGTATCACTATAACTTGATTTGCATCGCTGTTAGAACAACACCTGATCATATTTGCCTTCTGGGTTCATGAGCGTGACTTATTGGTGTTGTCTTTGGATGTTGTTATGTGTCACATCAGACAGTCTGGTTTTGCAACTGCCAAGATACAATCTCTCTCTCTCTCTCTCTCTCTCTCTCTCTCTCTCTCTCTCTCTCTCTGCTGTGTTTGGCAGGGCTGCTTAAACTCAGCATAATTTCACTGGTGTCTGTGTCTCTGCAGTCAACTATTTCAAATTCTTGCCAAGTGTTTCCTGGTTCTTTGTTGCCTCAACATTCCCTGTACTTTGTATTCTTCTTTTTCTTGTTTGAATAATATATACACTTGTTTCTTCATACAATAAAATCCTAAGAGAGCGGGTTTTCACTTGTATTTATGCAACAGCGTTTTCATAAAGGCTACCGTTGCTTTCATCAGAAATTCCTATTTGACATCAAACAAGTGGCAGAGGTGGCTGTCACGGTCGAATGCTGCTTGTGTATTATGCAAATATGGATTCAATCTTTTCAGGAATATGTGTGATGGGCTGCAGGATTTACTGCAGGATAAAAGAAGGAATGAAAAAGGTTTTATTTTATGTTTCATTATAGAAGTCAGCCTACTTGGATCTACATTTTTTTTAAGTTAAACATCTTCATGAGATGTGTTTATTTAATTTAAAAAGGCCCATCTTTTCTCCAACAACTCTTCGTTCTGTATATTGTGTTTTTGTTTTTTCAGTGTTTTTGTTTTTTGTTTAAATAAAGAAAATAACTATATCAACGATATGTTTTGACACAATAAAAAAGAAAGAATAAGGAATTAATTAGAACAGAACTTAAATTATAAATTTGGATCTTGTTCTATGTTTTACTCTTTAAAGACTGAATTAAACAAAACACTTTGACAACTTTTACAAAAACCCTCCCACCTCCAGTAAATCAACATTCTTGATAAAAAAGATAAACTTAATACAAACGCATATAAATAAACAAATAATACAAAGTGAATCAAAAAACAGGTAAAAACATAAAAAAGTAAACAAAAAAATGTTTGTGTCAGAAGCAACAATGGAGAAAAATTTTCTGCAAAATGTGTTTATCCCCAAAATATCTCAGAATATTGGAAATGCAAAATTACAGGAGACAAATGAACCAAAGCTGGAGGTTAAACGGCTTTTTACTGACCTCATATTTCCAGTTTTATATCTTCTAGATCTGTTGAGGGATTATACAGAAGTATAATATAGACAAATAATAACAAGGCTGTTTCTGAACATGCAAACAGTAGCTTCTGTGATATTGTACGTTCACTCATGACCTCGGAATAAACATTCAGTAAAAACACAAATCACTACGTAGTAACTTCTTTTAGCAAGTGTTGAGTGTTTTGTCACACTACGCTCATGTTTTATGAGCCTATATTGTAAATGATCCAAATAATCTGCGAATAAAAAAGATAATATATTTAATGATTATTGATACTCAAGTAAAGTCACCCTGATTCAAAATGATAGTGCAGTACTTGAGAAAATGTACTTATTAATCTTCACTTCTGGTTTCCACATGTTTCCTCTCATACTGATACTATTTTGTTTGATTGCCAATAGAAACACAGGATTGATTGAACCTCAAATTCATTTTCATTCAGCACTTGTTGCTACTTCAGATTGTTTATTTTGCTTTTGTGGTTCAGTGAAACCAATAAATTCTGATCTTATCTCAAACCTCGAGGCATTTGATGACATTTCAAGCCAGAAATCACAAACTGAACTCCCTTAAGATTCAGTGACGTGACGTTGTATTCATCCAAACGTTTCTTTTTCTTTACTCTGCAGGTGCAACCGTGCAAATATTGACTTGTGTCCCTTCAAAGTAAAACCCCATGAGTACGGAGAGTCTGAAACATTTGGGGGCGATTTATCGAGCAATCTGCACTAATTCAGCGGTACAATATCTGTCAGTGTCAAATAAAAGCCTTTCACGTATCCATAACATAGTTGGGATAAACATCCAGAGCCTGATTGAGTCCTCGTTTGTGCAGTAAAGTACACTAAAACCTCTCTCTTGTGGCTTTATGCTCAATCCCCCTGTAGCAAAATGTCAGAGCAGGCTGGCACACGCTCAAAAGTAAGATACAATATAGCAGTATATTAAAGACGGAGATACAATAAAGAGGAAAAAACTCCTGTGAGGCGCCTCGCCCTATGAAACAACAAGAAATAAAACAGCTCAAGTGTTCCCTTCAACATCAATGTTGACACGACAGCTTATTCTTTTGGCAAGCGCGAGTGAAAAGGGCCTGCTACATGCTTCTCTGACACTTTTCATTATCACCTGCACAAAAGCAACAGAGGAGGAGGAGGAGGAGAAGGAGGAGGGAGAAGCTGACAGTATCCCCACGCTCATTCATCATAGCTGAAGGTATCTGCATCATGCATTAGAGTCAATAAAGCCCGGTGAAACTGGAGCTGATTTCTTGCTAAATTCCAACATTAGTCACAGGCCCATATTTCAGGATTAGCCGATCCTAAAAGGGGTAATTGTTCCACAGAAGGGGGGGGGTGGGCCTTAAGGCTCTCTGAAGCCGAGTGCACTCAACTTTTTAAGAGTGTTTGTTTAGGTATGATGTCTTTAAAAAGTGGTGTCATTCTTTAGGATCGGCCAGGCTGTAAAATTCCTGTGTTTGTGGCCCTTTGAGCTCATGGATGGATTACTGAACGGGACTACCGGGCAAAAACCCAGGGCCCCAAGTGTAAAGGGGCCCCAAGTGTAAAGGGGCCCCCCTGGTTTTCAACTGCAAAATGCCACTCGAAGAGACGCCTACACAAATGATCACAAAGACACAAAGCGACCACAGAACAAACACAATTTCCTTAAAGAGACACAAAATAACCGAAAAGACATAAATAATACAGACATTGACTAGATAGGAAAAAAACAGACACAGAATGACAACAAAATGACACAAAAACGACCAAAAAATACAGACAATTACCACAAAGACAGATAAAATGACCACAAAGAGGTACAAAATGACCAAAAAAGACACAGAATTACCAGACACACACAAAACAACCTAAGAAAACCAGCAAAATAAAACACAGAATTACCATGAAGACACATTAAAAACAACCAAAGCAGACAAAAGACAAGTTAAAGAGACGTCCGGTTGTTGATTGATCGGTCAGAGAAGCACCACGTGGAAAGGTGACTGCTTGAAAAGGTCTAATGGTTACCTTCTAAATGCATTCAATGGTTGCATTGCTGCATTCTTTTTTTCCCCTCCCAGCAGCGCTTAGCGTGGCGCGATCACGTTTCTGCACCGAGGTGAGGCGTGCAGAAGACAATACGACGCCGCAGAGCCACTTAAGATCCCCGCTGATATTTGATAGAAGCCTTAATCGTTATTTTGGGGCAAAGCGGGACAATGGCGCCTGCGGGAGCGCCGTTTTCAAATATGTGTCATGCATGTTAAATCGTTTGCAATTGAGGGGGACATTTCTTAGCAGCGGACTTGAAACCCACAAGAGTAGCCGTTGAGAAATAAGCCATTATTTGCAACTCAATCCCGTTTGATTGCTGTCTGCAGTGAAAGGAAATAGTTCTCATTGAGCTCTGTGGAACAAGCAAACCATAACATTTAGTCAGTCTCTCTCTGGTGTGGTTTCAGGGGGGGAAACCAAAATATCCCATTCAGAACAGGCTTCCACAGGCTCCACGGTGCACACTGAACTCCTGCTGAACTGCTTGTTAATGATTATAACCCTGATATATATGCGGGCGTATATGGTAAATGAGGGCACACTTAGGAAGCCACAGGGGCCTTGTTATGCTTTTGCTATTCTCTTACAGCTTAAGGAGGTCCACCTGTTCCCCGTTAAGTCACACCGTGTTGCTGCTAACTCTGAATATTTTAAAACCGACGTGAAGAAACGCAAAATCAGTGCTGTCAGCGAGTCTGCTGCCATCGTTTTGGGTTAAAGGTTTCAATAAGAAGAGATGAAAAACAACACGCTTCTCCTCCTTTACACGTCACGAACGCTCTTTAACACCAAATCCACCAACACAATAGAAAAGATATGTTTTGTATTTGCAAGTGTCGCCACATTTGTTGCTCTTTGATTGTTTTGAGATGTGATGATAAAAAACAGCAGCTCCTGAACTGTGTTTCTGAATTGAAGTTTCTGTGCACGATGTTTTTTTTGCAGTGAGGCGAAAACCTTTCAACGCGGCTGAAAAGGAGGAAATCTAAAAACATTGCATTTCACGCTCACTTAGAGATGTATTGAGCATCTGGTGTGCACTTCCCTGCACTGCAGCCTGTGTCAGCTTGTTCGGATGTTTCACGGCACAATCACAACTCTTGTTCTTAATTGTTAAATAAAATATGTAGTTTGTCTTCTTCCAAAAGCAGCTGACCAACAGGAATCATCTGACACGCGGGTGTTTATTTCTTCTTTGGTTTGAACATAGCAGGGGAAATATGCAAACGAGTCAGCCATGCTTGGATAGAGTAACAGGAACTAGAATCATGTTGTAGTTTTGAATCATTAAATTCACTTGAATGTCATTTTTGTTGCATGATGCCAAAGAATTCTCACGTGTTTATGTTGGAGGGAACACATTCCTTTTAATATTGAACTAAACCTGACATCTGGACACAATGAGGCGACACCAGTCAGACGTTATCATTAATGTAGATGATACTTTGTCAAAATATTTGCACTTTAATCAACCTCAATATCAGAAACACATTTTTGATTCAAGATACAATGCTTCCCCCAAATACTAAATGTCTTTCACAGAGTCACTCACTTTTCTTTTGACACAGTATAAAATGTGAGATGGTGGACGAGTGGGGAGCTGGATGAATCCAACAAACACAGGACTCGTAACACAGAGACTTGTTAGTGACATTAATGGTTGTTTTCCTGTTACTATACTACTTTCCCTAAACCTAAGCGAGTCTGTTTCGCTGTGATGGCCTGGTGTTAAATCACATGTGAACAAGTGGCCAACACACACAGTGACTTTTCAGCCAGGAGGCCGCTGTTTGTTCCCCGGGTGAAATGAGAAGACAGTGTTTTTTTTCTCTCATGTAACTTGCGTGCAGAAATCAACACGCGTTGTTGGACTATTGTAGGAAAATGAAAGAAAAATAAGGAGTACCTTTCCATCATACGAAGCCTTGTATGACAGTACGTTGAGAGACTACACAGAGGCACTACAATACATTAAATTCCCCGCCAAAAAAGGAAGAATGCCAAAGAATACAAGCTATTGTTTTATTTCAATATTTGCCTCATGAGAATAATTGAGCATGAAACTGTGAGAGTTTCACTTCTGAACACTTCTGCCTGACGCGTCAGCACCTCGAGGATAAAGACAAATGAGTCGGGAAAAGAAACAGTTGAGGTGACACCTTGTTTTGACACGAATGAATAAAACTGAATTCAAAGTGTTATTCCGTCACTCTGTGTTTTGCTCCCAGTGTTCACACACCCCCTTTCTTTTCACCGACAGGTTTCTACTGGTCACATAATTATTCCCTCCTCGCCGCTCTGCCTGTAGAAGTGAAGTCCTCGTGATGACTGCAGTGGGCCTGCTATGCTCTGGCTCCCGGCCAGCCCTGTCTACATTTCACTGATGGACTCGCACAGCAATTTGCCTGAACAAACTTATCCCAGCTGTGCGGCAAAAAAACCTCTGGAAAACGCATCACTGTGACAATTTGAGGCATGTTTGGCTTTTCAAATGGATTTTCAGAGATGTGCCTTCCTGTAACTTGTGTTATTTGAGTCAAAATAAAAATAGACGCCAACCGACTTATGTCAGCACACCTCTCGGAGATGGCATTCAGCTCGTGTGAGCGTGAGCTGTTTCTCTGCAGACAGGTAACACTGAGTTCAGTGGAAACCTGTCAGGGGATGAATAGCAGCGTAATACAGGCTTTGAATGTATTACAAATGACACCGTCATAAATAACTTTTCCATAAGACAGAACAGACGGCTCTGCTTTTGAAGGTTTTCTGAGAGGTTGATGTCGAGGCTCTCTGGATATATAGTTATAAAGCGGTCAAAAAAACCCAGCATGTCCGATGGCATTACAGGATGCAAAATGTTTTACTGTATAATTACAGTAAATTACTGGCAGCAATTTCATCATTGTGTACAATCTGCAGTTTCTCTATAAAACACAGCAACTGTAATCATTTAAAAAGGTTACATTATTTTACTGGCTGCAGTTTCACCAGCTAAGTATCTCTACTCTGTATCGGAGAAATACGGTAACTTACTGTAATCAAAATGTTACATTTGTCCGTGGTTCAGTGGTAAATTCCTGGTGAAAAGAAGCACTTGACTGTTGGGATCACAGGCGCTAGCGTCATGACTCCCAGAATGCATTGCTTTCACAGCAATATGCAGTATAAGCATAATTCAGAAGGTTGTATTTCACTGTAAATTTAGATCAAAGTGTTACAGTGTCGAAATAAATCATAAACACCATAATATTAAAATTATAGGGACGTTCTGCATTATTAGTATTTTACTTTTGATACTTTTGCACTTTTACACAAGAATGCAAGACTTTTGTTTGTAGTATTTGACAGTGTAGTATTGCTGCCTTAGATGAAAATAAAAAGGGTGTCAACAGTAACACAGATACTAACAGAGACAGTCGAAGCTAAATGTATCAGCTCACACTTGGACAGCTTACAGAGAAGAAGAAGAACTCTGGACGTGAACCAATCACTGACTCCTGTGAAATGTTCTCTCTCCTTAATGCCATAACAAAACCCCAGTCTGACAAATATGACAGCTCAATCTGTTTGTGAGCGACAACAAGTCATCACAAGATTCCTGTCCAGGGTGAAAAAGTTACACACACATCTGCCCCGAGAGTAAGAGAGAGAGAGAGGAGGGGAAAATGCCTTTTGAAACTCTCTAGCCAGGAGAATGGCGGAGGGGGATTTGTATTGTGAAAGGCCTGAGAGGAGAGAGGTGGGGCACTTTGACAAGCTCCTTTGTGAGCAGAGGAATCACATATTAATTGCAGTGCAGGGCGGCTGCCATCACTGTCAATGGGCTTTGAGTTTGCAGTACCAGGTGAAATACCACAGGCTTGGATTCAACAACTAAATACTTATCTCCGGTATTGTTCTCGGAAAGTGAGTGCTGAGTCCGGAGAGAAAAGATGAAGGCTGATGTACCTGATCCCGTTCGTCTGTCGATACCTCGGTAATGGCTTAAGCCTCGGAACCTGTCAAATAGCGCAGGGTTGACAAAACATACATCATCTTCTTACACACTGTTAACTCCGATAAGAATGGTGTGCATTACAGCAAGTGATAACCTGTATGAATACCTAATGCTAATACACAAGACAGTGTGAGTGGTTTTGTTCTTTTCTGTTCACTTTTTTAATCTACGTGGAAAATGAACACCACAAAGAAAGCACTGATACAAATAAAAAGGTGATGCAATCAGAAATCATATAAATGTTGAATATCTCCAATAAATGCAAAAAAATAATAATCCATCAAATGTGGAGGTACGAAATTATGAAAAAGCTAATTAAGGACAAATAAAGAAATGATAAAAACCACTAGAGAAAGAGACAAACAAACCTGAAGGTGGACAGACAGACAACAGACACATGTTCAGTGCACAGACAGACAACAGAAACATGTTCAGTGCACAGACAGACAAAGGAGCAGAGTTTACATAAAGGTCACGATCCATGTGAAAATAAAACCATGTATCGTCTCTGTAAAGACGGTCAAACAGCTGCTTGTTCATCAAACAGCTGCTTGTTCACTTTCAAACACTTTCCACTCTCTTGGTGTAGCTTTTGGCAAATCATTTAAGTTTGCTTTATGAAACAAGCTCAGGCCAAGAAATGTCATTATATATATTTCAGGAGGTAGTTTATGATATATTTTTACATGGTGACTGAAAAATACAGACTTAAAATTCTTAAATTCTTAAAATTAAATTCTTGCCAAGAGTCAGATGAGAAGATCGATGTCACTCTCACAATAGTGCGATGAATGAATTAGCTGGAGCTAGCAGCTAACTTAGCTTAGCTTAGCTTAGCACAAAGACCGGAATCAGGGGTTAAACAGGTGGCTAGCCTGGTTCTGTTCAAAGATAACAAAATCCACCGTCCAGCAACCCAAAGATCACTGATTCATATGTTATATGAGACTGAGAGTGCATTTGCATCCACTTGTTTTCATGCTCATTTTCATATTAGCAAACATTTATTAATTAGTAATATAATAAATCATAATAAAGCATTACCTTTATGAATTCCCGTTCCTGATTTTCTGGAAGTTCAGTTAAAACTTGCATTAAACTTGCATTGAAACGCGGCTTGAGATGTCTCCAAGCAGAACAAGTCCAATTTAGGAGTCCGAGATGTAGATCTGTCTGCAGGACTTCAGAACAAATCCATTTAATATTAGGATGATCTGTAATTAGGATACATCAATAATGTAGACATTTTATAGGAGGTAGAAGAACTAGTGATGAAGACGAGTCTAAAGACAGAAAAGCATTTATTTTCCTCGGAGATCCTCTAGACATGTTGATCTTTGGCTTTTGACACCTCACATCCAAACCGCTTCTGACCAAACAGAAGCAGATGCTTATTTGAATTGTAGAAGAACCGTGACGACATTTCCAGCATGAATTCCTTCTATAATGACATTTTCTTTGTTGATTCAGGGATCGAATATGACTAAATGTGTCCAATCGTTAAATCATTAAACACTAAATTCTGTGAGTGGAAACAAGCAATTAGTGCCAGCATGCCACACAGACCGTAACAAATCAGCCCTAAAGCTTCTTGTATCTTCAGTCAAAGCACACATTAATACATTTTCTCCGTTAACACTGGATGCTCACATTTCTTTTACAAACACAGACAGACACATTGCACCCGTCTTCATATCTTAACACCACTAACCCCACTCCTGTGGAAGGGTTGAAGATGAAGTAGTCTTAACAGCTCACAGATGCTCGCCCTGCGCTGATGGTGGGCAGGTATTCGTGGGTTGACTCCACCCCCCCCCCCCCCCACCCCACCCCCACCACCACCTCGCCCTCTGAGCTGCAGCGATTCACTGTGACAAGTTCAAAACACATGCTGGCGTTGCACTTTCAGCTACAGAAAGGGCTGGAAACACATTTGGGGTGAAAAAAGAGCCAAACTAACCATTCGGCCCTGTTTCGTCTGTTTCATCCGATTCCAACGGGCGGTGAAAGACGAGGCGATAGAGGTGTTTCAAAAGCAGTTACTTTGTTGCAGTTCAACGTATTCTTCAAAAGTTTGTCTCCGCGCTTCGTTCGTCGATCAAACTGTTTTTGGGCGGAACTGTCATGTCTTTGTTGATGAGGTGTTTGGGTCTGTGGCATTGACCATTAAGAACAAATGTTGGCGGAGTTGACTCATGTCTTTGTGATTGAGGCCTCAAAAAATCAGAGCAGATACGAGAAATGAATCCCTCCTTTAATATATAGTGTACATAGACTGTATATAAGAAGTGGACGTAGTCACCGTGACGTCAGCCACTGGTTTGTGTCGTTTTGAAGCCTTGAGTTAGGCATTTTGGTCGTCGTCATCTTGGTTTTTCAGAGGGGACATGAGAGGGTGGAGCTAGGTACAACTGAATGCTGAATGACACATTTTTAGGCGAACAAAATGTTACAATTTGTTTTCATGAACTGAAAACACACAAAAACACGGACAACTTCCACTCCGGACAACCCCGTGGTAGTGACCTGTCAATCACAAGTTAGTCTATATCGTCTATTTTAATCTCACTGCGGACCATAGTTTACTAAATGAACATTATGCTGTATTGACGACTTAAAATCTGTTGTTGGAAGAAGTACTCAGATTGTTTACTTAAGTAAAAGTAGCAGTACCACAGTGCATACATGCTTTATTACAAGTGCAGTAAACACTAAAGTGTCGCCATCAAAATATACTTAAATTACCAAAAGTAAAAGTATTCATTATGATGAATGGCCCATTTTAAGAATAAAGTTCACTATGTTACTGGGTTGTATTTATTGATGGGTTAATGTGTGCATCACTTTAATGTTGCAGCTGTTAAATGTGGAGAAAATCTCAATTCCTTTATATATTAATAAATAGTGCTATAGCTTGCAAATTTATCTTAAACTCTAATAATACATCATTGCTAATTTGTTTATTTGTTGTATGATCAGACTGAATCTGCATTATTCAATAAATGTAGTAAAAAGTAGAATATTTGCCTTTAGTGGAGTAAAAGTATAAAGTAGCATGAATTGAAAATACTCAAGTAAAGTACACATACCTCAAAACTGTAATTGTTCTTCAGTAAATCTTAATGTATTAAAGCTGATACTAACGTGACCAGTGCTGTTCTTCAGACTCGGGGAAGGTTTTACAAATATATAGCCGTCACGGATGAAACATTCATAACATAAAGAGTAACAATTGACCTTGTCTGCAGTCCCAGGTCCTGTCAACAGTTTTATAAAGCTGGTCTGGGGAAAACAGTATTTTTGGGCCACAGGGGGACAAACTGGCAACAAGACTGTATTGTGACGCCGGATCTATCGCTTTTAATACATTCACGGTTCAGCCAACGAGGCTGCTGATGGAAACTGTGCAAAAACATTTCAAACACACCACTGTTGCTGCCGTAAAATACACCTCCAACAGCTCATGCAGAATGATTTGCTGTCTCTGTGGAGAGCTCCCAAGTCTTATAAGCAAATGTTCGACAAACGTTAAAGTGACAGAGTGCTCGAGTCTACGACTCTTGTCCACTGGGAGCAAATTAGGAAGTAGTGTGATGCTGTTATAGAGCCTTGGAGGGAGGAGGTTTGCTTCCTGTTTCCTACGGCCAGTCAGGTTTCTTTAGAAACCATGTCCATGATTGTTCCCAAACTAAACAACCAAATATTACTTTAACCATGACGACATAGGTCCCCTAACCATAACAAAGTAACCTGTCTTTCAACTCAACCATTCATTGTCATTTTTGGCCCTAAACAACGTATCCTCGTACAACGGTACATCTTATGAAAAGTTACGATTTTAACAATAATACTTTCTTTTTGCAACATATTGTGTGGATTCAAGAATGGCTGTTATCAATAAGTGATCATTAAATCACTAATTACTCGAAAACAAAAACAAATGTTACGTTAAAACAAAATAGCATTCAGTTCATGTAGTTTGTGTTCATACTGAAGAAAACTGCATATTTGCACATTTACATTGTCATATTATATATTTAAAAAATGAAATGACAAAAATGTTTCTGCCTTATTTTCACCCAGAAACCTAATGAACCAACGTATCCTCATACCATGATTAATATGTTATCTTACAAAAAAGTTACTCGTCATTTTTCGTGTGTCTTTTCAAAATAATCTTCCTTCTTCACAGAGAACAACTTAGTTAAGTTTAGGCAACAAAACAACTTAGTTAGGTTTAGGAAAACGATCGTGGTTTGGGTTAAAATAACTACGGAAGTGCCGTTACTGAAATACGCAAGTTATGTGACAAATAACGTTGACTTCTCGTTTCACACGGGGGACGAACCGATTCCGTGGTATATCTATGAATTACAACGCATACTTTTTTTGTAGCTATAGCTACGAACGCTGTATGACACCAGCCTGACCTAAACCAAAACTGAGCCTGAACACAACACACAACAACTAATTTTCTTTGTTTAATTTGGATGATAGCACAAAGCACAGTTGAATCAAAACTGTTTCAGATTTTCTATCAGAATACTGAACACTAACAGTAGGCTATATGTGCAGAGTGCTTACATATCATCTGCTGATGATCAACATCTGTGCTTATGTGTAATCTGTCAGAAGATATTATCAGGCAGGGTTATCCCTGATCATCACGAGCTGCTGCTTCGGTCCGGCGCTGGGCCACCAGATGTCGGGCAGGTTGTAATATTAAACAGCGTGCTTTAACAATGAATGGCAGAACACCTGCAACAAAAGCAACTACAAAGAGACTTCCTCTGACAGCATTTCCTCTCCTCTCAGCCTCCTGCATGACCCCGGCACCATCTTGGAAAAAGATCTCAGCGATCGTTGCTCTGGACCAGACCAACGTCCCCCGAGAGAGAGCTCAAAAGCAGCTCTCACAAATTGAACACCGGCAGGCAGAAATTGAGGGTGGAGTGATGGAGGATGGGGGGGGCATGGCGCACCTGCCCGTAAATCTTGCAGAAGTTTTCCTTTCACGAGAAGCACTTGAAGAGAGAAATAACAAATACCGGTCAGAGGGCCAGGGCATAAAGCAGGCAGGAGAGTGAGAACAATGTTTAGGAAATCCTTTACTGAGACGACACAACAGCCGGGGCCAAACTGGACACCTCTGGGATCCAAAAGTCAACCATGCAGACGCTAAACGTCTGTTTTGTTTCTTAACATTCTGTCTGAATGTGGATTGCTCTGGTCACGTTACCCAATAACTTTTGAGGATGAGCAACAGATCAATAACATGAGAATGTCAAGGAACAATGGAAAGAAATATGATCTTATAAGCTACTTAAAATAAGCTACTGTTGGTATCACTACTCCTTTAGTGATGAAAAAGCAATACTGTTATGGGCACATCAGATGTTGCTCCATTGACAATTGACCTTTTTACAGAAGACATTTTGACATGTCACAGCAGGAAACGAAGATGTGTAGGCTAAATAATAATATTATTGATCACTGAATTGTATTTATTTTCTAACTATTTACAACACCTGTGCTTTCCCTAATATGACAAACCCAAATGCAGCGAAAAAGGCCTATAGCAAGCCGTCTTAACAGTTGTGTCCTTGGAGGGAACGGATGGAGAGTCCATAATGGAGGAAGCTAGCTTAGTAGCCGTGTTGCACCATCAACTTCTATTCAACAGCTGCTCCACAAAAGGGAAATCGCTCTCAGACAGTTATGAGGCGACGATTGTCCTGTTTGTGATGAAGCTAACTAGCTTGCTAACTGAGAGTTAGCAACTGACTGTAGATTTAGTAACTGGTTGTCAGTTGCTAACAATCAGTTAGCCAGTTATGAGAACTTTTTTTTTGTTCTTTGGTAGCTCTTTATTGAATTCAATGATGAAGAAGGATGTGAATTTGCAGAAAAAAAGAAAGTAATATGTAGAAGTTCAACTACGAAAATGGAGAGGACAAAGAGAAAGAACAAAAAAGTGCAGAAGGCAGAAAAGAGAAACAGGATGAAGAGGAACGTCTTCTTTCAGCTGCTAATATTAATACTATTTTGTATGCAATGCTTACTGGGAAAATAAAATTCCTACACAAGTAGCGACAGATCTAATGTGCTAAACGCTAAGGTTAAAAGGGTTAAACATAAGCACATACGCCACTACCATAATAAATATGGCCTCTTTATTATTTCGATGCAGGCTGTCTTCCCTGTTTAAACATTCACTCCATCACCTGACTCAGAAATAAAAATAAATCCACCACAATGTAAGCATTGGTTATTCAAATGGGACTCTCAGATGACACAGGCAGAAAGCAAACAGCTCGCTGCCAAATGTGGCTCATGTAAAACTAATTATAACACTCCTTTTGTTTGCACACACCTGTGGATCGCAATTGTGTGTGTGTGTGTGTGTGTGTGTGTGTGTGTGTGTGTGTAGTCTGACTGTTGTCATATGTCAGATGCTTGACAGTAAAACTTAAACAAAAAACTGACGGTCATCTTTGCAAAGCTCCATCATTCAATACAAATATTATGATGATTAATAATACACAGTTTTGTTCCAATATGTCATAGCTGAAAGACTCTTTAGAATACTACATCGCTGTTAAATAAATGATGCTTGAACTTGTGTAGGATTGTCTTTATCTGAGAGAAATAATAAATAACAAATTTACTTTGGTGGTACTTTACTCATATACGGGGATAAGGACCAGAGATTAAAAATTAGACTTTTACGCTCAAGTGTTCTCATTTTCAGCACTATTTATATCACATATTAAAAAAGCAAGACTGCAATTATTCAGTCCATAAAGTGTCAAAAATATTGTAAATTGCACATTTAAAGCTGCCTTCCCCAAAAACAAAATATGCATTTTATAATGTTGGAAAGCAATTTAATCTTTCCAATAGTAATAATCAAAATGATTGTGCTGTGAATGAACAAAACAACCCATTTATTACTGCCTAAATGCCAATAAAGTGGTTAGAAAGTCAGTAAAGTTTAATTCAATTACAAATGCAAATGAGCTGAAAGCTGGTGGTGCATGAAATGGTGACATGTATGATTTTACTTTTAGATTAAATAAATAAACAATAGATATTGAAATGAAGATCTCCTCTGCAAGAGTGACCTGAGAATAAATAACATGCAAGATAAAAAAGAAGAGTTCAAAGTTGGTATGTGTAACCTTTAAAGCTATCAGATTACCTTCTATTGCTAAAATAATGAATATTGTGACTAATTATTGTTTCTCTACAAGATGAGTTATTTAAAAAGTAAAATAACAACAAAGAAAGATGGGTATTTTTTATTTTTTATTTCTTGGTACATTACATTTGGACAGATTTATTATTATTATTTAATTTTGCCTTTCCAGAGACGAATGAAGAGGGGGATTTAGGATGAAGAAGAGTGAATTTAAGGAGCCATCTTTGCACCTGTAAATGAGTGATCCATTGTTCCGCCCATCCATTTAAAAAACCTGTAGGCTTTGAATAAAATGTCACGCCGGTGGTTCACCGGAGCCTTTTACAGATGGTTTCAAGGTGAATGGAAGCCACAACCACTAGTCCTTTCACTGCCAAATGACTGCGGCTGAGCTCTTTCCTGGCTCGGTGAATTTGAAGGGGACGGTGGCTTTAACCACAAAGTTAATTAGGTATAGTTTATTTGGGTAAAATTTACATTCAGGAACCCTGTGCACATCCTTTATATAGACATATAAGAAAGGGCAGAATTGTTGAGGAGGGGAAGTCAAGATCAAAGTTTAAATGTGAGGCTTTGTTTATTTATATGTAAGGTATTCAAATGATGGGCTGCCAGGCCGCAGTGCTTTGAATGTATTACAAGTTCATCCAAGTGTCATCGCCTGCAGATAGACGCCTCATTCTTTTCTATGACGGCACGGACATTATTTCTTCGAGAACATACATATATTTTCTCTTCACTGAAGCTGAAGCCAGTACTTGTTCCACACAGCATGCAGTTTGGTGACGATAGAGATAAAAAGATATCTATAGAGACATCTAATTGGAGATGCAGCTCTTTTCACTTATGCTCCGAAACTGTGGAACAACCTTCCCAAAAACATGAGAGAGGCCGCCTCTGTTGACATTTTCAAGCATCATTTGAAAACATGTGTATTTTACCAAGTCTTTATTTTCAAACAGTATGCGCTCCACAGAGTCCCACATATGTCTTTCAAATTATATTTTATGTCCATGCATTTTAATTTAGATTTTTTTTGTTTTGTCATTTTAAGTGTAAAATATTCTCCAGTATTTATTAATCTGTTGATTTTTTAAAAATTACACTTGAAATGTAAGTGTAAAATGCATGCTTTCTGTAAAAGGAGGATTGTCTATTTCTATTTCATTTTAAATGTTTAGCACTTTGAGCTATACATAGTCTGCATCAAATGTTATCATTATTATATATTTATTTCCATGTGTGATTTTAAGAAGGTTCTAGTTATATTTATTCTAATCTATTTGTATAAGATACACTTGATGTAAATTCAGACAAATTATGAACTGTACAATGAAGAAGAAAAAAACAAGACAGAAAAAATTATCGCTCAGTCGAGCTAAAGCAAACAAATGCCCGGTAAAATCAGCTTTATTTTTTCATAATGAAAACAAAGTTTCTGATATCAGAAGGATGCAAATGGAGCTTGACTAAAACCTGTTTGTCATTTGCATGGCTTGCCTTTGAAAATCCACTTTGCTGTCATCCGACTTACTAAGTTAGTGTACGGAAATGAGCGCCAGCAGTCCATCACTCTGGACTTTGCATGTTTGTTTAGAGCTCTGAAGTCTGTGGGAATTCATTACCTGCCAGATGTTACAGCACAGAGCTACTGAGGCCAGTTTATTGAGGCAACTGCTGGTCACTGCTGCCATCTTGTGTTCCCTTTAAGGACCGCTCAGAGGAGCGCTTTAGAACATTTAGCCTTTACATAGTTCCCCAAGGAGCCTTTAAATTAGAAAAGTCCAAACACTTGAAACATATGAAAACAGGCCCTGGGTTATTGGCACTGTCAGTCAGATATATTTGATTTGATCATTTAATTAATGATTAAATGAATTCTACCTTTGACACTAATTAAGGTGCAGTATTCCTCCTTTTGTTAAAGAGATGCTAAAATCTAAAAAAAAGGATAATTTCCTGTAATTTGAGTTAAGCTATTGCATAATGGTTCTATGTCTAACAAACCAGGGTGGCAAAAGTACAGGATCAATACTACAATGTAAAAATACAAGTGAAGATCTAAGTTTTGCTTCAGTAAAAGTGTAGAAGTATTATTAGTAATATGTACTAAATGCACCCTCGCCCCTCAGTATGATATTGGACTATTTTTGATGCTACTTTATATACAGTTGAGTTGTTTAATCTGTAAAAATGCATGATATTTTGTAGGTTTTATGTGTGAGATTGCAATCTGCATAGTACCTGGTAACTACAGGTGTAGACAAAACTGTAGTGGTGCAAAATGTAAGCTAAAGTAGCCAATGTCTCTCTTTAATTTCGTGGGGTAGAAATACTCAAGTTCAAATACCTCAAAATGAATGGTACTTTGTTGTATTCCACTAATGCAAGCCAATATCTACCAAAATAAATAAGATTTTAAAGAGCACCAACAGCAGATCAAAACCTTTCCCATTTGCACTGGTGCTTATAACAGTATAAGACACAATTTATTACATTACTATATGATTTGCTTCATGCTTGACACGATCTCCAAGTTTGTAGTAAACTGTGCATCGCCTTGTTTGCAGTCATGGCCACTCAACCAGAAAGTTACAGTGATGGTTATAGGGCAGAGACACGCC
The DNA here is from genome assembly GCA_028022725.1 of Lycodopsis pacificus. Taxonomy (NCBI): domain Eukaryota; kingdom Metazoa; phylum Chordata; class Actinopteri; order Perciformes; family Zoarcidae; genus Lycodopsis; species Lycodopsis pacificus. The sequence continues at coordinate 13,231,763 of CM051692.1, read as the reverse complement.
CAGGAAGCACAAATCCGATGATTGACGTGAAATCCAGCCAATCACTGTGGACTATAGGATGGGACTTCCGGTGAAGTTGACAAATCAGCAATGGCGACGGAAGCAAAAACTTGACATGTCAGCAAAACAACACCGAGGGGGGAGTGAACTTTTTGGGACAGCAGTCATATTTTGAAGGAAACAAAACAATATTTTCATCTAATTGTGTGCAGTTACAGTTCAGCCGAAAGGTAAAGTGACCAACGGCGCTTAATCTGTGATACATAACTCACACGTAGCTACTGTAGCATTCAGCTAAATGTCCAAACTTTGTGAAACGAGGACAGTTCGCTAGATGGAGATTCGGTACTCGGCTAGCTGGCTGGCTAGCTAGCTAGCTAGCATGGCAGGTTAGCTGCTATGCTAACCTGCTATGCTAACTAACGCCTGCTAACGTTAGTTAGCTACGTTCCCTGACGCAGACGACCTTAGGCGTCCTCGTGTGCTTCTAAATGTAATATTAAAGTCGATTTTGGTCTCTTAAAAATATCGCCACGGTCGTGTCAGGAGCTTGACTTTCATCGAAACATGATTTTTTTTTGCCTTGTATATCCGTGATGGCCACCAGTGTTTTTTGAGGAAGCCATGATACAATCAGAGTTAATATAAATACACCAAGCTAACGTTACTGTAACTGTACGGGAATTGTCTGAAAGCAACGATGAACGTTAACCTATTTATACTACCTGTACCTTGATATTTATTTCGTATTTTACTGTTAACGTTAATGCTGATCATATTTATTTACCTGTTTATTTATCTGTTTTAACGCTGTAAATAATGCCTGTTTTTGCTGGAAAATGAGGTGAAAGCATTGATTGTTACTCGTAATTACGGTACCGACTACCTCACTGTACGATAGCACACATGAGTCATTGTGTTATGCTTATGTTTAAACAAATATAATCTGCAGGTGATCACATTGTCTCTGCAGTAGCGATGGCTCTGAGGTCTGACAGCAGGAAGTCATAGACAGACAGGTTGTAGTGTGACAAAGAGACAGTAGATGGACAGGTGTTTGTTTACATTACCAGGCTTGCAGTTCACATACTCAATGCGGCTCTCTTTGTCTCCAATGCACGCAGTATGTTTAATGGAATGGCTCGTGCTGCTGTTGTTACTCAGGGCCTCTACCCATATGATAATGAGGCTCGAAGTGTTTTTTGTTTTGCAATTGTGTCAAGTCACACTGACGAAATATTGCATTGGCTATGATTTACATATTCTTTGGGGATTTGGGCCTTAATTGGCAGTGGAGAAGTAGAGAATGGAGAGAAATGCAAGAATGATTAAAAATGCATTGATTTGTTATTTATCATAGATTGTTTATTAATTCAGATAATGAAGGGACTCTGTCTCTGCAAGGTAGACTAACAATACATATTACAAAACAGAGTAAACAGGTTATTGTTATCAATTCTGAGTTATGCCTGTGCTTAAAGCAGAACTCTATTGTTCAAAACTGCCAATTGCTTTATATTCTTTAGAAAAGGCAAACTCATCGCCATCATGGTTTTCTTTTATTTGTTAAGTCAGTAGCAATCTATAACAAAACGATGTCTATTCTACATGAACTATACAAGCTATAAATAGTCTCTGTTTGATCATGTGATGAGACAATACAATATACGGCAGCTTCTCATCTTTCCCAATATAACAGCCGCAGTAACTCAATCGACTGTAATATTAAACACATTGTTGGTCAAATTTATATATGTGTGTGTGGGCGCGCACGCTTCATAACTATTAACTCATGTGCACTAGGTCCGTCTTAACTCGCCTACGCCCCCGATAGTGCTTCAAATATGTGTGTACATATACATGCTACAGAAATAGGAGCTATACAGTGTGAACCTGTCCAGTGATGCAGCTGTGTGATACAGAGTTCCTTTTTTTAATAAGAATAAACTTTATTTAATATATTTCATACATGAAATGTAACTCAAAAAGTTAAAGAGCAAACAGTTCATACAACAGTTTAAGACATAAGAATTTAATGGTGGTAATTGACCTTTTATTGTTTTCATGGCTTTGAAATCTTCTCCCTCCTTCCCCCCCTCTGAAGCTGTCTGGTATGCGCCCAGCTGTCCAGTAGATGTCCACCCCTTCAGACACATCCGGCGGAATGTCACATCCTGGCCCTTCTCCGGGGGCAGGTCTATCCCCAGGGCCCATCTTGGGCCCTAGCCCTGGACCGGACCCCTCACCGGGCTCCGTTCACAGTATGATGGGACCCAGTCCTGGACCTGGAACACCCAACGCACCTCATGGCATGCAGGGACAGAGTGAATACTCTCAGGATGGCATGTATCCTATGCACAAGGTACAGTGTGCTGTTAAGTGTCTCTTGATGTCTGCTCATTGTTTAAAATGAACAATCAACATGCAAATCCAGCTGCCACTTGCATATTTTACAGCATTTGACTGGTGCTAATTTCCAACCGTGCTCTTGCTCAAGGACAATGTTATAGTTATTTTATAACTCTGAGGTCTTCAACAGGCTTAGTTCTTACTGTTTACGAGAAATATGACAAAAATGATTGGTTGGACTATACTTGTCATTGTCACCTAAACAAAAGAAAGACAATCAAAACAGAAAAATCCAAAGTGGAACGCTACAAGCATCAGTGTGTCTCTGCTCGTGTGTTTTGTCGTCTTCTCTTGAGTGTCTTGACAAGTTGCACTTTAGAAATATAGCTACTTGGCCAGTTGTTAATAAACCTCTTTGGCCTTCTGATCGACTTTTGTCAAAGATGTGACCTATAATGAATAGAAAGAAACATGTGGTTTTGCTCTTTGCAAGCGGTAGTGTGAGTCATTTCAATTCAATTTTCTATTCAATTATATTTGAATGGCTCAATATCACATCCCACACATTTGCCTTCGAGGGCTTTACGACATCCACTGTCCTTGAACCGCTGCATCGTTTGGCTTAAATGGAAACAATACGATTTAATATGTGGTTTGATTATAATCATCAGTCTTCAATTTTGATTTCAAGGTTGCTTTAGAGATTACAGTCCGGGGTGAAAATGCGTCGCATACAATGACTGAATCTTAATCTTCTACTTTCAGACGATGGAGGGGATGAACGAGAAGACCATGGCGGATGCGATGCACTTTGGCCACATGAAAGGTGTGGGGATGAGGTCTCTGCATAGTGGTATGGGGCCTCCTCAGAGTCCGATGGACCAGCACAGCCAAGGTACCCTATTACTTAAGCAGGCAAAATTAATTATGATTGTTTTATTAATTGAAGTTTGTATTGAGGCAGCTTTCTTTTTCTCAGGAGCATCAGCAACTTGATCAGTACTTTAAGGCAGTGGTTCCTCTTTGACCTGTGTCCACTTTAAACAATCCTAGATCTCCAGATTATAACAACCAAATTGTGATTATTCCTCATACTGTTAAATCATTTTTAATAGGTTCAAAGAGTAAAAATAACTGAGGTGTTAACAAAAAAAAAACGTTTCTCAACTCATTTTGTGTCAGAGAAAAATGAATTTGTTGTTTTTCTGTCTTGTTAATAATCTGTCAACACCGTAGATTTATTTACCGGGTTGGGAACTACCGCTTTAACGGCACTAATGTGAATTTTGGTTCCGTTAAAGTCATTTAAAAAAATCTCTCCTCGCCTCCACTGTAGGATACATATCCCCCCATCCATCCCCCATGGGTGTCCATGAGCATGCTTCTAGTCCCATGTCAGGAGGTGGGGTACCCACACCGCCCCACATGCCTCCCTCCCAGTCGGGCCCCATGATGCCCATGGATCCCCAGTCAGCCGGGCCCAACATGAGCCAGCAGGGGCGGGGACCTTCTGCCTTCAGTCCGGTCCAGCTGCAGCAGCTCAGAGCTCAGATCCTGGCCTACAAGATCCTTGGCCGTGGGCAACCGCTGCCTGATAACCTCCAGCTGGCTGTTCAGGGCAAGAGGAGTCTACCCACAATGCAACAGCAGCAGCAGCAGCAGGCACCTAGTGGTAGCCCTTACAACAGGCCTCCAGGTAAGAAGACACAGATACAAACTGGTTTTGTTGCGTGACGTTGTGATCTAATGGAACTAAATCTGAACACACACGACACTTTAATATAAGCTCAGCCTCCATGAAATGTGAGGCAAAAACGTGGATGGCTCATATCTCAGTGGGGCCGAGAGTTTGACCTGAGAGCTTCCACATGTGCAATGTAAGCCAGCAGTTGACGCTGCCCGGCATGAACAGTGTGTCAGCTCGCACACTGAGATGTTGATCAAATCCAAGTGATTTTCTGGTGTCAGAGATGCTTTTCATGGTAAGAATCACAAATTTTGGTGTCAACATAGTTGGGATTTCTAACTCATTTCTATGACTGTCTGTTTGTTCTCGGCAATATTAAGAAACCTTATCAGCCAATAAGTGCAGTAAACCACTGGTATGATGGAAAGTATGTAGTCGTATAGTATGATTACATATTTAACGTTACATAAGTGCTTGTTAATGCAGTGGTTGTCTGACGCATCAAAACTGCATACATTTTGAGGCTTTTTGTGGGAAATGATCTTAAAGGTGTCAGAGTCAGGTAATCACGAAATATTTGTTTTTTTTGGGCTGGGAGGGGGGGCTTAAAAATGGTCATATGCAAAGGTACTGGATATTCAGATTGTTGTGTATACGGAGCATCAACTAAAGACTATTTACGGCCGGGACACACGGCCTGAGTGAGCAGCGCGGCTCCGCTGATTCACTGCAAAGATAGACAGTAGAAGTGATCTTTTCAAAGTTTATTGACATCGTACCAGCAACATTACTTCAGTTTCAATGTCTTTATCTGTGGAACATATCAAAGTGGTTCATACATAGTGTAACTATAATTAACTAAAGACATCCGGTCACTGTTCAAAGATAAAAGCCCTCGAATGTCTTTCTTTAGACAAAGAACCTTCATTTGTCTAGACAAGGCTTTTATTCTGAAATAATGAATGAATAGAGTAACAGCTTTTAATTGTGGATTTTTCTATTTTTTGTAGGCATCTCTATGCAGTAAGACGAGCTCGCAGCAGCAACACATATAAGCTATTTTCATCATAGATTAATCTGCTGGTATTATAACACTTAATTGAATAAATGCTAAGTCTTTAAATGGTCAGAAAATTGATAAAAGGCCCATCATCATTTCTTAAAGTCCAAGTTTACATATTTAAATAACTGGTTTTGTCCGACCAACAGTCCAAAACCTGAACAGAGAAAAACAACACGAGAAGCATGAAACTCTTAATGTGAAGCATTTTCTACAAGCAACAAACAAGAAAACCAAATCACTCTTGTCAAACTGTAGCTACCGTCCCATCACCGGCTCACATTATGTGTGAAGTTCTTAAAATATGAATTGTTATTGTGTTGGAAGGTATGCCAATGGCACCTTTGGGTGGTCCCCAGTCAAGTCCCTGCCCCACCCCAACCATGCAAGGACACAATCAGAGTGCAGGACCCAAGCCTTGGTCTGACGGTAAGTACGTCCTGAATAAGTGAAGAGTAAAGTGTGTCGGCCGAAGCCACGCCGAGCCGCTTTACCTTTTGATTTATAATCCAGCTTTTCACTCCACACATTTACAATCTGATGTCTGAGTGAAAGGTTCGAGGCTGTGTTTGATGTGTAGTCTTACATCAGATTCTCTTTGAAAGGAGGTGAAAGTGAATCCTTGTGAAGCCGTCTGGGATGGTGTGTGGAGAGATGAGGCAAGCCAGGGTTGATTGAAAGTACAGCGTGACAGAGGGAAACGATTTGAATATCTTTATTTGTGGTTTTCTCTCAAAGCCAGCAAAGAGTCAGCGGTGCTGTTGATGAACATGACTCAAAGCCTACCTGGGCTCTGGAGAGCAAATAATACTGTTAATTCTATTTAAAGTTGGGCAAAATGTTGGGATGACTAAATGATGTGGTGAAGTTAATCACCAGTAGAATGAATTATAGAAAGTCAAAACATTTTCCAGTTCTTTGTCATTGATGCAGCTTTCTAAAGTTTGTTTTCTTTGACTTCCAAGCTTTTGAAGTACGTTTTTCTTTCTTTCTTTTTATAAATATTTCTTTTAAACATTCGACTTCAGGCCGAGGGTTCTCAGGTGGAAAGATCATAGCTGTCATTCAAATTGAAGCATTGATCCACCTCTTAAATATTGCATTCATTGAGAACCGTCCCAGTTGTCTGTAGCTCTCTGAATAAACCACCACAGTGTTCTCTCACACACACACACACACACACACACACACACACACACACACACACACACACACACACACACACACACACACACACACACACACACACAAACTGACAGAAGAACAGGCTTTTCCAGGTGTCTGCAGCTCACACACAAGTGGTACCTATACACATATACGTGCTCAAAGGTTTCCATGTAAGGAAAAGCATCTTCAGCAACTGTGGCTTCAAAAGTTAACAGCAATTAATATCCAGAACAAGTCTCTCTCTAGATAACTGTGTCAACAGGAAACCCGTAAATAGACAAAATCAATTAACACGGCTCACTGTTTCATGGGAACTTTAACGAACGGATCATGTCTTAATGATTAAGACGTGGAAGTTAGGGTTGGACATTATGGGAACAATAATACATGCAGTGAATGCATTCTCTGTCTGGTGGTTTAAGGAAGATATGTTTTCTGTTTTTAACAGAAGAGAATCTGAAGTAATAGTCAAAAACAAATCAATACAAAATCTCATCTCCCACTGAGGCCAATTTAAATCTGAATAAATACTGTTTTTACAAAGAGCAACAGCTCCTAGAAGGTACTCTCACGGCAAATTGGTCCCAGGTGAGGGGAGGAACCAAACAAAGAGATCTACGTCTAGATTAGAGAGAGAGAGAGAGAGAGAGTGAGCGTGAGAGGAGACTGGGCCTGGGAGGGGAAAGGTCAGTAATGTTACATGTAGGTGTCTGAAAGAGAAACGTTGTTGTTTCACTGAACTGAGGAGAACCCGGCTGGTTAAAGTAGTTACTATTAAAGAAAAACGTCACTAAAACAGGTGATTAATCCATAAAACATTGGTGTCAAAGTAACTACTTGTGATTATTTAGTGATTTTCATAAAGTATGAACCTGCCCGGCTGTGACGTGACCCGCTAACGGACTAAGTCTTTGGTCTCCAGGTCCGGTTGGTGAAACTCAAGCCATCGCTCAGAAGCACCTCACCCCGGTACCCAGCGGACGCCCCTCCCCCGCCCCTCCTCAGGCCTCGGCTCTGCCGGCCGGGCCCCCCATGCCGGGCGGCTCGGTGACCCCCCAGCCTCCCGGGCAGCAGGTGTCCCCCATGCTCCAGCTGCAGAAACAGAACCGCGTCACGCCAATCCAGAAGCCCCAGGGCCTGGACCCGGTGGGGATCCTGCAGGAGAGAGAGTACAGGTATTTATGTATTCATCACATCATCATTTAACTCTACTGTCGTCACACAGGACTGCATGTCCATGTACAATGAACAGCTACTTTAAGTTCCATTTCATTTCTGTATCCTGTCCTTTAAATTGTCTTAATTCAGACTTGAAATGTTACGACGTCTATCCAGTCAGATCCAGAGAGAAGAACATGTCTGAAAGGGGCTCACCTTGTCTCACCTGTGAACTTTAATAATGTGTTGGAGCCCCTCGTGTCCGTTGGTAAAGCTTGTGTGCTTTTGCTGTTTATCGCTCGGTCCTACCGGAGCGGTTGTTACAGTTTGATTTACCGCCGTCGTTGATGCTCCTCAGGCTGCAGGCTCGGATTGCACATCGAATCCAGGAGCTGGAGAGTTTGCCGGGCTCGCTGCCCCCTGACCTGAGGAGTAAAGCCACAGTGGAGCTCAAGGCACTGCGTCTGCTCAACTTCCAGCGGCAGGTACGCAGCGGGGGCTTCGTTTCATCTTCAGTGTTACAGCACAGAGTGTTGATTTACCCAGAATACCTCACTGCTAGAAACACTGCTGGTTTCCTCATTGACCCCTGACATTGAATCCACATGACGGCCGTTAGTTCTACTAACCTGGAGTTTAATCTTTAAGAACTATTTAAATTCATCAGCAGCCAAAAGAGTGATTTCTGTATAAAAATGCAGTTTACTCAGATTTGCATTCTAGTGATATCTACAGATTAGTTGTTTAAAATATTAATAAACATAACACATTTTATTTAAGAGGCGCTTTTCCAGAAAGTCGAAGAAAAGGCAATATTTAAAAACGTGCATCACAATAGACAATTAAGCAATTTAGACAAGCAATGAAATGGTTAGAAGTTAAAAGGACTCTTAAAAATGTTTGAAGTAAAAAGACACAACTAAGTAACATTTGTGGCAGTCTTGCCGTTAGTCTCTCCAACTTCAGCTGTGTGTAATAAATATTACAAAATAACTTCATGTAAAATAGTCATTTAATTACAGTTTAATCAAATTGAGTTTCGTTAAAACCCCCACAATGCCACAAAGTTTTTAATAAAATAACTTCCGAGTTAATTGGACTTCACAGAAAGTAATGGTGTCTCATAAGCTGCAGTTTGATGTATTATTTAAATGTCCTTTTAACGTGCACGGTTTTCGACGGTACAGATTTAACCAATCCGTGCGTTTCTGCAGCTGAGACAGGACGTGGTGGCGTGCATGAGGCGAGACACCACCTTGGAGACGGCGCTCAACTCGAAGGCGTACAGACGCAGCAAGCGGCAGACGCTGAGGGAGGCTCGCATGACCGAGAAGCTGGAGAAGCAGCAGAAGCTGGAGCAGGAGAAGAAGCGCAGACAGAAACACCAAGTGAGTTCAGAGAAGAGCTGGGTCGGCAAAAAGTCCAGATGAGGAAGAGGAGAACATTAAAACAAGACGGCGAGGCGGTAATTCTACCACGTTGTCAAAACAGACATTTAGGCTTCAACAAGTTCTGTGACTTGTTTTTGTTTTTAGGAATATCTCAACAGCATCCTCCAGCACGCTAAAGACTTCAAAGAGTACCACCGCTCGATGTCCGGCAAAATGCAGAAGCTCACCCGAGCCATCGCCACCTGGCACACCAACACGGAGCGGGAACAGAAGAAGGAGACGGAGAGAATCGAGAAGGAGAGGATGAGGAGGCTCATGGTAATCTAACGGCATCACTCCTCTCAGGAGTAAACATCTCACACACACAGCGAGCATACTCTGATAAATACTGTCTGAATATATTACAGATCCACAGTACGGTACAAAAGCATCTTCATCAGTCCCAACAAACGGACTGGTCCATCTCATATAAGCCACATGAGCTGTCCTTGTTCCTTATTTTGTCAATCCATTCCAAAAGAGAAGGAAAACCAGAAAATATTCACATTCAAGAATCTAGAATCAGAGATTTATTTTTATTCTTCCTTAAACTTTTAAATCGATAAAATTGTTGGCGAAAAATCGCTTAATTGTTTGAATTTGACCTGATAAATACAACGAGTGAGAGTGATAGACGGCGTTCAGGACTCGCAGTCAGAGCTAATGAGCCGAGGCAGCTGCCACGTTGGTAGTAAGTAGAGGCCGTTCGTTCATGACGGTGACTCGGAAACAGTATTTCATGTTAACAAGTGTCTTGCTGATAACTGATGCATTTAATACGGCTCCATCGATTCCCATCTCACCATGATCTTCCCCTCTCTCAGGCAGAGGATGAGGAAGGCTACCGAAAACTCATCGACCAGAAGAAAGACAAGCGTCTGGCCTACTTGCTGCAGCAGACGGACGAATACGTGGCCAACCTCACCACCCTGGTGTACGAACACAAAGCTGCACAGGCTGCCAAGGATAAGAAGAAGAAGAAGAAGAAAAAGAAGGTAGGAGGAGAAGTGGTTCAGGTGGTGATTATTCACAGGATGTAGCTCCAAGGTTTTTACTATCTACTGTCAAAAAACATGAACATGAAAGGAGCAAAACCGTTGTGTGTGGCATTCAACGTAAAACTTTTTAAATAGTTTCAATTCAGCAGTAAACGTCTTTGGGGTGAAAACAGCTCGGTGCTGCTCTTGGTCTTTTTCAGTTTTGCCGAGTGTCTGTCGTTACATAAAGCAAATCCAATCTTCCCCCTCTGAGCACCGCCCGCGATTTAACTGTGAGATAAATTATCACCTGTAATCCCCCTAATCTCATGGTTCATTATTTAATTTATTTCAAACCTTATTGTGAAGGATCACATTGCCTCCTCTGCGTTTTTTTCAAGCATTGAAAATGGTCTCGAGCTCGGAGAAGCGGCGGGCTGAGAGCACGCGCTACTCCACACGTAATTTCACGCCGTCTGCCGGAGAGGCGGAACGAATCGGAGAACTCCACCGGTGTCGTCTTTGACTGGAACGAACACGTGCTCGACGCTCGCTCTGAGATCCCTGACACTGACGTTAGCCGTTTGAAGAGGCTCTGTTTAACCACATCCTGTGTGACACCCGTAGACTGTATGTGTGGTGATGATCCCCTAAAGACACAACAAAGTACCCCACATGACCCGTGATAGTCCTGATGGAGAGCTCCTCCTTGCTCTTCAGCGGAGGAAACTATCTCATTATAGAGCCGCCATCATTGAGGAATGACGTAATGCTGCTGTTACCTGTACTTTAAACACACCCTGCTGTTATAGAATAACATTTGTGACGATACGTCAGCTGAATGTGTTCATGTGTTTGATGTGTAGAAGGTGGATGGAGATGAAGGCACCAGTGGCATTGGACCCGATGGAGAGGTGAGTCTCAGAGCTTCCTGTTGGTTTTTATTCCTTTTTGCTGTATTGTTTAGCTGTCCAGACATTACTGTTTTCTCACGGTTTTTATAGATGTAGTATTTCATGATCCTATCTGTTTTACACATCGAATCTCAGGCTTTAATATTGTCCTTTGTTTATTTGAGGATATTTAGCTATCATTCAAATCTTGTTATGATATTCATGCTCTGCTGTGTTATGAAACCAAACCCGCACTTCACCTCAGCTGCTCTGGCAGACAGGCAGATCACACAGTGAATATCCACTCAGAGGCAGATTCTACCCTCGATGATACTGCAACCACAGCACCTCTTAGATAATAAATAATGCAACAAACAGAGAATTTTAATTCTGAAGTGTGAATGCTCGCAGCTTCCCTCAGCTCTTAATTGTGTTCGCCCCCCTTTGCCTCAGAAATGTATACGCTAAGGCCTTAATGGCCAATTTTGGAAGAGACATCCATTAAAGTTGTTTACCTCTGAAGGGGGCTGTTGAAGTCTCAAATGCTGGATTTGAATGAAGATGATGGGTTTGATATCCCTCCGAGTACCATTTAAAGCAATGAATCAGTGAAGCAAGAACAGAACTTCAAGTCATGTTGATCAGACAGAAATACAGACAGTTGTCCAGATAGTTTAGTTTTATTGTCATATTGATGACATAGTCAGGTGAAGTGAGCTTTATATCTACTTGGGTCGGGCAATATTACAAGTGACTCAGATTGAGAAAAGATGATCATCACTTTCTAAAACAATTCAGTTTCTGATAAACGTTTACTCAGTTATAGATGGTCGATCTGATCGCTAATAATGTCGATAGGCTGTTTTATTATACGCAGCATTAACAACAGCAACACGAGGAGCTACGGATGTAACAATGAATTCAGAAACTGTAGCTCATTGTTCTCGTGTCAAGATAAATAGATAGATCTACCTACACGTTTTCTCCTTTTTGTTTGTTTGTCGTGCAGCTCATTGATGAGACCAGCCAAATGAGCGAGCTGCCCGTCAAAGTGATTCAGACGGAGACGGGGAAAGTCTTGCAGGGGACGGATGCTCCCAAATCCAGCCAGCTGGAGGCCTGGCTGGAGATGAACCCCGGGTGAGGAGGAGGAGGAGGCGGAGGCACATTACTGCTTAGGAACATCCAAACATAGTCAAAGTCTTAACAAAATAAAGTCGTGTTGTTTGTGTAGTTTGGAAAGTATTTATAAGTTGATATCATGACTTTCTGCAGGTGGTGCACTTTCTTTCACTGTTGTTTCACTTGCGCTGTTCGCACATAACAGCGACCAGAAGCTTATTTATATTTTACTTCTATTTTACTTTTTTTGAATAACTAATTGAACCGTGGCTAAGTCCCGCCCCTTGAACACAGACTGGCCAATCACAGCGTAGCCAGGTGATGCGTTGGTTCACTTTCACACTGTGATCTGTTGACTTTAGCTTCTATCTTTATCTTTTTGACCTTTTTCCAGTTTGACATCTTAGATGTGTCCTTTAAAAACATATTGTAGACCCTTCTGCATGCTTCTCTCTGAAGTATTTTTGTTGTTGTGTTCCAGATATTAGATGCTATTTGTTCAGAGAGTGCAGTTAGTGACAGCGCGATCTTCATGGTAAAGCAGCTCTGACAGCTTGGTCGAGTGGCAGCTGGGGGCGGGGCTTATTGAAGGGTCAGTTGTGTTTGCGGGCGTACTGTGATCTTTAAAAAGGTCAGAATCACGAGGCTTTGTGCTCTTAAAGGAGGTCCAGCCTCTTAAGGTGGATTGAGGATTCAGCATCCTAAATAAAGTAATTTTGGGAGCCGCTGCTTTTTAATTCTGCTGAAGGTGTTCATTATTTGTATGTGTGACTGACGGAGAAGAGTTGTAGTAACTGTACTTCCTGTTTCCCTCCTTTACAAACCAGGTACGAAGTCGCCCCGCGGTCGGACAGCGAGGAGAGCAGCTCCGAGTTCGAGGAGGAGGTCAGTGACGTTGTCCTTAATGAACTCCCTCTGAGGGAGGATTTTTAGATCGGCCTCACTAAAGACCGAACACAGACAGTAAGCACACTCCAGCAGGGGGCTGTAGCTGTATGCACATTGGTAATGCAGAGCCACTTCTCTGGTCTGTCTGTGCTGCTGTTTTTATCTCATTCATGTGTTTATCAACTGTGGCCCTCGAAGGAGGAAGAGGAGGGGGCCAAGGCAGAACCGGAGGAAGAGAAGATAATCGATCCCAACGGAGTGGAAGTGTTCGTGACGGCTGCCAAGCACATTATCGAGTAATGTATTTATATGTATTTACCTCCAACTCTCCCGCTAGTTTCAGGTCCAACTCTTAGCTTACTGGAAGTCTAGTGTTCTTTGTTGGATTAGTTTTTGTGGTATTGTTTAAAAATATATTAAACATCCAAAGTTAAAAAGATGTTTTTTAACCTTGAATCAAAATAAAAATAATTTCCTTTCGATTTTCATCCGAGTGACCCACTCAACACAGATTAAAGAAAGAATAGAATAAATCATGAATAAATAAAGCGCTGTTTGTTGTGAAGTGGAGCTTCTAATGACGACCAAGACGCGTCTGGTTTGAACGGAACACGTTTACTTCTGTAACTGAAGTATTACAACTGTTAGAGTAAACGGAGCGCACTCTTGCACCCGACATATAAGGTTTTTCTACTTATCATCATTGTTGGCATCAATAACACACGTACCATGCTACTTCTCGTTCCTTCACAGTAAAAGCACTTCCTGTTTCATGCTCTTCACAATAAAAGTAAACATGCAACTCAAACAATTTACAACACTGTTAGGCTTTGAGCTGTGGCTGAACTCCAGCTGAGCCCCCGGCGTCAGACCGCTCTACGCCTTGAAGCGATCAATCAACTCATAACGAACACAGTTCAGCCGGAGTGAGAGTGTGTTTTAATACGTCTCTCTTCTTCTTTTACGTCTCACACACATTCAGTTCGACCAAGCAGGATGTGGATGACGAGTACATTGTTCCCACTGGACAGACCAGCATCCAGTCGTACTACGGCGTGGCCCACGCGGTCATTGAGAGAGTGGAGAAGCAGTCGTCTCTGCTGATCAACGGCTCTCTCAAACATTACCAGGTACACACACACACACACACACACACACTCACTTTTATTTTAGCTTATTATTTCACTCTATATGAAAAACAACAACGTTGGAGCCTTGTTGTCTCAAATCTTCAAGGTTGATTTTATTTGTCGTTTTGAAACAAATGTAAGTTGGAACCTCTTCAGGCTGCACGCTCAAAGAAAATATAAACGTATAAAATAAAACAGCCAAAGTTAGCGGAGGTTGCATTTCATGGTGCGTTCAAGCTCTACTCTGTAAAAATGACTATGGGCGAAGGTCAATTATGACACTATCATGATGAATTCAAATGTAAATGTAAAAAAATGAACTTTTTTGGGTGAGAAACTTTAATACACACAGTTGTGTGAAGGAGATGTTTTGCAGTAATATAAAACAGACATTAGAGAGACAGTTAAGACCTGTTTAACTTCCTTACACTAGCTACAACCAACCTATAATACATTATTAAAACCACTAAGATATTCTTTCAACCAAAGCAAGTAATTTAATATGAAAACAATCATGTATTTCCTGTTTTGACTACAATAGACGATAATAACAAATTCTTGAGGGTTTACGTTGACTTCAGGATGGCTCTACCCCTTCAGAAACATTTATATTCACATTTTAGGAAGAATCAATACACCGTGATATACAGCGTTACCGTCCGTTCTTTAAATTATACCGTGATGTACATTTTAGGCCATAACGTTGAGCCCTAAGTCAGGATATATGAATATGAGAATCTCTTACTTCTTAGGCTTGAAGTGGCAGCAGAACACAAACCCTTCTCTGTGTGAAGACGTCTAATTCTCCCTCACAGGGCTGCAGCTAACTGTTGATTTAGTTATGGATGAAATCATAAGTTAACATTCACTCACATGAATACATTGAGAGAGTCAAAACTTACACGATGGGAGACTAAATCTGAGTTCTGTGTTTTTAAAGTTTATTTAAACGAGTTCAGACAGATAACGTGAGTTTTATTCATGAGTTATTATCTGGCATTTTTAAATGCAGGCTTTCTGATTAGTTTTCACTTTGAACCAGGACTGTGGATTTTGTCCATCTGTTGCATTGGAACGACATTAAAAAGGGATTTGAACACGTTCAGCACAGACAGGAGGAACAGTTACAGCGACCGGTTAACTCTTGACATGTGTAATCTGTCTTTATTGTTTTAAGACGATACATTTAAGATGTTAATCTTTCTCGATTGTCTTTCAGAGCCACTGGTGACGCATTTAAATGTCTTGTAGTCTTTTAGAAGCTTGAGGCGGTGAATTGTTCTCATCAAACTAGTTCCAGATCCTTTGTCTCATTTAAACACGAGCTTCTGTTGTAACAACGCCACCACATTGTTTCACAGAGTGACGCTTTGATCGTCTGTCAATAGGATGAATTATTAATTGTGATGAAACCATACAGTGAGACATCGCGATGCACATAAATGATAATAACAAGCACGCACTAACTGAACCTTCTCAGAAAATCTGATTCTTTTTTGCACAAAAGTTATAAATGTAATGAGAGAATCCTGAGTACGGTACTTTCATTCACAGAATGGTTAGTTCATACCGAGTGTTCATTTATCGGATGCTCCGCCGTGATAGATCTCGGAGATTTTAAATGACCCGATCGTGAGAGAAGATTGTCTGTCCCTACTTTAATCCCGTCTCTACTGTAGCGAGGGGGCGTGAAGGATGGTGTGTTACAGGAGATACAGGAACTGGTAATTGGATGCTGCTAACACTTATTTTCTCGCAGTCAGGTTGCAGTCCGAGCACTCCTCTGATTTATGGTGTGCTGGGCTGTAAATGAGATGGTGTGGCAGCTCCTTGGGGGGGAAACTGGAGCTGTACAATAATTGGATCAATTGTTTGCTTTGCCAACAGCGAGCTCTGTCACAAACCTGCATTCATTTACAGAAGCTTCACATTTATGTCGGACAATTTCACTTATTTCCTGTCAATTATACGGTACTCTCTACCGGCCTTATTTCTGTGCAATTAACTCTGTCGTCAGGAATTTCATAAACTAACGTGCAGTTGGTGATTGGTTGGTTCTCCTTTTCTGCCTCTCGAGCTCTTCTCCCTTTTGTCCACACTGGTTTGTCCACACTGGTTTGTCCACACTGGTTTGCTGATTGTTTTTTCCACAGGCGAGCTACGCAGTCGGTAACACAGTTGATATATTATTGCCACCACGCTTGAATCACTTGGGATATAAAATGCCAAAGTTGCAATGAGATCAAAGCACATTCCTATGAAGGGCATTAAATCAGCGCCATTAGATACACAGAGAGCAGCTACAGACACGGTGGAACCTCAGTGGGTGGAAGTGAAAACATATTACATTAGTTTTCAAAAGAAGATCCCGGAGAATCGCCCAAATGTGTGTGATTTGGTTGGAGAGATAGCTCGGAGTAGTTTTGGGGATTTTAAAGTCCGAAACTAATAAATAACTCAGGACAGACTTTTTTTTATGCATTTGATTTAGTCTGAAGTTAAGCCAAACAGCATTATTAGGTTATCATTGCTATGTTTATGGGATAAAAGAACATAAATATGATTTCATCATCAGTTTTTCCAATTGCATGTAGACAGGCGGAAGAAAAACATTTAAACATCCACTTCCTGATCATTTTCTATGAGAGCTGAAACGATTACTCAATCAGTCAATTAGTTGACGGACCAGATTTTTCATATTTCATATTGATTTTTCAAAGAGAGAGGCCAGATTCTCTCCGGGTTTAGCTTCTTTAGCTTCTTTAGCTGTGGGGATTGGACGGTAGATTAAATATCAAATAAACAGACTGGTTGAAAACGTCTCCTTTGGCTTTGGAAAATGGCAGTCGAACATTTTTCATTATTTTCTGACGATGAATCCGGAAAGTAATCATAATCCATAATACAAACAATCGTCAGTTGCGGCCCTACTTTCCAGCAGTTTTGCTCTTTAATCACAGCTAAATGTGCCCGAAGACATTTAGAAAGAAAGAGCAGGACGTGACATGCAACATGTATGTTCTGGTTACTAATTTTGGTTATTAGCTTATTTCCCATTTAGTATTCAGATTGTCATGCCTGCCCTTTTGAATAAGCTATAGTTTTGTTACACAACATTTAGCCTCTTTGACAATTAGACATGCGGTCACTTCCCGTGATCATTTCCTCAAACGCTTCCCAAAGCGCTCCCTGTTTTTGATCTCTATCGTGTTCTTGTCTCTTATGTGCTGGAGGAGAAGCAAAGTGACACATGTTTTCGGCATGCCTTCGTCTCGCTTGTGTTATTTAGGTCCAGGGGCTGGAGTGGATGGTGTCTTTGTACAACAACAACCTAAACGGCATCCTGGCTGATGAAATGGGCCTCGGCAAAACCATCCAAACCATCGCCCTCATCACCTACCTGATGGAGCACAAGAGGATCAACGGGCCCTTCCTCATCATTGTCCCTCTCTCGTCAGTACTCCTCAGCTTGCATCCATCGCGGCTCCCTGAAATACACACATATATGTATATACACACCGTTTTAGAAATTGTTCTCTTTGAGATTGAAATACACCGACACTACCAATCTAAATCACAGGATAGAGCTGTAATGGAGAAGAGGGGAGTCGGGAGTGTTTGCTCCACACTCGTCTGCCTGCGGGGAGTGATGAGTCAGAGTTACTCATCACTTCAAACAGCAGATTGAACGTTGCTTCCTTCACCCTTTTAGTGCCGATTGAGTCCAAAAGACACGGGATTAAATGTACCTGAAGCAACGTGCTAGCCGAGCAACATTGGGGCTGCAAACAACCCACAATGCAACATTGTGTAGGAGACTTTGTTACATTAGAACTCGTATAATAGAATACCTGATGCTGTGAATACACTTTATTAAAATCTCATCTTCTATTCAGGCCAGTGTGGAAGGAGCAAAACCTTCCAGCTGAAATAAATTGCAACAAATAAGCCCACATTAAATCGGATGTCTTGCTGTTTTCTGACTATTAATCCCTTCAAACTCTTCAAACACAACCCTCTCCACATTTGACCTAATTAGTATTTCATTTTTTTTCACGGTAGTTTACTGCTGCGGGCGTTAAAGGATTAGAGTGAACAACGGGTGTGTTCTTCCTTTTGTAGTCAAACTGAGCACAGCAGAGGCTCGACTTTCAATGTCAAATGTTCTCTTGAACATGCAGAGTGAGCTCATGTGGAGGAAAGCTTTAAACGCACAGTTGTGTGGGAAATTCAAGCTAATGAGTCGCAGAGAGGCAGTCTGTTGAGCTCCAGAGCGAGATTGACGGTAAAATGCAGCAGAATACAGCAAAGCGGGTTCAGGTTCAACTTCTGGCTTTATACAACTACCTTCCGAAGCGAGGAGTTGGTCTAGAATTGTTCTAAATTGAGACCGCTTTCTTACATGTATGTTTTTTCTTCCAGGACTTTGTCTAACTGGGTCTATGAACTTGACAAGTGGTCGCCCTCTGTGGTCAAAATTTCTTACAAAGTAAGAATCTTGTTTTATCTTTTCTGTCACTTCCCTCCCCCTGTTTGCTTTTGACCGACTTACGACAGAACGTTTTCTTCTTTTCTTCGTGTTTCCCCCATGGAAGGGCACCCCCGTGTTGCGCCGTGGGCTCGTGCCTCAACTCCGCAGCGGGAAGTTCAACGTCTTGCTGACCACCTACGAGTACATCATCAAGGACAAGCACATCCTGGCCAAGGTGAGGGAGATCAAAGCTTTGTCTTTGCAGAATCCACTCCTCGGGCACGCACTCAACTGCCGTTTTGTACACTTCATATACACACACACACACACGCATATATACACAGTGTCCCATATATTTGACAGACATCTTTCTTTTTTATTTAGAAAGTTTCCACTCAAACTTTACGAATCAGTAGTTAAATGTAGAGATATTCCGATACCATTTGTTCCTTCCTGATACAGACTCCGATACCAGTACTTTAACAATCAAATACCCATATATATATGTATATATATATATATATATATGTATCATAACACAACCATAAACTGTATATGTGGTCATAGTCGTGGTGACGTCTTCCATTGGTTTGTGGACTGCGATTATGAAGCCTCTAGTTCGGCTTTTTGGCCGTCGCAATGGTTTTTTGCAACCAGTGAATGGAAGTGACCATTTTTGGACTGAGCAGGAGTGAAGTGACGCAGTGTACAGCTCTGGTAGCGACCTGTCAATCACAAGTTAGCCCCGCCCTTAATCATCCCCTGCTTTATGGTCTGTTTGACTCTAAATGTATTGAAGAAGACTTGAAACTAGAGATTGAGACCATAAACTCATGTTTACAATGTTTACTGAGGTAATAAATCAAGAGAGAAGTAGAGTCATTTTCTCATAGACTTCTATGCAACCAGAAGAGTCGCCCCCTGGTGGACACTAGAGAGAATGCAGCTTTAAGGCACTTCAGTTGCTCCCTGAATGTCACTCAGTTAGCTCCTTTATTTAACCAAGGAGCGCTGAGGTCACAATGTAGCATTATCAGATCAAAATGATGGTGCACGAGAGCATTTAACCACAGGTCGTAGTACTAGTTTGCACATGTGCAGTACTGATCTGATTATGTAGGGATCAGGTAGCGAGTGACACGTGTTGTTCATGTTTAGCCTAAATAAGAGGATAAATTATATGATAACGGGATATTGGATCTTAAATGACTGATGCCTGAGTTTTCACCATGCAAGAGCCAGAACGAGTTTGAAAGTCACTGAACCTACAATGCAGAAGTCAAGGAGGCAGGAATAACAAGTTGTAGCAGAAGCTTAAACTCCGCAGATCCAGAGTTTATTTGGGGCTAAAACTGCAGGAGGACTACTTTTAACATCCGCACCAGATCGGGGAAATCATTTATCTTGGTCTCGGTGTGTGTTTGTGTGCCGGTACACGCATACTAATTCTGATGCTGGCTGGAAAGTGAGGTGAAAAGAGATCACTCAAATATAGTTTTGCTTCAGATGGGAAACACTTCAAGGAGCTGGCTTTAACTCACACTTTTATTTAACAGTTTGTCAGACTCTCCACCGGTGGGAGCTTTTCATTCCTTCATTTCAGCACTTGTTTTCTAGCCCACGGATGTGTAGCCCTGTACACAACTATATCTCTGAGATTTATTCTCCCAGACATGGCACCTTGTTAAATGTGGCCCTGGAGACACCTACTGTAGCGGGAGCTACCACAGAGGCGCTATATGTTATATTTCTGTCTCCACAATAGCATCGCCACCGACACTTTAAGCCCCTTTTGTGCCTTAAGATTTGGCATCGCGGTTGATGTGATCCCCTCGCTAGATGGTCTCTAGTGTTTTGTGTCAGATTTCACAGCAGTACGTCTCTGAGTGAGCAGAATGCTTTTTCTTTTATTAAGATATTAATTAAGAAGAAGGTTTACGTGTTAATTTTTGTTCCCATCACTAAGAACTTTCCGCTCAAACAATGAGTATGAGCGTATGAAATGAGAGAGGGAATCTGTATGCAGCAGTGTTGTTTGCCCTGAGGGCATTCAACACTGTCGCTCTTCAGCTCACGGTCGCTCACGGTCGCTCTTCAGCTCCTTTGCGATCATAAATATTCTGAATGCAAATGAAGGCATGTTCGTGTTGTTGCTCGTGTGGAAGCGGCGGGTCCAATAAGTCTCCCTTCACATACAGATCCGTTGGAAGTACATGATCGTGGACGAGGGCCACCGCATGAAGAACCACCACTGTAAGCTGACCCAGGTGTTGAACACCCACTACGTGGCTCCGCGCCGCCTCCTCCTCACCGGCACGCCGCTGCAGAACAAGCTGCCCGAGCTGTGGGCGCTGCTCAACTTCCTGCTGCCCACCATCTTCAAGAGCTGCAACACCTTCGAGCAGTGGTTCAACGCCCCGTTCGCCATGACGGGAGAGAGGGTACGTACCAGGAGGATTCTCAAGTCTGCCTTTAAGTTTGCTGAAACACACACACACACAGGAGATCAAATGCTCTTCAGTGTGCCGTTTACGTTCAGGTGCAGAATCACAGCATCCGAGGCTTTAACCAATGACTTTATCTCCTATGGTTGTTTAATTTGATTTATTTGCAGAGGAGACCAAATCTGTTGTGTGTGTCTCAGTTAAAAATCTAAAAAAGAAAAGACATTTTTCATCCCATAAGAAACCTGCAGTTGTTAAAAAATGTCTTCTGACCCCCAAGAACCTCCCAGAGAGAGCATAAAGTCCACATGTAACTTTGTGAATGTTTTTGAGCTGCCAAACTAAAACTAAAACTATCGTGTATATCTTATGAAAACTGATCAAAGCTTTCTTCAGATCCGTCCCCCCCGGCGACTATTCTCTCCTCCGCAGCAGACATCTCTCCTTAAAGGAAGCGAGCGTGATGTGAAGTTTAGTATAAAGTTTGAGAGTTTAAAGGCATAAGAAAGGTTTATTTTATACACACAATTAACACTCAGGGAACGTTCTGCATAAATACAATTATAATTTCCCACAGCAAAGGTCCTTCCTTGCGATTAAGAGGTGCTTCAATGTGAGACTTAGTCTTTTGTTCTGTCCTCTTTGCTCCGTCCACCTCCAAATGTCCTCCTGCCCGAGGCTGAGGAAACCTAGCAACCCAATTTGCTGTAAAACAGAAAAGCTCTTGTTTTCTATCGGCTCTTAAACTTTAAACCTGCTGGTTTCAGGGTCGCCTCTAACCGGCAGTTCACTCTGCAAAGAAAGTAAAAACAAAAAGCAAATATTTATTCATCACTTGTTTTTCAGTGTTTGAAGTTTGTAAGGCAGAGCTGAGCACCAATCGTGTTGAAACAAAGTTCATCAAACTTAATGATAGGTAGAAGTTTTTCTGCATTGTTTTCGTTTTACGTCCGTCTTTGTGTACAGGCAGAGGTCCCCAGCGATTAGCTGCCCCCACTAAGGTCGGCACAGCTTGGCCTGAATTTCATCTCATTTAAATAGTTGACCACCTCCACGCAGCTCGCCGCACCACGGACATCCACGCAGAGCAGTGGCAACACACTACCTACACAACAATGGAGGCGGCACATGCAAAACCTGTTAATCCGCTGATAATATCAACTAACTTTTACAAACGTGTTCAATGCATTTCATCCCCAGGAAACATTTCCAAAGCTGAGTTTTGAAAATTACTCGTAAAACCACCGATACTGGGCAGCGTCGTAGACTAATCCTGGTTTTATTAAAGTTATAAAAGTTTCTGCAGAGCCGAGATGGGTCCAGCTCACAGTCGTTAAACTTTTTATCGGTTGTATTTGAGACTTTTGTGACGAGAATTCATCATTTTTATTGGGTGAAAAAATAGGATATGTCTCCTGCAATCAATCAACTTGTCAGCTACGTTTTGAGAGAAGTGGATGGTTACTAGTGCAGCAGTCTTGAATGCTAATACGGGGAAAAAAACATTCCCTCCGTGTTGTTGTACCAGCTTGCACTGCAGTTTTAAGGACGCATCATCCGGTCACAGAGAGCTGCTGCGGTGCTTCATCCTGCTGACCAGCATGCATAACACAACACTTAGCGACGCGTTATCTCACACATGCTCTCTGGCTTGTTTAGGTCGACCTAAATGAGGAGGAGACCATCCTGATTATCCGGCGTTTGCATAAGGTGCTCCGCCCCTTCCTGCTGCGCAGACTGAAGAAGGAGGTGGAGTCTCAGCTGCCAGAGAAGGTGAGACGTCTGCCTTGATTTTGATGTCGCACGGTTATATTTGCTGCATCTCACTACAGTACAGCGCCACCCTGTTTGACTCGTCTGTTTTCATTACATTAGTATATTCCAGTAAATATTGGCAAATATTATTAAAACAGAGCACGTTTCTTTAAGTTAAAAATAATTCCTGTGGTAGAGTTAATAACTTCTGCAGAGTGTGTGTTTTTTATGGAAACAGGGCTCTTATCTCATGGTCACGTACAACCTTTTTCATTCTTATTTAGAGGTTGTTCACGCTTTTAAATGAAACCTTGGTTGCACAGACACCCTTGAAATTATCCGTAATTTACTACTTCCATCAGTTATTAGAGGCCGCAGCCTCGTAACTGCTGGAGCGAGCAACTTGAAGCCTGACAACTAATGTGCATCTTTGCTCTTAAGGATCCAATATTCTCTGTGGCCCTGGTGTGCATTTATGTAACGAAGCAGCGAATTAACCTCAATAAAAGCATTTATGGTAAGTGGGTCGTCTCATCACAGTGATGCAGAGACGATCATCACCTGAACTGAGTGGATGAGAACAATGTGGCCGTCGCTGATTCCCAGAAGCATCTTAAGGATAAGACGATCGAGTTTCCCGAAAGCATGTAAACAGAAGAGGATGATAGATTAATGAGAGACTCCCATCCTCTCGTAGGAGGCTGAGAGCATCTTGAGAAGCTCCGGGAACCAAAAGCGACATGTTTTATAGGTCCCACATTGTGGAAAGTGAGATGAGGTCATTGTAAAGCGAGTCTAGGTGCAATTTAAATACTGTGAAAGTCTAAAAACCCTCAATTCATGTAGAAATGCACACAGCCTGTTTTCAGAAACTGCTTTTAAAACGAGCCGAAGTGTAGTCTGCTCTAACAGCCTCGCCCCTGGAGAGGCTCTCTCACTTACGTGTCTTCTTTATCGTCGTTCCCACAGGTGGAGTATGTGGTAAAGTGCGACATGTCTGCCATACAGAAGGTTTTGTACCGCCACATGCAGAGAGGCATCCTCCTCACCGACGGCTCGGAGAAAGACAAGAAGGTAAACGCAACGAGACCCTCGTGGCTTCACTGTACGTCTCTGCTTTGTGTGATCAGTGAGTGGCGTGATGTGACTCACCGAGCTGTAGAGATAACAGAGAACTGATATTTACAGTTTCCTCAGTTGTGTTCCTCAATAAATATCGACACAACCACCGTTTTATGTCAACGGAACGTGCCGACGCACATTCGCTGTAATCTGGCAAAGAAATACCGCCCGGTAACACAAAGCAATAACCTATGTGTGATGTTTCCAACATTTTTAAGAGGCGTTTGTGTCACATAAAGACAAGTATCGTTGTTTTGACCTGCCATTCAACGTCTGCAGGGCAAAGGAGGATCAAAGACCCTGATGAACACCATCATGCAGCTGAAGAAGATCTGCAACCATCCGTACATGTTCCAGCACATTGAGGTGAGTGCCGGCTCGTGAAAAGCTTCTGGAGACTGAACACGGGAAAATATGACGCTGCTCTCCTCTTGTGCATGTCTGTGTTAAAAACCAGTGAACGTTTTCTGTCGTAGGAGTCTTTTGCTGAGCACTTGGGCTTTCCAAACG
This sequence comes from Lycodopsis pacificus, assembly GCA_028022725.1. Classification (NCBI taxonomy): domain Eukaryota; kingdom Metazoa; phylum Chordata; class Actinopteri; order Perciformes; family Zoarcidae; genus Lycodopsis; species Lycodopsis pacificus. The sequence goes on along the minus strand of CM051692.1, from coordinate 13,207,600 downwards.
GCGTCATCAGTGGGTAAGTCTGACAAAGATAAACAGCCCCATCACACACCTCATTTTAGTGTATTTCTATCACCCGTTGGAAGTGACAGAATCCTGCCTTTGAAGACGTATTATGCACTATTATGTGTATATATACTATTTAGTATAACGTCTACGAATTAGTTTATAAAACATTGGCAAAGTACATTTTAAGTGTTTATTATTGTGCAGTCATTTTCAACAATTACTTCCCTTATGAAGAAATATTTCACATTATTACAATGTTTTAGTATGTTATGTGTTTGTAACCAGCCTTTACTGACAGGTGCCCACAGAAGGGTCTCGTTGCAGATAAATGCATTAATCAACATAAATATCTGCTTACAGCTTCACCACACTGTGTTATACAGTGTGTAAGTATTACATGTTTAAATACTGCTAAATAGAAGGGGTCAGATCAGGTATGTGTCTGGGTTTATATGTGAGAGCACACACACACACACACACACACACACACACACACACAAACTACACAGGAGCGACGTAATGCTGCGTTACACACTTCTTGTGTCAAACCTAAAACTGTGTCGTTTGTCTGGATTTTTGTTGATTTGTAAAGAACATGCTTCACAAGAGAAACCGTTTAGAATACGTGCTGGAAGAAGTTAAGGTTACGTTTCTTTTATGTTGCACATTTCAGCAACACGGCCATTCAAACACCAAAATCATCGAAACAAAGCGCAAAAGAAACACACCACAAAAAGACCTTCAAATATGATTAAATTCAGTCATTAAAGGGCCAAAAGAATAGCAAATGAGAACAACCTGAAACAGGATAAGACCGGAGTAAAACTAAAGTGCAGTGTAAGATATGGATCACTATTTGATTTAATTAAAGGCAGCAGCACACAGAAGAGTTACTCACATCTTTTACTTGAATAGAAGAAGAAATACCACGGTGTAGAAGTACTCGGTTACAAGTAAAAGCCCCGCATTCAAGTATTACTCAAACATCAAAATATATGGTGATCTACGTTAACATCTTTTGCTGCATTACCTCCACCCAGACTGGACCTGTATCGAGCCTCGGGGAAGTTTGAGCTCCTGGATCGCATCCTGCCGAAGCTGCAGGCCACCAACCACAGAGTCCTGCTGTTCTGCCAGATGACCACTCTCATGACAATCATGGAGGACTACTTCGGCTACCGCAACTTTCAATACCTACGTCTCGACGGTAAGCTTGCACCTCTTGTTGTGTTTAAGAATTCTATCCTCATCAAACCTACAGGTGGTTACATCTTAATAAAGCGGGGAAAAAATAATCATTTCAACCGCTCTGAAGTCGGTGTCGACTCTCAATGGTGTCCTCACTTTGTTGTAGTCATCTGTCGTGGTTATTTGCATGAAACACACAATTAAAATGACACACCTGTCTCTAACGTTAGTTTAAGAGTTTTTTTCTCCTGATAGTAGTAAATTAGTAAATGTAAAATGGCCGAAAAACAACGTTAACAATAACATTCGGGCGAGGAAACATTTAGAAAATCTGTTTTAAGTGACTTTGGTGTTTCAGGATCCACCAAGTCTGACGACCGAGCAATGCTGCTGAAGAAGTTTAATGAGGAGGGATCGCAGTACTTCATCTTCCTGCTCAGCACCAGAGCCGGCGGCCTCGGCCTCAACCTGCAGGCTGCAGACACGGTCGTCATCTTTGACAGTGACTGGAACCCCCACCAGGTACGTCCGCCAGTAGGTTTTATTATTAGAACCTGCAAAGTGTGTCAGTCTTGTTGTTTTGTGTTTCCTCTTTTACTTTAAGGCAACTGAAATGATCTCTCTCGTTTCCTTTTTGCTGACTCCAGGACCTGCAGGCTCAGGACCGGGCTCACCGCATCGGTCAGCAGAACGAGGTGCGTGTGCTCCGTCTCTGCACCGTCAACAGCGTGGAGGAGAAGATCTTGGCAGCCGCCAAATACAAACTCAACGTGGATCAGAAGGTCATCCAGGCGGGCATGTTCGACCAGAAGTCCTCGGGCCACGAGCGCCACGCCTTCCTGCAGGCCATTCTGGAGACTGAGGAGCAGAATGAGGTGCGGTGCGAGTCCGTCACTTGTGTTCAGTTTATTAAGATGTATTATTCATTTTAGGAGGAAGACGAGGTATTTGTGCTCGATCAGATATCTTTATATAAAAAATGTATGAAGCCCTAAATGGATTTTTCTCCCTCGAGTTAAATTATGCGTGCGGCTTTTGATTGAGTCATTGCAGAGACAGCTCTTTAGATATGATCAGCCAACCTCCACTTTTAATATTGCATGTTTTTGTAATGCAATCTCAGCTTTTTAATTAGTATTTGATGAAATCTGTAAGCCGTTTGTGAGCCATTACTTTTGAACTGTTTTGCTGAAACAGTTAAAAACTCTGCTGTTTGATGTTTTTCCAAATATTGCTTCAGGAAGAAGACGAGATACCTGACGACGAAACCCTCAACCAGATGATAGCCCGCAATGAAGATGAATTTGAGCTCTTCATGGTAAGAAAAGCACATATTTTTCTCATCGACATTTTAAATTGCAGAGTGAAACTTTGTAATTCAGAGGAGAAGCTTGTTCTACCCCCCAAAATAAGTCACGTCGAGACAATTAGTCAGTTTAAATGACTCGTGTCACCATCTGCTGTTTTGACCGAATGTGTCCTTTCCTCTTCTGCAGCGCATGGACATGGACCGCCGCCGCGAGGAAGCCAGGAACCCAAAGCGTAAGCCTCGTCTCATGGAGGACGACGAGTTGCCTTCTTGGATCATCAGAGACGAAGCCGAGATCGAGCGGCTCACGTACGAAGAGGAGTCGGAGAAGATGTTCGGCCGAGGATCGCGCTGTCGCCGAGACGTCGACTATAGTGACGCGCTGACTGAAAAACAGTGGCTGCGGGTAAAGACTGAGCGTCTTATATAATATCGATCTGTGACATTTAATGTTTTTATCCAACCGACCTTGTCTCTCAGCCTCAATCCCATTTGTTCCTACAGAAGAGGGGAATGTTTACAAAAAGAAGTCACAAATACCGTACATAGGTTTACATTTCTTTTAAGAGGTTCAATAACTCAGTGAACAGCTGACCACTGTCGTTTTTAACAATGGGACGTTTCCTCAACCGTAACTGGATTTAATGCAAAGTTTGAGTTTAGCCTGAAGTTAACGGCTCACAGTCACTCACACCAAATACACAGTGACACTCTCCCCCACAGACAGGTCTCAGGCAGATCCAATTAATTGACTGTGGCTCAGAACAAACTACTTTGAGACGGAGGCAACAGTGTGTTGGAAGCTTTCGCTGTAGTTCAGAGAGGCTCTATTTTAAAAGAAGAGCAATGTGTAGAGACCTGGAGGCTTCTGCTGAATAAAATGCTATGAAGCACATCTACAAAAGCTTGAAGTGACTCAGCATTAACTCTGTCTTCGCTCTTTGTCGTCTCCAGGCCGTTGAGGATGGAAACCTGGAAGAGATGGAGGAGGAGATCCGGCTGAAAAAGCGCAAACGCAAGAGACGCCAGGACAAGGACTCTTCGAGCAGAGAGGACGGAAGCTCCTCCAAGGCCAAGAAGAAACGTGGGCGTCCACCGGCTGAGAAACACTCGCCCAACCCCTCCAAACTCACCAAGCAAATGAACAGCATCATCGATACAGTCATCAACTACAGAGACGGGTAGGCACATACGATATCTCAATCAGTGCGGCCGTCTAAACCAGCGGCGTAAATATCTGCACCCTCCACGTCCTGTTAGGTGTCAGATCTACGTCCTCGCTGACTAATTACGCTGACTGTGCATCAGGCTGCGATGGTGTCCGACGTGTTTGTGAGAGTGCCGCAGTACTGTGGCTCAACACGCATCCTGTGTAGACACTGACGGAGGACTAAATATAGTGCTGCTGTGCTTTAACATGGCCAGTGATGATGAGGAGGCACAACCGCTGCAGGCCGGAGGAAGGTGTTTGGAGACGAAGCCTAGTTGCACCTCACGTAATCCTGCATATAGCACTAAAATATACTTTTTTTTTTAAAGCACTTTTGCTGAGAAATCTGATGAGGACAACCTGTAAAATTCCGTAAATGTTAAAAAAAAGAAAATAAACTATAAAACTGAAGTGTAGTTTTAACAGACGGCTCTTTGTTGTGCTGTTATCGGACACTTTTGGAATAAAAACATGAAAGTAAAAGCCAAAAGCCTTTGAAGCACTTCCATAAATCTCCATTAAAACCTCGTGTTTACCGTGTGAGCGGCTTCGTACTACGTATGTTTACTGTCTGAAATTCCACCTTCGGTATCACGTGTTCCAGATTTGTATTAAATGATAAGGATAACGTTGCAAGAAATCATCGAGTTTCATAATTTAAATCACAATCCAACAAGTAATTTCTGCTGGATTTCTTTGTGAAGGAGTAACGTCACACTGTGACGCTACTCCTTCACAAAGTTATGATCAATCCCAGAAAAGTGTTTTTCTAGAATAACTTCCAACATTTCCAGACTACCTTCATCTGTCCGATTGGGCGACTGTCGACCGTGATCAACCCCAACGTCTCTGCCTTCTCTGTCAGTGTGAATACGTTCAGCTCAACCGGATTCATCTCCAGACAGCAGGAGACAGTGTAGAGACCAGCCAGGAGGAGGCGCTATCGCCCCCTGTTGCTGCCAGTTGTTTTAATGGGGCTGGACTGCGTCTCCTGTGCACCTGAATCAGCACATGAACCAACTTTAGAGGCTTCGGTTTGTGTTATTTAACATATTTATGCTGTAGAAACGTGAGATAGATCCTCTGTAATTCCTGTTGTGGTGCATCTCTACAGAATAGTGCCTCCGTCTTGTGTAGAGAACAGGCCAGGCTTTTATTTCCTAATGGAAAGTTGAGATTGTCTCTGGTCTGCAGGGTGAAAGTGAGACACGAAGTCACACTTTGATAAACATCCTCACATTCTTTCAGTCACTTAGAGCATGAGTGTGTTTGTGTGGTCTGTCCTGTTGAGTCTGCATTTTGTTTCTTGTGTGTCCCTGTGATATTCACCCCGTGCTTGAAACAGCATGTGCATTTGTGTTCCCCTTTTATTTAAATATGCACCGCTGGGGAACTTCTACCGGCTGCTCCAGCAGTCAGATTCTCTCCTCGTCACAGAGCATCTCAATCACAGCTCTGGCAACTTCAAATGCATTTGGAACTTCAGCGATGATCCAGATTTACAATAAAGACACGAACCAATTTCGCTCTTCCTGAAAACTCCACCCATGTTGCCCCCCAGTGGTCGTATCACTACGATGTGGGACATGTCTATTAGCCGGCTTTGCCGTATTTTCTTGCCAGTCGATGGGAGCTTAAGGTGTAGGAGGGGAAAAGTCACATTATTATTTTTTTACATGTATAAGCCTTCAATGTGAATATTTAAATTGTTAATATTCAAGTAAACTGGACACAGAACTCTCTGTGGAGAGTTAAAGGGAAACTTCTTGAGTCGAGATCTGCTTGTGAACGAGGTTCATTAATGATGTGAAATGATTTTTTGTGTTCTCAGGTCAGCAAGACAACTAAGCGAGGTCTTCGTCCAGTTACCGTCCAGGAAGGAGCTCCCAGAATATTACGAGCTGATCAGAAAACCTGTGGACTTCAAGAAGATCAAGGTGTGTTCACCTTCCCCCAGCTGTTAATACGATGAGCAGTGGGCTCTTCTTTGTTTTCTATGAAACTAAGACAAACGTTTTTTATTTTGAACTGGTAAACAAACAAGAAATATTCATGTCAACTTTGAGAAATATACATTTTAAATTAATAACCGATAAGTAATGGTGAGTATTTGCATCCCAAATTAACTTCATGACAATTTACATAATAAATACATAACAGTCTTTTAAATGTAAGAATGTCACAACAGTTGAGAGCTCACAGAGCCGAGAGAGACGAGTTTGAATCAAGCCGGAGTGTTTCTTCTTCTTGTCATCAGGATCGTGTGAGGAACCACAAGTACAGAGGAGTCGGAGACCTGGAGAGGGACGTGATGCTGCTCTGTCACAACGCTCAGACCTTCAACCTGGAGGGATCACAGGTCAGCTTCCCCTGGCTGGAACTGGAGTTTCTTTGTCTTTATCATTAGATTATTTATAATTCATCCAGTTCAATTTGAAATCTGACAATAAATATTGTTGAGATATTATTCAGTTGAACTTTCTTTATTTCCTTTGACGGTCAGTTGTTGACGACATACAGACGTTCATACAGCGGTTGGCTACTTCGATGCACACGGGACTAAATCATGGAACACGTTAGACGTTATTGTGATGCTCCGGACCTCCTGGGCCTCGTTGAACTTTAATTCAATACCTCTGAGATAGAGCAATTGTTTTCTCGGTCAATTGACAGATAATTAATTTTCAATCTTCTTGATAATCGAGTAATCGTTATTCATCGAGGACGGACTGCAACACTAAGACACATGAAGGACTGAGGATTCTGGGAACTTATGACGGGGATAATTGGCCCTTTTTGATGCTCACTATTTTTTTCCCGTTTTGTAGATGAAACTATGAACTAGTTTATTGAAGTTGTCCTTTCAAGCAACATCAAAGCTCCGTTGCTCAAGGGTTTGTCATCCACAATCTCTGTTCTATTCTTTTATTTTGCGGGCTTTTTCTTCTTCTTTTTAACGCTAGCAGATACATACATTTTGAATTGCATCTCCCTGTAGACCAGCGGTTCCCAAACGTTTTAGGCCACGCACCCCCTTCTACATCCCGACCGGGTTCGCGCACCCCCCCCCTTTAATAAAAAAAAAAAAGCAACAGAGCCTATTTATAGCCGCATAGAAATCGGACCAATGAGAGAACAGTTTGCTCGCGCGTGGCGTTTGTTTACAATATTTAGTCCGCTGTTAAATGTTGCAGTGTGAACACAAACCGAACAAAGGGGCAACTGCAACATTGTATCATATTAATCCCTGAATCAGAACAAAGCAAACGAACTGAAGGTGTGAAAACGCCCTGAAACACTGCAACAAAGTTTCAATAACTTTCAGTTCCACAAGGCGTCACTTTTAAAGAGCAATCAGGATGGCGAGCACACACGCACAGGCTCAGAGGATTGCATCACATTTAATTTACAATTAATGACCGACTAATGTAGCCAGGATGTCTTCGGACAAAGCATCGATGCGGCGCGACACAGTGTTGTTGGACACCGGGATCATGTCCAACTTGTTTGCTTCTTTCTCCCCAATCATACATTCCACCATCTCTCTGGCAGCTGGCAAGCACACGTCTTCGGCGATTGTGTGCGGTAACCCCTTTCTGACCAGATATGAAGCCCGTAGTGCGTCATTTATAGACCCAACACATGAATGAGACTGCAGTTGTTTTTGGCTGTTTTGTAACTCCTCCAATTTCGATATAAAAAATGTAAGGGGCTTTTGACTTGCACTGGCATGCTTGGTGTTCAGGTGGCGATGTAAATAAGAGCTTCAGACAGCTGTTAGCCTCCTCTTTTTTCACCTTGACTCGATGGGCCGATGTGCTCCCGATTTGTCTGCGCTATCCCTTCCTCCTTTTCGGTCTCCTCCGTCTCATCTTCCTCTGACTCTGGCTCGATTTCTTCTCCCGGTCTCTCCCCAACGCACCTCTCCGTTCCACTCGCCTCCGATTCCTCTCTCTCTCTCTCTCGCTCTCTCTCTCTCTCTCGCTCTCTCTCTCTGTCCCTCTCCTCTTTTACGACTGATAGCTTCAGATGTCCCACCTGACAGTGTCCCCGATTTCAGCCAGTTTAGCATATTTAAATTAATGTTGCTGAATGCATGAAGTTCGCTGTTAGCTGACGTTAGCTGCACAAGCTAGGCTGGCTAGTGTGTATGACTGGCGGCAGGCGCAAGACTGCCGGAAGGAGCTCAAGTGCATTTATTAAATTGTACGTTTTTAATTTTAAATCTTACAACGGGGATTTTTATAATTCATGTTTTTATTTTGTGAAAAATCCCACATTTTAAATAAATTTTTTTTAATTTTTTATATTTAATATTATTACACCATCAGACCGCCATTACACTTTTCCTCTCGCGCACCCCCTAGAGGCAGCTTGCGCACCCCCAGGGGTGCGCGCACCACACTTTGGGAATCCCTGCTGTAGACAAAGGGTTCGGGGTTAAGGTTTTCTTGATGCCTGCAAGAGTATTGTACGTATCAATTAACAATGACTGGTATCAGCCCCCCCCCCCAACACAATTTATCTCTCCATTAATGTGTAATCTCGTCTCTTTTATCAAACCATTCCACGTCCGTCTTTGTCCATATTCCCAGTAAAACATATCGTTCACGCTGTTTCGAGGAGCTGATTCTGTTTTCCCGTCTCTGATTTATTTTTCTTTTTCTCCCCCACAGATATACGAGGACTCCATCGTCCTTCAGTCCGTGTTCAAAAGTGCCAGGCAGAAGATTGCCAAGGATGAAGAGAGCGAAGACGACAGCGACGAGGACGACGATGACGAGGATGAATCGGAGGCTGAGGGTAGGACACACCGCTTCTAGGAAGTGAATATGAATACACACGCATGCAATCATTTAAATTAAACACCATAAACCCGGAGAAGGCTGTTCTGGTTTGAGATTGGCTTCCACTGGGAGCAGCGTGGACTGCTGTGGACTTGAAGCTGTAGCACAGGAGGAGAATATAATAATAATAATATCTGAAGAAAGGAGTCTTTGTCTGTCTGTCTGTATGTGCGTATGTCCTTCGTATATATATCACCATTCTATATAAATACACTTTATATAGAACTTTAAATGCTGCCTTCTTCTTCTTCTGCTCCATTCATTCAGCCAAGGCCGTGCGGGTGAAGATCAAGCTGAGTAAGGAGGCGCGCAGCCACGACAAAGGCAAGAAGAGGCAAAGCCGAGGGAAGGCCAAGCCGGTGGTCAGCGACGACGACAGCGACGAAGACCTGGACGACAACGTAGGTCGTCCGACTTAGTACAGAAAAAAACACCTCGGGGAACTTTTACTCAGCAGCGTTGTGAATGTGCAAATGAGAGAAAAACATTCAAATAAAATTACAACCATCAAGTAAGTTTGATGATCTTGGCCACCGCAGCTGTGAAAACCCTTATTGAGAAACATGAGGAATAGAAATAGCACGCCGAGGGCTGCTTAACAATGCTTCATCCAAAGTCGTGCTGATTTCCTTCAAGCTGTCTAATCAGCTGCTGTCTCACACCGGGCACGCCGGGAGCAGCCGGTTGATTGCAGGTAAACTGTCTGCAGAATAAAAATCTGACTTTAAAGTAATTTAAAGAAACACAGCTACTGTGAAACACAGGAGTTGGGCTTTCTACCAAAGACGCTCGTTACAAGAGCAGATTTTGATCATTCAGGTAGTTCGTGGAGAGAAACAAACATCAGTTCCACAGCAGTGAGTGATGAAGTTTAGGTTTGAAGCATGCGAGTTGAGATCCACGTATGTTTCTTCCTTTCAGTCCACATCTCATTTTTTAAAATATCAATGGCGGTGTTAATGTTGACATTTCTTACCAAATTTATAAATATCTGTATTTCGTGGTGGAAAACGGCTCCATCTGCTGTTTTATATAATAGTCCTAATCTTCTTCTTCTTTTCATGTGATAGAGTTTAGTGTTTTTCGGACGAATGGATGTCATTGAATAATAATAATCACACCAGATGAGCGTAGTTTCGTCTCTCGGCCCCTCTGCCCACTATTCATTTATCTTTACAAAAACACCTTTTCATGAATTGGAAAAGAACATACGACATGCAACACAGAATGATCTCAGCCAGATGTAAACAAGAGGCTAGAAATGAAATAAAATCCATCCAGGGATTCTACAATATAGTGAAATGAAGATAAGATAAGATAATCCTTTATTAGTCCCTCAGTGGGGAAATTACAGGATTACAGCAGCATTGCTCACAAGTAATAAATGAAGATAAAAATCAAGTAATATAAATAAAGTAAACAGTAATAAAAAATATGACAGTAAAGAAGAATACAAAATATACCAGTATGTACAGACGGAGTAAAATGTAAGATAATACTTAAACGTATTTGATATTGCACGGATTAGATATTGCACCAGGTGAATGAATTAAAGTGTTCAGAAGTGTTCATGTTCAAGTGAGAATAGAGCTTTTGTGTTGTACGTGATTAAATATTCTATAGTGACGACGTCTCTCAGTCATAACTCTATTGAACTGTACTACGCACCTTCCTTTGTGATTACTCTGCTCTTCAAACCGACCGACGTCCGTCTAATTTGCTGCCAACACAATGAAACCGGTAATGATTAAAGCCATGGCTACCACCATTTAGTCCTCATTATGATATAATTAACACCTAATAGAGCCTCTTCAGCCTCTCCCCACACATCACAGAGGTGCAAACCATTATTACACTTTCCTTCGTTCACTGGGCTCATCCTATTTCAGTTAGTTGGTGCGACCTGTAGATTCAGTGATGGTAGAAGCTCTGGTAGCCAGCTACATTCAACTTCTCTTTTTATCGTGAAAGGTCTGAATATTTCATCTTATTTCAAGATATCTTACCAAGTGTTGCATTGGTAGATGTTTGAACAAAACCACCTTGGAATCATAGTTTTTTTTCCTGTTCTTTAATGTCATGTGCACAGCGATGACAGTGAAGCAGTCGTCGGCAGTGAACGTCTTGATTCTCACACGAGCGACAAGGCAGCAAAGCGGCCAAGCGTTGTCATCTCGATGACGTAGTTATCACGTTAAATAGGAAAAGGCTAACCGCAAGACTTATAACATTGGTAGAAAAGCTGTAAAATGTAGGATATAATATGATGCGGTGGTAGACGGGTGACAGATTAATGCAGGGCTGTTTTCAGTCTGAATCCTCGCTCACACAGAAGTATAAATCCAGTTACAGAACATGATAAACACATTTTGATATTCTATCTTGGTATTAAATCTACTGGGATCAGACATTCTCTCCCCTCCAATTAGATTTTGATCAATATTCAGCATTTAGTTTGTGTATTAATGCCACCAGTGATGCTAAACTGCGGGGTGTTTGAGGTTAACGTAAACAGCTCAGACAAAATGAAGACCTTCGCAAAGGTCTCGTCGGCGACTCAAAGATTTAAGAACATATTTTTCCACAGCTCCTCTTCAGCAGCCCAGAGACAGAGAGTGAGGAAGAGAGGATGTAAAGAAGGGGCTTCACCTTCACACCTCCTTTTCTCCTTTTCTTTCTCCTGTCAGGGTGCTGATATATTCAGCTCTTTGACCCCCTGCCGCCTCTCGACAGATAATACACCTTTAATCACACGGCTTCCTCCTGTCTCCTCTTTGTCGGCCTTTGAACCTCTTAATGCCTTTCATCTCTGTCTTTCCGCAGGATCAGTCTGACAAGAGCGACGATGACTGAGGACGAGAGGGCATCGTTTATAGCACTTATAAACAGAGGACAGTATCTTCCATCACCGTTTGTTCAGGTCCATATTCCGTATTTTTGTTCATTTGTCCTCTTCGTTTATCTGTAGTGTGTTTTGTCGCACCTTCTCCTCCCAGTTTAGAAATGTATTACTAATAATCGATAAGCTACAGCAATACCAATCTGCTTATATTCCTGTTTTTAAGACAATTTTTTTAGTATATTTTTTAACTCTGTGCTTTAAAAGCTGATTTAAATTGTGTATGAAAAAAAGAATGGAAGGCAAAAAAGATTTGGTCATGTTATCCGCGCTTTTGCTTGATTTGTACTTGCTTGCACTTTTAGAACATGAAATATGAATATCAAAATTAAAGAAAAAAAGTGTAATAAAAACAAACTGATATCTACAAATTGGAGAACCACTGGTGATCAAAAAGAATAAAAAGCAATCAATAAAGTTTTCAATTTTTGGATTCACCGTTTCACTTTGTTGCAGTGCCAAATGTTAGAGAAATTGATCGATTGCTAAACCCCGCCCCCCAACCAGCGATTGTCCAATCGTAGCCTAGAGTTTGGTGTCTTTACAAAACCAAAAATAAAAGAGCAAACATTAAGCGAACAGCGTGTTTATCTGCTCTAATGTTAACAGCAAATGTTTGTTTGTCCAGCTTAAACAGTCCCACACAAATACACTGTATTATTGTTATCAATAACAACACATACTGAAGTTTATGAAAGTTACTTTCAAGGCCAAGAAGAGCTTCACTTACTTACTGTAATCAAGCTAAAGCTGCAGTCATTAGCACGTCCGGCTGACAAGTTTACTGCTGTAAATCCTGACCCCCAAACCACACCATGAACTTACTGGGTCACATTATTTTTTGGGGGGATTATCGGATACATAAAAAGGACTGAGACATTCCCTCCAGTCAGTGGAAGCTGCTCTGATGATATCAGAGTTCAGGTCAATGTTAGCGGCTCTATTGGATTTAGAGAAGTGACTAACAGCCAAACTCAAGATACTGAATATTGTGTTATTTGTCAAACTCATTGATTGGTCCTCCTCATTCTCAACACCTTTTCTCTTGTTACGTTGAATGTGAAAACTTATCGTTTAGTATGTAAACTAAGCAGCCAAACAGGGTTAGATTAGAACAGAATAAACAGTTTGAATCGTTTTCATTGTAATTTAAATATCATATATCTGTCATTAATCTATTATTTCCATGTTTTCTAAATGGATCGTCATCACTGGTGACGACGTCAACATTAAAGCTCTCGATTTAAAAGGAGTCTGCTGGAAACGGATGTTTCCGCCGCCTCATGAAGCTAACGTTAGCTCAATTAGCTAGCTGCTGTAGCTACAGCTTCAGGAGTGATTGCAGCTAAATTGACGGTTGCAAGCTAGAGATGAGAAGCCTGCTTTAGTCTGACATAAACAATACCCATGATGTAATTTGGACAGTAACCTGCCGCCATTTTCATTAAAAACTACCAGAGTAGGAAGCTTGACAGGCGTAGCAAAAGTAACTACGAGGGGCGGGGCTTAGCGAACATTAAATTCTGAGATTTTTGAGAGTGTAAACGTTTTCTTAAGTCTCTCTCTCTCTCTCTCTATATATATATATATACACACAATATATATGTTACAGCCAGCACAACAAAATGACAGTTGTTGCTCGATGACACGATTCTTTGAGGTGACCATAAATGCTGGATGCTTTGTTTTTTTAAATACCGCTTTTATTAAGAGAAATGTAACCTTGCTTCATGTAGGCGGCACATTAGCTCAGACTCCATGTGTTTCATGTATCCGTTCCTCTAATGTGTTCAAGTTGTCGTGTATCAGAGCCGATGCTTTGGACTTTGTTGTAATCATTTTCTCCCTCAGAAACGAGGACTTTTGGTTTTTTTTAAATGAGAAACTGGTCACTGGGGAAACATCTTGTGTTGTTGAATAAAACCAACATCTATCGTAGCTATTTAAAGCGTCTGGAAACAAACGGATTGTAAAGGAAACAAGTCTTTTTACAGACTATTGAAGACGGTAAGCAACAGAAAATATTACAAAGAAAAGTGTTGTGGGATTTCAAAAATTTTGAGTACACCGGTTTATTTTAAACAATGTATTGATTTATGATTTATTTGGATTGAGGTGTTTGTGTTCCTGTTTTAGTTTGAGCCCTCATTTTATTGGTTTGTATCTCATTTGTAGCATGAACTATTTTGGCAATATACTGTGCACATGCAGATATATATCTTCTTTTTAGTTTTTTGGTGTAACATGTGCTTGCCGACTCTCCATAAGTGTGACTTAATCTTTGCTTTCTTTGCACAGTGTCTTTGTGGTTGTATCTCATAGCCCAGGGCAAATAAAATGTCACCGATTTTCCACACAAAACAGAAGTTTCAGCGTTTCTTTTCTACCAGCCACAGTGATTGTGTAGCAGTTTTTGGAATGCACATGGAATATACTGTAAACATCACTTTATCAGCAAAGCACTCAAAACCTTGAATTTTATTTTATTATTTTGTTACAAGACTAGTTTGTTGGTTACAAAACAGTGAGACTCCCGCTGCCTTTTAATGAAGTTTAGAAACAAGATGTCTGCAAATACTGAAAAATATCTTCATGTCCTGATGGATTCTACAAATACAATTAAAGAGGTTAACCTTTTGCTATTGTCCCAGATAATGGGCATTGCACGTGTCTTTAAAAGTCTTTAATCTAAGTTGGTTTGGCTCATTTTGCTCTCTGGTTAAGTTTACGTTCAGGGCTTTCTGCCACAAAGTGTTTGTTATTTTAACAAAAACATGATCTTTATCTAAGGAGAGTTCGGCAGAGGTAAACTTCTCCCATGTGCGCTAACTTCTGTTACCAGTGTAGCGTGAAAGTGGAACTAGCAAGCTATCCAGCTAACTAACCAGCCGCTAAATGAGTAAAATAAAACAACTTAATGTTTCATTCACACGCTCATCACAGTGTAGGAAAGCACATCGCTATCACCAGATGAGTGACAACTTTCTGCGGCTCACTTTGTGCAACCAACATAGCATGAAAGCATGGTGGAGTTATGAGCTAGCTAGCTAACTAGCCAGCCAGTAAAAGGACTTCTTACTGGAACTGAAACGATGTACTGGGATTAAACTCTAACTCTTTAAGTGAACAGCATTCGGTAAGTGACAAACGGCGTTTGTTTTTTTACATCTGCAGTAACTGTTCATTTGTCGTTTTAATGAATAATATGAATGGCTCGCGCTCTAGCGCTGCAGTGTTCAGGTAAAGAGATGTTTGCTCCAGTTGGGAGGCATTGAACCATTGCAAAAGAAACAAGGGTGCGTTGACACAGCATGATTAAAAGAGCGGCAGATAGTTTGGATGGATAGTTTGGCACTTTAGCACATCTGCTGCTCCAGATGTGTTTGTGTGCAGAATGACCTCCAGCTGAGACTTTATGGGAAGTCCTTCGGTACCATTAAACTAAATCAACTAAAAGTCCAATATAAATACACTCTGACTGGTTGACTGGCTGATTTAATTACGAAATAACTGAAGTCCACAACTTCAGACAACATGGCAGATCACTGCATTAACAATAATTAGTGATAATAGGGAACTAAGCTCTGCAGCGAGCAGCGATTCTGCTTTTGGCACAATGAGAATGTGAGTCAGTGCCGTTGTAAGCCAGACCAGTCGGGCAGAACCAAAATAGTCCACTTGAGGTTTTTCCATTTTAATTCCCATAATCGCTTCCATTGATTAAATCTTCCACATCAGGGGAGTTCAACGAAGTGTTGGGCTTCACTTTCTGCCAGCACATAAATTTGTCAGACGTGAAATTGCATTCATAACCATCAGTTTTCTGTCCTGGGAAAATGATTGATTTGTTTTCTATGAATGCCTTAATGCATTCATAGAAAATGTGAAATATTGCCTCTCTTTGGGCAGCTATGGGGAAATGAGGATTGTAGTCATTTTGCTGTTTTCATTCAGTGACAGCACATGGAAAATGTGTAACTATAGGGAAGGTAATCTTAGTAGAAACACTGGTGACTGCACTTTTAAATCAGTTAAGACCATTGATGGCGATGTTGAAAATGCATTTTTACAATCTTGGTTAAAGTGAATGACATACAATCCCAAAATACTGTGAGAATTGAAAGCTAAGTAGTTTAGTTTAATTAAATACGACCATCTTAAAAACACCACACTGCAAACAAGTAGCTCATTCAAGAAAAATAACATCCAAAGTATTCAAAAGTGATTTAAAGTTGATATGTGCAGGTTTTGTAATCAATGAAATATCAAAACTCCATCTTTCAATGGCCACTACACAATAAAGTTTGCCATACTCCATGTTACCAGACCTACAACTATACTATATATAGAAAAAAGTAAATACTATCAAAGCAACAAGCTTTAACACTCACGAGGAACAATATCTCAGATTAAATATGGAATTACAACCACGCCTTCATCCTAAAGACGGCTACAGAACGAACAAACAGACAGTTTCACTTGACTGACAGCTTTACCGACCAATAGAATCAATGGTAGCCGAGTACCGGAGGCGCACAGGTAAGAGGGCGGGTCTTAAAATCTAAATATCAAATCGGATTGGACGTTCTCTGCACTACTTTTTTTTACATAGTTTGTACACATTGACACTGTGGGGCAACAACAGACGTTAGCTAACTTTGGATCGATGCAAAACATGAAAATGACTTTTTTTTACATGATGCTCTTTTCTCACACAGGTGATAATCACACTGAGCACATACCTGTTCTCTGTGAATTTACCTGGTAAAATAAGATAAAATAAGATAATCCTTTATTAGTCCCTCAGTGGGTAAATTACAGGATTACAGCAGCATCGCTCACAAGTAATAAATGAAGATAAAGTAGTATAAATAGACTAAACAGTAAACAGTAGTAAAAATGACAGTAAAGAAGAATACAAAATATACAAAATATACCAGTATGTACAGACGGAGTAAAAATGTGAAATGTAAGATAATACTTAAACGTATTGGATATTGCACGGGATTGACAGTAAGAAGACTATTAAATATACCAGTATATACAGGCGGAGGCAGAGTAAAATGTAAGATAATACTTAAACGTATTGGATATTGCACAGGATTGACAGTAAAGAAGACTATTAAATATACCAGTAAATACAGACGGAGTAAAATGTAAGCGTAAGGTAAATACTTAAACGTATTTGATATTGCACAGGATTGCACGGATTAGGTATTGCACCAGGTGAATGAATTAAGTGTTCAAGTGTTCATGTTCAGTCCAAATGTTCGTGTTCAAAGTGTTCAAAGTGTTAGTGGTCTCCCGAGAGCAGCTTGTTTGTTGTGCAGCCTGACAGCAGCGGGGAGGAAGGACTTGCGGTACCTCTCCCTCAGACACCGGGGATGGATCAGCCGGTGACTGAAGGAGCTGTGCAGAGCTGCCAGAGTGTCCTGCATGGGGTGGGAGGCGTGGCTCATCAGGGATGAGAGCTTCGCCATCATCCTCCTGTCTCCCACCACCTCCACAGTATCCAGTGGACACCCCAGCACGCTGCTGGCCTTCCTCACCAGTTTGTCCAGTCTCCTCCTGTCAGCTGCCGCGATGCTGCTGCTCCAGAAGACCACTCCATAGAAGATGGCTGATGCCACCACGGAGTCGAAGAAGGTCTTCAGGAGTGCTCCCTGCACCCCAAAAGACCTCAGTCTCCTTAGCAGAAAGAGTCTGCTCTGTCCTTTTTTATAAAGAGCGTGAGCGTGGTCAGTCCAGTCAGTTTATTGTTCAAGTGAACACCCAGGTACTTATACGAGTTCACGACCTCAATGTCCAGTCCCTGGATGCTCACCGGTGTCGGAGGAGGGCGTTTACCCCGGCGGAAGTCCACCACCAGCTCCTTGGTCTTGCTGGTGTTGATATGGAGGCGGTTCCGCTGGCACCATCCTAAAAAGTCCTGGTTTAGTTCCCTGTACTCTCTGTCATCATCTGCGGACATGAGGCCGACGATTGCAGAGTCGTCAGAGAACTTTTGCAGGTGGCAGTTGGCAGAGTTGTGTTTGAAGTCCGAGGTGTAAATGGAGAAGAGGAATGGAGCCAGAACGGTTCCCTGTGGGGCCCCTGTGCTGCAGGACACCCGATCTGACTCACACCCCCGTATCCGCACATACTGTGGACGGTTGGTGAGGTAGTCCAGGATCCATGTAGTGAGGTGGTGGTCCACCCCGGTCTGCTCGTCCACCCCGGTCTGCTCCAGCTTGTCCCTCAGAAGCAAAGGCTGGATGGTGTTGAAGGCACTGGAGAAGTCGTAGAACATGACTCTCACAGTGCTTCCAGTCTTTTCCAGGTGAGAGGTGAACAGCTCCACGTTAAATGTGATTTAAACGTGTGCTGTAGAAGATATTCAACATCTTCCACAGACAAAATACTGACGTCTGTTAGTGACGACACCTCAACTGTAGAATAGTGATGAACTAGTGGGTTGTTTCATGTCCTTCATTAAGCCTGAATTGTGTTCATTTTCTAAATGACTCAATATCACTAAAATCCCTTTTTTTCACTGCCGCCAGCAGGTTGCGCTGTAGTGTCACGTGTAGCTGTAGCGATGGTAAATTTGTCACGATTAGCAGGGTAGAGCAGTAATGAGTAGTAGTACTACTAGCACAGGGGTAGTAGTATCAGTATAGTACTGAAGGATGTAAATAAGAAACAAAACAAGGTTTATTTTTGCATAATCACATTTCATTTTGCATATTAATTCTCAAAACCTTTTTTCTTCACTTTTTAATGCCAGCACACATTTGTATTCCCGACATGTCTTATCTGTTATTGTTTTTATCTGATATTGTTGTTGGGTATTTTATTCCATTTCAATGTTTGTATTATTCTTAATTGGGTGATTTGAGTTTGCCTCATCGCCGGAATGTTTTAAGCCTATAAAAAGTGCTTTTTAAATATCTATTACTATAATCTTAATGAATATTCAAACAATATGCCTAATAATACAAAACAAGATTACTTTAGATAATAACAATGCCTTTATTGAAAGAGACTTTTTAAATAATGTTGGAGTCAGAATATGTCTAACATGCAACCTTAGAGTAAAAAGAATCAGGTTCTGGTTACATTGCTGCATAAATACTTTTTTAATAATCTGAACTTGTCGTCTTGCAGCTTCTTCTCAAATATTGAAAAGTTGTTTTCAATGTCTCTTTTAAATGATTAAGTCGTGAAAATGCAGCGAGTGTGAAACAATGAAGAGTTTCTATAAATACCTTTTCTCTATCAGAGATGAAAGTCACATCACAGGGCTTCAGGATTCTTTCATCTGTCTTTTAAAGCAACACAATAAACGTACTATTGTCTATTTTTTCTACGTTTTGCACCACATTTCAGGGTTGATGCCTCCAGGCCCGATTCTCTGAATCCTCTCCTCTTCCATCCCCTTTAAAGCCGTCTGCTGTCTGCTGCTCGTCCCACAGGGCCCATGTGAAACTCAAGAGGGTAAGAGTTGAAAGGAAACAAGCAGCGATTGAAACGTGGAAGAGTTCAGTCCCAGCAGGAAGATTATGCAAGTCATTGTAAAGTGATGTGTCTGTTGTTACCTCACAAATTGATAAAGACATTTTGTTTCAGAGGTTAGGATACATTTCTCATTCATTCCCTCCTTTTAATTTATAAAAACAAGTCCAACATTAGCCCCGATATGTTAGCCAATATTCTATCTGCTGAATCTGGATGTATTTGAACCCATCGCACGATGAAGAAAAGGTGTTTCACACACAAAAATATCAGAAAATGACATTATGTACAAATTTTTATTATGCAACCAAAACGAGTACAAACACATTTTCCATATAAATCAAACATTTTCCATTCTTGTTGAAAAGTGAAGAGGGAAGCAGAACATGTGAAGTCAGTTCTTAGCCATGTTGAGGTATGGCGATGTCGGTCTGTGGGTCGGTCCAACTGTTGGATGGATTGAAGTTCAATTTCGTACAGAGCTTGAGGATCAATCTTGGAACCCGTCAGCTGTCAGTTTAATTGACAGCCAGTGTGTACGCCCATACAGTTAGTTTACAAACTCATTTTAAATCAATGAAAAGCTAAATCTTCATCAGACTGTGGGGTTCCCAGACTGCATTTCGGCCCCGAAAATGAGTTAACTAATAAGAGTAAGGATGCTAACACGCTAAATAACTGCTAAATTAATGAATATTTCATCAGCCTCAGCTGTACTTTGTGTTAAGTGTTAACTAAAATGTCCAGTTTGCACATGAAAACCTCTTCCTGTCCTCACCTCTGTCATGTAGCCTCTCAGCAATACGTGGAACAAGTACTCAGATTCCTGACTTAAGTAAAAGTACTATTCATTAAAAAAACTATTACAACTAAAAGTCCTGCACTGACATTTTTACTGAGTAAAAGTACGTTTAATCAGGAAAATGTACTTAATGTATTACAAGTACAATGAGACTGTTAAAGTATGATGTATTATATCATTAGCTGGATGTGTGGAGCTAATTCTATTTTTTAGGGCTGTAAATAATGATTTTTATAATAATTTTTATTCGACTAATTGTTTCAGATGTACTGTTTTCTGTGCAAATATCTACTTCACTTATAGTGTAGTAAAAAGTACAGTATTTCCCTCTGAAATGTGGTGGAGTAGAAGTATAACTTAGCATGAAAAGTAAATTCTCAAATGTGTACTTAAATACAGTACTTGAGTACATTTACTTAATTGCATTCCACCACATGCTCTCAGCTTAAAAGGACTCGGCACAGCACAGAAAGATGAGCTTTTCCTCGATCATGCGTTAAACTGATAGTGAACCCCGGAATCCAAAGGCAGACAAAGCCTTTTCCCGCTCTTCCTTTTAAGTTGTGCAAGAGTTAGCATCGATCAGACCCGTTTCCCGCCTTGAATGTGGACGTGCTACAACACCAGATCCACTAATAATAGGGAGCACCTGGTCCTTTCACATCCCCATTAGGAAGGAACATTCCCTGAATCAGTTTGCGATTGGAGGGACCTGCATCTGCTGCTTGGAGAATGTGATGGCGGAGGACAAAGGCTCCAGAGGAATAGCACAAATCGCACCGGCACCTGACTTTTTTTCCCAGCTGACATCTCTGGCACTCTGACAAGGATTAACATCCAATTTGCCCCTCTCTTCCTGGGCTCAAGTCTATCCCAACAACTCGGCACTTCAAAGGGGGCAGATGAAAAGAAAGCAGAGGGAGGGGACGGTATGGTCATTCTTCAGGGGGAACTGGATTAGTCAAGCTCTGTTTAAAATGGCAGGAATACAAAAAAGCAAAGCTGTTTTGATGTGCTGCGGAGTGTGAGGGTCCGGCCAGCTGTACAGTAGGACGGCCCCGTCTTCTGTCCTCCAGAGTCTGAGCTGCACCGTACGACCGCGAGACCACGTTGACTCGTTCACTTAACCCTCGTGCATCACGGGGGACATTTATGGATTTTACTTTTTACTTTTTCTTTTGGCATCAGAATTATGTGTTAAACGAGGAGAAGTTGGCCCCATGCTCAGCAGAGTTGGCCACACTTTAACACACACACACACACACACTTTAACACACACACACACACACACTCTCGACTCTGGCGTCCAGTCGCCTCGAGCGGAGCAACAGCGAGGAGAGTCCCAGATGAAATCAATTTCTGTTTCCATCCCTCCTTCTTTCTACCGCCTCCTCTCCCTTCAGGTTGTGTTCGGCCCGCTCTTCTGCCAGGAAGGACCGAGTATAGCACGATGTACAGTAAACAAACTACAACAACAAAACGTCCGTAGGGCACACACTACAGATCGCCTCAGGTCGAGGGAAACCAGCGTAAACTAATATTCTGTAACCGCTGGCTATTCTGTAAAGCGGTATTTCTCACTATACACCAGGGGGCAAAACTGTACAAGGTAATAATGGAGGGTAAGAGATTTCTTTTCAACTCAAATAATCTTCTTAAAATGAAGCACATTCCCAGCCATAAAATGTTCAGCCAGGAACACCGTTCATACGAATCCCATCTGTCCTCCGGTGACGGCAAATAGCAGCAGGTCCGTGTAAACGGGGACGAGACGGAGCTGCCATGTGTTCTCAGGAATTTATTTGGTGGATTTTGGGCAACACTGTCTCCCCCATGAGTCCAGTGAGGTTACTTTGACCGTGACACTTGAGCCTGTATCCACTTTTTGTTTTGTTTCTCAGTTGTTTGAGACGCTGTATCTTTAGTTTTCACACTAGAAATCCTCCAAACTGTGTTTGAGTTCTGCTCCATCCATAACAACACTTTAAAGCTCAGGTCATCTTTGGACATTTTAAATAGATTGTGATGGTCAGAGGTCAGAGGTCACTGTGTGGCGTCACGTTCCACTAATTCGTGAAAACATCTCAGTCACGCCTAAAGGGAGTTTCTTTAAATTTGACACAAACGTGACTTGACTCGCCATAACGCGATAATAAATATGGTAATTATGACAATTTCTAAGACACGTCTTATATGCTGGGATGCTAAAGTCATGATGATGTTGGACAGAAGTGGATGTAGACTGCAACGTGACTGGTTTAGTGGAGGCATACGAATCAGAAGTAAGCCAAATCACCCCTGTGGGATATTAGAGCTTTATTGCACCCTGCTATGCATCACTTATGTCACATCAGTGAGTGTGCACATTCTGCACACTGGTTTTTTTTTCAGTTGCTGATATGTAGTTATGAAATACTGAAGAATTTAAGTGAGTTTTGACTACTAATCTCATCTGGCGTTCACAACACCGTCTTCACAGCCACCGTGATCTGCGCTGTGTGTGATGATGGACGACGCTCCACTGTTTCCTGCTGTACCAAAGACAATTTTCGATATCGCACCCAAGTTTGATACTAATAACCTTTTGCGCTTCACCAGAAGCACCTGAAACCTGAGGGGAAACTGCCTCCGAGTGGAAGTGTGAAAATGCTCTAAGGTGTAGAATGTGACGACAATCAGAACATAAAAAGCAGCTTGAACAAAAAACCAGAAAACATTTTTGCTGGACGATATTAGTGAGGACTTTTCTCATAACTATCAACGTGGAAGTCGGTCACTGGGTGCGTGATGAACTGACTCCATTAGTGGCTGTTGCTCTTTAAAAATGAAATATGTTGACAGTGTTTTCACTGGTAACGTCTTTCCCTCTGCGATCAATCATCTGATACTCCCACGCTCTGAGGCTCACGCTTTTTCCACTTTTCATACTTATTGATACATATACATACATATTTATACATATACATACATATTTATACATATACATACATATTTCGGACGTCACCCGTTGGTGTATGGACGTTTTGAAGCCTCGAGTTTGGCCATCTTGGATTATGTCCGTCGCCATGTTGTTGTTCTTCGCAACCAATGAACAAAAGTTACCATGTTTGGAATGCGGAGGAGTAACGTAGAGATGAAAGACTTTCTCTTTTGTCTGTCAGGCATCAAGGAGCTTTTCATCCTCGCAAGGAAATGATTTCCACCTTGTTTGTCTCCTCCTTATTTTAAAAGTTTCAATTAGAGTTACTCTGTAAAACCTCTTTGAACATTTTCTTCTTACTGTCCGGCTGCGGAGGTCCAAATGAGGGAAAGGAGCTGGCGATAGAATTGTTGATGTCCTCCTCTGAGTCGCCTTTAATTATAAGCTTCATGAGCAGCGCTGAGTGATTCCAGATTTTAATTGACCGGGGTTTTGCATCTCAGATGGAGGCAACTGTTACTGTTGTACCAGCAGCCTGGCGGGAGGTCTGCATGCACTACGCAGGGCTGAAATATACTGCAGACTCCTCAGAGGAAAAAAAGGATATTTAATTAATTTATTCTCAGTCAATAATCTCCAAAAATGCTAGAAATTATCAATCTAAGGCAGTACAGTACAGGACGGTGCATGTGCAATATTTCTCAATCGAAACATATGAGGTCAACAAAATGTAAATGTGAAACATTAACATGATTTAATTTAACATTTGGGCTCTTTTACTCTTTTACTCGCATCCACATCAGCTGCAGTGGGCAAAGTTCATCGGTTCAAACTAAATTGGCAGCTGCAGGAGTGAATGAATAATGCGGCCCTCTGCCGGCCTCTGTGTCTCTGTGGTGCAGTGATTGACAGCGAGATAAGAACCCTTATAGACCACCCACCACCCACCACCCATCCCCGGGACCCTGGAGTACGAGTGCACGTCAGGCTCCCTACAGCACCGCGTGCCGTGAAAGCCGCCCACACCCACTCCATCAACACGATGAGATGAGGGCCAGCACTCTGCGGGAGAACGATAGATAATTATTCCTGAAGGGTTTGACATTTGGCCGAGGAGCAACCGTGGGCAATCGGCTGTGTTGTGGTGTGTGAGTGTGGAACTATTTCTGGGCTGCCCAACCAATATATAATGTTCTGGATATATTTCCCTCTGGAGGAAAGAGAATCGAGCTGCGCTCTCCTGGCTGAAGACGAGATGTAGTAATTGTCGCCGTGATTGACTGACTATGATTGTGGCTGCCATAAAAAACGCTGTGTTTTTGTTTGTGCCATCATTACGCCTGCAACTACCACCGTAAGTGGCCATTAGCGGCATACTGCTGACATACAGCTCTCAGCGCTGTGTGATTCTATCTTAAAAACCAAAGATGCGATGCGATGCTTCTCTACCTCAGTCATTTGCCTCTCGGTCGATCGTGTGGGTTCATCCTGCATCTGGCTGGAGGGGGATTGTGTGAATGATTTTAATCTGAAATGAGTCCATTTCTTGTGGCTACAAATATATTTTGTAAAGATATACTGCTGTCGGATAATGCAAAAAATAAACATGGTGGAAAATGAAACCCACCTTTTTAGATTTTGCTGCAGGCCTTTGTGTGTCATCACGTGCATCCTGTGACAGTGTTATACTGGACTAGCTACGGTATTAAGAGGCAGCATACGAAACCCCTGAAAGTTCAGAGAATGGTAATTATACAGTAGCTAGATTGTAGGGAAGCCAAATGCCACCAACCAAGCAAGGAATATAACAAAGCTCTCCAGGTTGTTATTGGTGATTCCTGCATTTTGCACCCACGCCGGTTCTAAAAAAGTCGGAGCCACTAAACACCAACAGCAAGTAGAACACTGAATGCAGATCTTCTTTATTCACCAACGAGAGGGAATTTGGGCAGTCTGAGGCTAAATCGTGAGAGATCAATATTTTGGTCTCCACCAAAACTGTGGTTCTAGATCTGAGTGTGAGACGCGTCCACCACAGGGCAGTTGGACAGTGTCAGAAATTCAGCACCATCAGTGTTTCACCCTTTGTTGTCGTTCCTTGGCCACGCCCCCGGTGGGCACATTCAACCTTTTGACTCTGATGTGCTCGGGAGGAATTCAACTTCTGAGCGAGAAGCGGCAGCTGAAGCAGGTGGCTGGATTGTAGAAAGACACGACGGCAGCCTGTTGGCTCGGCCGTTCTCACGCTTTTCATAACAATTTCTCTGCAGCTGCACCGTCTGAGCTTTGTTTTCTTTATTTAATAATTTATTTTGTGTTAACTGTGCTGCCACAAATGTCCCAGTACAGGCCAATAACCCCCCCACTGCAAAACCTAATGTCACACTGCCAAGATAAAGTGACTGCATGCTATTTCTGTGGTACTTATGATGGAATCTAATCTAATAGTTTTGTATATTATTACTGTTTACCACTGTTGCACTGAGTAGTACCTCACTGGTTTAGGCATTTAGGTGCCTACATTACCCACAATGCAACCTGCCTGACAACAGTTCGGTCGGAGATCCAGGTGTGTTATGCTAGTACTGGCTAGCGTGAATGACTAGCTAGTGAATGTGCTACAGAAGTCTGGTAAACTCTGGTAAACTTCTTTTCAACTCCACACCCCCAGTTTTATTTCTTAAATTTGAAGTCTTCAGCACCAACTAACGCCGACTCAAGTGTCATTTGAGGCAATTTAACAGACCGCACTCGGCTCCCTCTGGAGCCACTGAAGGCTTTTTACAAGACCCCACAATCAATTAATTAGGAATAGGAAACACTATAATTAATTAATTAATTATAGTGATTAATTAATAGGAAACACTGTAATTAATTAATAGGAAACACTATATATATATATATATATATATATATATATATATATATATATATATATATATATATATATATATATATATATATATATATATATATATATACTCGTACCGGTCCAGCTGCGAACTGCAGACCGACAGAGTTTGCGACTAGCTAGTGACCATAGAGGAACATTTAGCAGCTAAAGAGACAGATATTTCCTCGGATGTTGACAGAGAAATATCAATAAGTTGGTGAATATTTGACATGACTTGCTAATGTTGCTTTGTGTCTGCTGGATGCGTAAATGCCACAACAACGTTTGTTTGTATTAACAGCTGATGGTCCTTTTTTAAAAGGAAGCACTTTCAGTAAGGGCCAATAATGACTTTTACTACCACGTCTAGCTGTGTGAGGCAGAGCAGAGCAGGATACCATTAAGCTCATTCAACTTCAGCATAAACCTGAGGAGATTGACTTCAAAGGAAGTGTGGTCCTGCATCACCTCCAGCTCCGATTAGTGACTCAATTATGAAGGAGCTGATTGACAGGAGGCGAAGACACAACTTATACGTCAATGGAGCTGAGGTTGCTGAGGTCTCTGAGGTCTCTGAGGTGTCTGAGGTTGCTGAGGTGTCTGAGGAGGCCTCTTGAGGTCTAATTGCTTCAGGTTTGTGTTTAAAACGAGCTTATTTGAACCAGAAACCCGTTGACTCTGAGACGAGGGAACCGGAGGTTAAAAAATGCTGACTCGTCTCCAGGTTTTAGGACTCATTACTGCACCACTCTGTTTTGGACTTTTATCGACCTCCATCAGCAACGCCTGAAGCACAGCAGCAAGGAGAGGAGACGGGAGACAGGAGTGCATATTGTCAATTAATGGACAGAAGTAGAAAATAACAATTCGCAAAAAAGAACTATGACAAATTAGAGAATCGATGCACTGGAAACAGTTACACGGTCCTTTTGTCCTGGTGTGTGATAAACAACAGTGCAGTTACTGGAGTTATACGGCCAATCAGTCGGACTCGACAGTGAAATTACGTTTTCCATTCCATAAAGCCATAGACAAAACACTATGTACATTGTTTCTGTTGAAATCCACATTGATTCTCCATAAATATAGATCTTACTTTTCAAAAAGAAACTTTTCCGCTTTGCTAAAGAATTCACACGTGCATCCTTTGTGGGGGTTTTTTTTGAAGAGGAAAATTGGAGGCAGTTCCAAACAAGAACATCAGAAGAAAGTTTGCATTTTAAGTGAAGCTGCAACGTGACAAATGGTCTTTATTAGCGTCACACTGGGCTGCCGGAGCCAGTGTGTCTGGAACAAAAACCCAAAACTTAAACTCCAGTTTGCAGCAGAGTTAAAGCAGCTCGAGAGGTCAGAGTAATCTCCCTGGTTGAGTTAAGCTTTCGAAGGCGGAGGCAGAGATCAACAACTTCTTTTATTTGGGCAGAATTTCTTAAACAGGAAGTTGGAGTTAAAGGAAGTTGGCAGAATATGAATAAAACATCAATGTGTTCTGTTAATCCACAGTTTTGGAACAGATACCGGACCTGTAGTGGACAAGCATCGCTCCTCAGAGCTCAGGCAGTCGCGTAGGTCGACTCGGTAAAGCTTCACGGACTCTGTGGAGTTTTAGTGTCGGCCAACGTTGACTCTTTCTCCACGTGGGTTAAGATGTTTCTTCAGAGATGTACATTCTTGTGTGATGTAATTCCCATTTTGTCTGCGTGGAGAACACTGAAACAAACCAAATTATGAATAATAGTGTTGAGTCCCATCAAACCCAATTCACCAGAGACGTATAAACCGACGTAATTCACATTGTAGAACAAAAAGTTTGAATCTCTTAAGCTGGTGTTTACCACTAAACTGTCTTAACAAAAACCCATTCAACAAACACATCAACTTTGAACAATGCTGACTCATTGAGGACTCATTCCTGCGCCACGCTCTCTTTTGAAATGAATACAAGATTATGAACAGATGTTAACTGACCTTTTTGTTTTTGTCACATGCTTTGTTAAAGGCCCTGTTGGTTGATTAGACCTCTGCGTAGCTTGCAGTTTGGTGAAAGTATGAAAGTATGCAAGAAAATTAACATTTTCAAGACGTTTTGTGACGTTAAAGTAGAAAAGAATCCCATTTAGCGGCCTCATTTTCAAGGTGCTGTCTCACCGTCACCCTGTTACGTCTTACTGACACACTTAAATGGAACAGAACCATTGTTAATGACACGTTAATGATTATAACTCCAGCGCTTTTTCAAATATGACAAAAAGTCAAAATGTCCGTAAGTAGTTCCACTGTAATGGGTGCACAATTAATCTACAAGCCCACGCTGTCTTAATTAGTCACATGAGTGATTTTAATTCTTCAGGTTTACACCCAAGATTTAGAATCTCCGTCCACAGAGCAGAGAAATGCACTTTATACATCATCCTCAAGACAGATCCTCAAGACAGATACAGAAGAAAGCTAAATGATACTCGCTATGTACGCTCTGTTTTTAGAGGGGAAGGTTGAACAAAAGGCTGTCTGTCATCAAGAAGCTGCCTAAATCAATTTAGATTCTAATCACACAGGCGATAAGTGGCAACTCTGTGCTCTTCAAACTGAGGCTGAGTTCTTGTACAAAGCAAAGTGTCACGAAAAAGTTCAATGTTTCAAAATGTGAGTGAAACCTGAACGATGTAATAATATGTGCGCCGCAGGCACAATTTGTCATTTTGTAAAAGTCGACTCTACATATGCAGTGAGCCCTCAAACATGGAAGTACGTCGAGTATGTGAACTTCAAAAGGACGGGTTATTCCAGATGAACTGCCTTTATATTTTACCCCAATTTATTTCAATAGCTTATTGTATCACAGTGATGCAGAGAAACTGCTAAATGGACTTTCTGGAAGCCTCTGAGTGGGAGACAGAAGTCCCACACAGACCCTCCTCACCAAATATTCAGCTGGCATGCAGGCAAACCATCCATCTGCATTCCTGCAATGCTCTGGGGTCTGCACTCTGCAGAAAGACCAGCTTCACGGAGATCACACTGTGAAAGGAGACTTTCTGAAAGCAAAACTAACCATCACACGGGTTTATTTTGGAAGGCATTCTGGCTATAAATAAATGCATTCAGCTAAATGTCCAAAGCGCTTTTGCACACAGCTGTGGCTGACAGGAAAACCATGTTTGTAGCAGCTGGAATCTGGAGCAAACAAAAGGGTGGATACTGTAGCTTTTCAGCTTCTCTTTGCATGTCGGTAGTTGCTCATGTCAGCTGTGTGGAAAGCTCTGAATGTGCTGTGGTAATTATGTCACGTGCTCAAAGATGTAGAGGTGGCGGTAATGCCGGGTTCAGGCGACATGTTTCTGTCTGTTGTGATGGTCACTGTGTCAGATTAGGATTTCATCAGATTATAATATAGATTCACGAATTCCTGCTGCGAGTCGGCCGAGAGGCATGCGAGACATGTCGCGCTATTATGGGCCTGATATGGTCTGATGGTCTGAACCGGGCATAACGCAACAGTGTGTTGTTTTTTAGAAGGTGGTCATTTATTCATCCATTTATTACCATTTTTACCTCAGGAGTGTAGTTCTAGTCCACTATGAAAAGAACTGCGGTCAGTGCCCTGATGACCAAATACCAAATCACATATTCAATCTAGAAATGCTTTAAATAATTAATCCGAATGAGTTATTTGTTAATGCAAAGGTGTAACTGCAACCGTGTTACAACCGAGCACAAGTGAGCTGTACAAGTCACACTACGGCTCCATGAACATATCTTTATGTGATGGAATAGGTTTTCTGCTTGCTCTGCTTGCTTGCTTACTTTGTCGGAAAAGAGTCGACGCCCTAAATGGGAAATTGAATCTGACATTTAACTCCCATGATGAGCTGTTTTTGCTGGATAAACATTAATATTGTGTTGGTGTGCAGACTGCATGAAGCACGGCCAATACTAGCTGCCATTAAAGTTTGGGTTTCCGCTTCACAACATCTACTGTGTTTACTGGCGGATTGCAGCCATGCGTAGAGCTTCTGATGAAACTATGCAATTTTCTGGATATAAATATGAATATATTATGTGTGTGTGTGTGTGTGTGTGTGTGTCTGTGTATCCATATATAGATATATATACATATTTTATCAGGAGGCCTTTTTCTGATCAATATCTCTTTTGCAAGAAAGGAAAACACATAAAAGCACACATACAGTGATGAGACATTCAGGTTTTCATTCATTTGGTTGATAAGATAGAAGTGGTGCAGTGAAGTCTGTCCAAGTTCAGCATCTACCAGAGAGGTAACTTGAGTTAACAGCTGACCAGAGCCGGGCTGCGGTCAAAAAAGTCCATTTTGCTTCGGCCGCCATGATGAGAGCTGCTTGAACACTTGCTTTAATGCTTCCTTTCCTTTAGCATAGGATACACTGGACCTTCCTTTACCAAAGGAAAGAAGATAATGCCAGTGACGTCCGCTGTAGCAACATAATTACGTGGCTTAGTGAAAGTGTAGTCGGATTCTCCAAACACCACGGTTGTCTTTTCCTAACTCCTCGTGAACTCTCCTTCACATCTTTCCTTGACCCCATGACGATGTGCATAGGGGTCAAAGATAAGTGGTTAGGAACAGACGTTAGGAGGTAATCTTTGTACTGTTCCACCACAGCCCAGATCTCAGGTCCGGGGACAGGAAACATTGTGTGTGTGTGTGTGTGTGTGTGTGTGTGTCTCTGTCTCTGTCTGTCTGTGTCACCATCTGGTTATTTTCCATTTCCAAGACGACGCGACACAGAAATGCTCCGCAGCATGGCAGCAGCAGAGAGCCGTCTTCTCCCTTCAGCACTCTGGAGGACAGATGATCATTATGTGATCAACATGGATTGTCAGTGGCGAGCAGCCCCGAGCAGGGATTAGTCTGATATGACAAGATGAGCTGTTGTGTAACAGAAAAACAAACCCCTCTTGATCTTGAGCTGGAAGTTAGGAAGGAATCAAAGCATGCAAATCAAAAGACATTTTGTTTGGTCGCGGACAATTCCTCGAACGATTCTTAATTGCTCATAAGCTCCGGTGATTGAGGCTCAGCTCCACCAAATAAGCTCTTCATCAGAGACATATGCCACTGTAACCAAAGGAGTATTTCAACATTCATGTTGGGAAATACACTTATTTGCTTATGAGACAATAGAGATGGGTTTCCCCTCCTGGTACTGGCTCCATACTTAAAGCTGAGAGCGGTACTGATCATCTGAAGGCCTTTACACACCAGAGGTGGTTGTTGCGTGTTCTTTTGTGCGGTTAATTCGAATGTCAATATATGTTTTCATGAGCAGACACAGAAGGCGAAGCTAATACAGCGAGAAAGCAACTCAACTTATTGATGAATCAATGCATCGACCAACGGTTTGAGTTGCTCAATATTTATGAAACACTGAGGCTCCGGGGCCTGAACCACGACAGCAAACCTTGTTACTCGTTTAGACCTTGATGAAAGCAGCGCAGACCTGGTCCACTCCTTCGATTCCGATTGGTATTTCACTATTTCGTCTGGTTCATGTGTCCCCCGGTTAGTAAAGGCCTGAGGTCTGGCAGAGAAAGCAAATGTAAATGTCAAACTATTCCTTTTTAAAGGCCAGTCACCGAACCTTAACTGTTTTCTACCATCTCATATTTTCTTTAAATAAGTATAAATACAGGGAGACATGTCAGCCTATTTTCAAGAGCAACCAACCAATCATTTCTAGACGCTGTATCTTGAAATCAGAAATCAGCAAGTCAGCTTGCTGCACTAGAATTTAGACACATTCTACTCTCAGACATGTATCGACTTTCTCCCCCAAATATCAACATTATGCACCTGTTTGCACTACAAGTCCTCAAAATAACAAGGACCTTTTTCTAACCATGATCGTTGCTCCGCCACAGAAATAGGGCCCTTATTCTTCATGCTTATTATACTATTTCCAGACATATTGATTGCAACTGTATTCCTGAAATATCATAACTTTAGTCTCACAATGTCAATGTTTCTTTCTCATATTTAATTTGACCTTGCTTGGTCGTGTTGGACAGTTTAAGAGTCTGACATGAAACCTTTATTACACGAGGGCTGAAGTGATTCCTACTGATACTCTAATACTAGAAATCCTCGATGCTAATTCTTCTCATCGAGGCTTCTCTTAACACCGATCTACGGTGCACAGTTTGATGTAAACAATGAATCCGTGTGGAAATCGGCGGGAGAAAAGCTCAGACAGAATACTCTTACTACATGTCACCCTCTCCCATCCTCAATTTCCTGTCATCGCTCTACTTTATGCAATCAAATAAAGGCAGAAATGCTCCCATAATAATGAGATGTTTGCAGAGTAGTGATGCCAGTGAGAGTGGAAAGAAGCCCTGTTGTTTTCAGCAGCACAGGCAGTGTGAGTGAAACATTGGCAGTCTCGTGTCTGTATTTCTTCTGTCTGGTAGTCGGAGCCCCAGCTCTCAGCCAGGAGAGTAAAATGTTCAAATATTGGACTTTCCTGTGAAGCTGGTTTGGCGGCGTCTGCCTTTTTGCCAACATCAGCACAAAGGGAAGAGAGCAGCGGGAGGCTCTGCCCGTTCTGTGGCGAGCCGTGTTTGGGATGTAGCTGCAACGTGAAGCGGCGAGCCTCTGTGTAGCCTCACAGATGCAAACTCACAAATGCAAACTCACAATGCCCTGCCAGAGTGACTGTTGTTATTGTAAGCGAGAGGATGTCTTTTGGCATCACGTACGCGATTACGGCTCCACGTGGGATTTGTTTCCTCATCCTCTTCACTCGCATGCATCTCCTCGTCTTGCCAACACAAACCCCCTGAAAACAGCTTGAGAAAAAATGTGAAAATGTATCTCCAGAGACTTGCTGATGCGGTTGCCATTAATCGCTTACATTTACACACTTACACAAAGTCCAATGAACAGCTTACTCGCCAGAGGTGTTGATGTTCGTCACAGCAGATGGCTTTTGAACCACAGCTCCAGTGAAGTGGGCGAGGAGTGTTTACTGTGTGGAGGATATTTACACTGATGGCGCTTGCATTACAGGTTTGTTTTTTGCAGTTGTATCCCCTGCTGGATATGGTGTTTCATATTATCAAGTATGTCTTTACTTGGTCAGGTTTTGCTCTACTTGTCTCTGCTGCTAGTGCTGCTGACAAAACGCCGTCTGGCTGCATAGACGAGCTTCTCCAAGGTCTTCATCAATGCCCCCAACAAGCTAGCTCTATAGTGCAATACTAGAGATATGCTTTTTCTTTATTTCCATGTCTTCTACATCAGTCATTCCCAAACACTGGTTTGAGACCAACAGGTTGATCAAAAGACGGTCGACAAAAAAAAAAAAGTTCAGAACTTCTTCCATAGTCTTTTATTTATATGTGCAGTACGTTTTTAAACCACATGAGGGAGCCTGAATGTTTTATATTGTTCTGATAATTGTAGCCGAATTATAACATTGAATAATACTATACACCAATGAAAATTACTAATATTATATTCTATTTTTGCTGATGTATTCCCTAAATGCTACACACTGGCCCTTTAAAAAGCTGGAAGAAGTTAAAATGTGCCCTATTGATTCACTCATCTATTACCACAGTTGTTATTCGATGAAGCGGAGCTGCATTGGGTTCTTCCATTTATCCTCTGCAGTGGAATCAGGAGTAACTGTGGCCCAGCCTCAGTCTGTTCGCCCATCTGTCTGTTTGTCTGGAATTCTAAGTAAATCCAATTACTGACTGTCCAAGCTGTTGAACACCAGTAACTGGATTTAATGTATGCCACCACTGGGCATCTGCTTTGCTGCTTTTATTTTTTGTGCTTGTCTATGATTGTGTATCAGACCTTGGAAGGTGTGACGTGTGTGCTTGTTTTCTAATAATGAGTTTTCATTGAAAATGTAATTTTCCTCCAGGAGTTCAGGTTCGGCAGTGTGGTGCACCAGCCAATGAGGGAACTCTCTGGCTCTTCAGCTGCTGAAACCTCCACGATGTTCACCAGCGTTTCTCTCTTCTTCTTCTTTTTATTTGTTGTGTGCTGAAACCAGCTGCCTGTTGCTGTTTGAAATGAAACGCTGAGAGCTGTGGAAGGAAACCAAAGTAGAGCTGAGAGGGGCTGCAGAAACAGGTGATCATTATCTGTGGTTTTATATGGACGACCCTCTTCCATACAAGTAGTACTGTTAATATAATACATCTTGCTTTTAGCCACTTTAAAATCAGCTGTATGTAGCTGGATTATCTTCTTCTAGTCGTGTAAATTTGACTAATATAAGCCCTAATTTGGTCACATGCACACGAATAGTAAACTAGCACATGCTGATGCTTGACCTCTGTAGAAAACGTGTGATTTTCATGCCCAGGAGAGCAGCGGCTCGCCAGAGTCCATGTGTGCTAAACGTCTTTATCAACCACAGAGTCGGAGGGAAGTCCTCCTTCAGGGACCGTACGGACACACAACCAGAGAAACCCGAGGCCGGACCGAGCTGCACGCGTCACCCTGAGCCCCATCCAGACGAGGCAAATGTTCCAGAGGAGGGAAATAAAACATCTGGTTCTTTATCACTCCAAAAGACAAGAGAAGGGTTCATAGTTCATCCTCAAGGAAATCACTTGACCTTTCTATGATGGTGATATAATTTATTTATATACACATTATTATTATTAGCATTAATATTAACATAATTTATTTAGCACCCTTGATATGAAATCTCCATGTGTCTTAGTCCACACTGTCCGACAGTGTCGTGTGTATTCTGCATCAGCCTATAAGCACAGTTCATACATTGTTGACTGCTCTATCCCAGCATAGTCACTTTTCAATGCTGCAACATGCTGCAACCCACTTCCAAAATACCAAAACTGCCATGGAAGAGCAGAAACTTTACATAAAAGCAGGGTTGTTGTTGTGATTGCAGTCATAAATAAACCTCTACCAAGCACTTCTAAACCGAAAGTTGAAATAAATTCAACCAATTGACTTCAGCCTGAAACTGAAAGATATGTAACAAAAATTATTAAAAATGGGATGCGAGCGATAATAAGAACCTTTTCCTCACTCCGGTAGTCTGCATTTCCTGCCGCGCGTGTGATTACGTATGTTTGTGGCCTTTGCTCGATCTTTATCCTTCATGACGGGAGCATTGTTTTGCATTTGCACTTGTCTCCCAGTCGAGGAATGAATAATGTCCTAGTTTTGTTTTGGACGTTGTTGATGTTCGCATAAACACTGGTCTAAACACGCTGCCGTGGGCTGCTTATATGTAAAAATGTTCCTTTCTTTTGCTAAATATACAGTTTGGACTGGAAGGTGGGCAGTCCGGCTGCAGGTGTTTTTTTCTCAAAGGTTATGTGGATGCGAAGTGTCCCTGACCACGGATCCACAGCTGTATGTTCACATACCCTGCAGAGTCTGTAAGATGTGTACCATTCATCAGAGAAAACACGATTCATCTTTAAAGGGATTTAAATTAAACTATAAGGCATTACAGAATAGCACCATCAATAAACTAAACATAGCAAAAACAACAGAAATGTTAGCTCTTAATACTGTGTATCGCCCCCTTTAGCATCAGTGGTGGCTTGCAGTCTTTTGTGATGGTTGAAGACGAGGCCCTTTGCTTTCTCAGGTGGCTCAGCGGCCCATTCTTCTTGGCAGCCTCCAGGTCCCATTCCTTCTTGGGTTGTTTTACATAAAGAAATTACTGTCACATGTCACAGGTGTGGAAACTTCACCTAAATAGCCATTATAACCTGTGTGTGTGTGTGTCAACTTGTGTGTATATTATCAAGCCAAACATTCATGAAAACCTTTGTTCATGGTCATTTAGGTGATTTCAGTCATTTTGACTGCACACACAACGATGTGAAATGGCTTCATGTGACACTATCCCTGAATAAAAGAAAAGTTTTCTGCATGATCAGTCATATCTTCCCAAATAAATTGCCAATATTTAAAAACTTATGAGCACAGGAGGACGTCCTGAGCCACACAACAGACGATATCAGAGACACTCTCGTACTATATTCAGACTCAGAGACGACGAACAAAGACATCAAACACTGGGAAGCAGATCTGACCTCCATGAGTCATGATGTTTTCAACATATCTGTGATGTCATTACCCCCCCTCTTTTTCTCCTGTCTTTGAGTTGTAGCCGCCAGTATGTATCCCGATGTCACCATATCTTCTCTTTGTCCGTCGAGGTGGTTGAGTTTGTATTCGTGTCTGTTCGTTGGCATGATAGGTGGAAGCGTCGGCAAAGGATCACAGGAACAAATGGCTCATTTTGCTGTGCATGATGGGATGTTTGGCTTTAGTTTGATATCTTGACATTATAAGATCACGCACTTTAAAGTGTGCTCACCAAGGCTCCACAACCCTCTGAAAGCGTCTTTTGTAGATAACACAGAACGGTGTGGTGATAACAGGATCATTCTAAATCTGCGTTTGTACGGCCCTCTGACAATTATTGAACAAATGCTGTGTAACACATTCATTGCTCTTATTTATAAAGAGACGGGGTTCTTTTATTATAGCGTTTTAGAAATCTTGTCGTATACACATGTATGTGTGACATTTTCCCATACCCCAGTAATACTTCAGCTCCAATAGCTTACTGTTTGGAATTTATGAAACTTTTCAGTTTGCTGCACAAATACAGATTGTCACCCCAAATAACACCCAAATACAAATGATGGATTCATTCAGTACCAAAAATGAGCAAGTTTCAGCATCTCAAATGCATTTCTGTTTTTAAATCATTTTTTGGGGGGTTTGGACAGTTTTCTGCAGAGAACAAGCAGAATTTAAAGACATCTTTCACACTGCGTGTCATTTCTTACTATTTTTTTACCCCTTTTTAGATCAAACATCAAATCAATTAATCCAAAAAATGAATTTGTAATAAGAAGACAATTTGGTAAATCAGTATCTAAAACTTTTGTTCTGAACTGTGCTCCATCATTTTATTATTAATTCAGCAGCTTTGACAAACAGATCTATAAAATACCATCAGGCTTCAACCGTAAATCTTCAAAATGACATTCCCAAACAACAACTCCTTCTAAATTGCGTTTCAAGGGTAGTAACACATGTTCTCCTGGATATCGGTCACAGTTTTAAACACCTACTTATCATTGTGAAATGAAACGCAACAAAAACTTAACAAAACTACCTGCTCAGGTTTCGGAAAAGATCACGGTTTGACTTAAAATGAGTGTTTGTTTTCGTAGCTGAAGTACGCAACGTTTAATGTCGCGTTGAAATAAGTTCTTAAACTTCTGGTCTCACACAGGACACAAACAGCGGCCTCCTGGGTGAAAGTCCTGTGTTTGTTCGACCCGTCCATTCA
Organism: Lycodopsis pacificus; assembly: GCA_028022725.1. Classification (NCBI taxonomy): domain Eukaryota; kingdom Metazoa; phylum Chordata; class Actinopteri; order Perciformes; family Zoarcidae; genus Lycodopsis; species Lycodopsis pacificus. The sequence goes on along the minus strand of CM051692.1, from coordinate 13,170,678 downwards.
CCCCGACCGCTTCCTAACGCAGACTTCCACGCAAGAAACGTATTTCTGATACATTGAAGACAAATGTTGTGCGAGGAAAAAACGTCTCCCTCGAAACAAAATCTGAGTAAAACTGCCTCGTCGACATCATCTGTCGACGTGTGTTCCAGTCGGAGAGAAAATGCACAACCCAGCAGCTTAAGGAGATGACTAATGCTTGGGTGGTGGTCTTTTTCATCTTCCGTTTGCCACATGACGTTTAAAACGATCTGACGAGGCAACATGACCTAGTTCTAACTCCATATGGGGGCCACTAATTCACCTCCTCCACAGTTTGGGCACAGTTTATGGCAGTTTCCCCGCAGGCTTCTTCTGTTGAAGTGAGACCCATGAAAGCAGGGGGTGAGAGCGGGCCGCTCCACTCTTAATTCTTCACCATTGTTTCACAGGTTTGTGTGGCCCAGTAGAGGAAGTGAGAGACGACTGTGCTCTGCAAAAAACAAAAGCCACTGTGACAAAGACAAAGTTTGGGGATTTACTCTAACTTCCTACATTAGGAGAGTCTTGTTATGCTCTCATTCACTCACACATCTCTCTGGCTCCTACTCTATCAGCTGACAGTGGGCGATTTCGCCACGGCCTCCCTCAGCCAATCATATATTTCCTGTCAAACTTTAAAGACCTGTTCTCTTCTGTGCAGTCAGCTGTCATTTCAGTAGAAACCGATGTGACCCTCCTCCCCATTCATCATCACATCCGGTGTTCAAGGCTTCTTCCACTGAGGGCAGTCCCACTCAAACATCGCGTCATCTCGATCTTCAGCCTGCACCTACTGTCTTCAACACCCCCACCAGTGCCAACTCTCCAAAATTTTTACTTTACTTTGCACAATTTAATAAATGTATTTGTTCACTGTAAATTAAGTTTCTCCTGATTTAACAACCTGTGTCTCCCTGTATAAGTGTGTCAATTATCTCCCGGTGGCTTCAGTTATATGTATTATGTTTTTTGTGATGTATGTTATTTTATTTTAAACTAATTTGCAATCATAAGAAGCGTGGTCTTTGTTGGTCAAATGTTTCTTATATACAAAGAACAATTACTTATCGTAAAAAACTCCAAATATATAGTAGAGTAAAATGTTTTCGGTGTGTTTTCTAGAAACTACAGGTCTGATGAGGAAAGTGGGAACAGGTGTGTAGGTGGGAGGGGATGTCATGTGACCAGGACTGGCAGGACTGGGGAGTGAGCAGGGGACAGAGAGCCAGGACGGGCAAAACCACCAACCCACTAGAAAGTCACTGACCTCCCTCGAACTTCTCAGACAGTTTAAGTCAGGGGTGCCGCCACGTCATTTTATGTGGCCCGTGAATCCGCCAGAATTTCTTTTCTTTTTTTATAAAAAAAAAAAAAAAAAAAATGAAAGTTAGATTTGATAATAAAAATAGTCGAAATTATGAAATAGAAAGTCGAAGTTATGAGATAGAAAGTCATAATGATGAGCTACTTGACATGGAAATATTATTGTGAGTATATTGAAGACTACTTTAAACGTGGCTTTACAACACATGAAATACTTCATGTGGGATTGTGCAAACGCACCCTTGAAAGGATTTTAAGCTTTGAGCAAAGTTATTATAATTACTTGTGTTTGATATTTTCTTTAATAGTTTGATCTTTGATAGAGTAATGTGGGTTTATTAACCCTAAATTAAAATGATTTAAGTTATAATAACAGAAATGTGCTTAAATATAGTTTTACATTTATATAACTGCATGTACAATATTTTAACACTTGAATAAACAATAATCAAATGCAGAGACAGTTATTTACCAATATGTTACGAGTAGTTACATTTACAACCGGCCCTTTGAGGGCGACCGCGATGCTGATGTGGCCCAGAGTGAAGATGAGTTTGACACCCCTGGTTTATGGCCTCTGTGCAGTTGCTTCAAATGGGCCAGCCCACAATGCATTGCAAACTACAGAACACAACCGTATTACATTAATACAGTAGATTACTGTTAGAAATTGGCTGTAAATTTACAGCAATTGGTTACAGTGTACTTTATAAAAACCTTTTATAAATTGAGGGGCCGTACAGGAACATTTCTTTCCTGTCACCACTATGAACAATGTAAACCCAGCCCAATGTGTTGAATGAGACGAATTATAAGAAAGGGAGTTCTTTATGTGTCTTTTTCTAAAGAGCACCTCAAACAAACTATGTTTGAGTCCCGGGAGCACTCCTCCACAAACATCCTTTTTTATAAGGATTATGACTGTCTCTGTAAGTTCAGTTGAGCCTATTGTGTGAGTTATGGGATGAATAAAAAGCTCTAGCTTATGACGCAAAAAGAAATGGTGGCAGGAGAAAGCTATGAATACATCTACATTACGTGTCACGGGATGATTATACTAAATTATTCTGACTTCTCATTTCCTTTGGTACAAACAAATGTTTCTTTTTAAAGACTAAGCTGGATCTGTTTTTGTTTTGTTTTAAGCTGCACACATGGTAATGTGCCTCTACACCATGAAATATAGATTGTTTCCATTATTAGAGCAATTATTCAAATTACATACAGCAGGAAAAACCGGTAAAAAACAAGCTTAATTGTTGAAGAAGATTTGGAGCAGTCTCGCACTACTTTTTGTAAATTTCCACCGCCTGTGTTCATCATTAGCGACGGCATGAACATGCACACAGCAGCGGCCTGAGGCTGCTCGTAGAAACTGGAGCGCATCACAAAAAGCCAATCATTTGGTGGAATCAGAGGCATGAAAACACATTTATAAAGAGAATATCCAAAAACAAGACTGAAAGAAAAACGGATCTGCACTCTAATCATCCTTCAGGAAACTGGTAACATTAATTCAAGACTTGGCTAAATCTCTGATTATCCCAAATCATGTCTGAAAATGACACTTTAGTTTACGGAGCCACTTTGATCTATAGGTTCAGATCATGCCGGAGGAACTGGGCCCCTTTGTTCGTATAAAGCTCTGCTCAGGCTGCGTCCTAATTCTGAGCAGGATTTCACGCTGGAATCAAAACAATCAGTATGTATAATAAAAAACACTTGATTTTTTTTTTGGGATGTGTTGTTCATGGACACCGTTGTCAAACAATATAATGCACAAAGGAAATGGAGGAGATTCTCACAGCTGCATGCAATTACAACAAATTATGGGTAGTGGAGAAACGGCTCAAGATCTTCAGAAATCAAAATGATTTCATGTTATAATATTTGGACAAACTTTCACTTTATGAAGTTTAACTGGCAGTAGTATGGAGAATCGGGGCGTCTCTACGTCACTCCTCCACAGTCCAGATATGTTCACCTCCGTCAACTGGTTGTGAAGAAAACTAGATGGCAATGGCCGTAATTCAAGATGGCCGACCTTCCGGCTTCATAATGCCAGTCCACAAACCAACGGGTGACATCACGACGACTACGTCCACTTCTTTTATACAGTCTATGATAATACTGTAAAGGCTACCACAGTACAATATTTGGGTTACAAGCTCTACCCTGAAAAACAGCAGTACTCTTTGTATTTCTAAGTTTTCAGCAAGTATGATCAACTGGTGAATATGCTTTGGGGCAACTTTTGTTAGCTTTAGCCTCGGTCTTTTGGCGTCATTACACAATGCTTCGTGAGCATTGTATCATGTATGTGTAGCTATAAATACATATCTTAGACCTTTCTCGTGGTTCTCATAGTCGGAAACATTAAAGTCAGCCAGGAAAAGGTTTCTCCAATTTACAGAGTTAACGTTGATTAGCTAGCTAGATGCAGCAATAGCTTTAATTCCAGCAGACTGCAGACTAAAAACGAAAGCTCTGCTTTTGTCTGAACTCATTGTTTCTAAAATTAGCTTCAATTCCATGTGTTCATTCTGCCCCGGTTGTCATACAGTAAACTGCATACATTAAGGAAAGCTTGACAGGCGTAGCAACAGTAGCTGAGCTTCTGGCCTCACACCAAGTCCTAAAGTCACAGTCTCTCGTCGGAGGCACTTTGACGTCACTCGGGCATTAACCTAAATATAAAAGCGCCCTCAAAGGAATCCCCTCCCCGACAACGAGCACATGTCCGTGTAGTGGAGACGGGCGGGAAACAGTGTCAGCGGTGTTCCTGAATTCTGAGCTAAATGCAGTCACACAGGAGGATGCTGCTGGTCAGCGGGTCTTTGTGGGGGCTGCTGCCTCTGCCTCCGTGGACGTCCTCTGAGGCTCGTTGAAATTCACAGGCTGTCAGAGGCTCTGCTGCTTCTGTTTCCGTAGAGACAGCAGAGGGATGGTGGGAATCGAGGAATGCAACGGGACACCAGCGGTTGCATTCCCGAGTGCTTGGAGATCCAGTCATGTCTTCGGTTAATGGGGAGAAACTGCTAATTAATGGCGAGAAACGTCACCTACTGAGTTGATTTTTTAGATTTATTTTTAACAAGTTTAATGAGGCGATTAACAGGAGGAGGCAGTGGTGGGAGAAGTACTCGCATCTTGACCTGAAGTAGAAATAGTAAAACAGTGAAACAAGTAAACAAGTGAAAGCCACGGGCTCAAAATCCTACTTTGAAATATAGTACACTGAAAGTACCATCTCATTATGCAGAACGGTCCATTTCAGAACCATATTTATTACATCACTGGATTATAATAAGTGATGCGTTAATGTGCTCATCACTTCAATATGCTGGTAAAGGTCTAGACTTAATCCATCTCAATGTATTACAGTTCAAAGTATACCATAAAGTAGAAAAACACTCAAAGTACCTCAAAATGTTACTTCAGACCAGTATTTGAGTAAACGCACTCCGTTATATTCTACCACCGGGTATATGGTGTTATGAGAGCAAAAGGAACAAATTGAACAATTAAAAAAGAAAACTGTGAAATGATTACATTTCAATTGTATTCATAAATGTACAGAAATCCAAGTTGATGTTAATGAAACGTGCAATATTGTAGATGTAACGTGATACATTCTATAAGCCCAGATGTGCTACTCACCAAAAAACAATAAAAGAGAAATAAAGAAAAGAGAAATGGAACAAAATTTTAATAAAACATGAGATGGAGATTATTAAAGTTGTCTGAGAATATTTACTGCACATCAGATTTGGGCTCATTGGATAATTGGCTCATGCTATCAGAGTCTAAACACATCTAAATAGAGAGGAGACAACTGAAACGAGCACATGCATTCACGCTGTTATTGTGATTAGCTCGAAGGTTCACAACATGTTCTACACAGTTGGCAGAGAGTTTGTTTAGACAGGATTTTATATGTCTGAAGTGACACATATATATATACATATATATGTATATATGTATATATATGTATATATATGTGTATGTCCCATTATGTGTTCCCAGAGTTCACCTGTCAATCATACAGTCAAATCTTTTTCTTTAATTATTTTTCCATTTACTGTTTTTGATGATATTTGAGTCTTTTTGATTCTTCCTTCATTGTAGAGCAACTAAATGCCCATGATGCATCGGTGATGATGATGATTGTGCTGGACGTACCCCAGAATTTACAGTAAGTCACTTTTAAGTATGTTTGCTATACCTAATGTTATCTAATGTAGTGGGTTTACATATGTATAAATGTTTTATATCATCTGTTTGTTTCCCTTTTAGGGACAATAAAGTTAAAGTTGACATTCTTACCACAAACGGGTCCATTTAGCAGCTGTTCTGGACCTTTCGATTATATCTCAAGATCTTCTTTCGCAGGAGTTGTCATGAGATTGTGTGTAATAATTTCAAGTTTTCTTTTTAAGCACTTTAAGGACCCGACGTTGGCTTTAAAGTCGAGGTTCAATTCTTAACTTTGGAAACAGCAAGTGAGAAAACGTCCAAGCTCCCTTTAGAGTTGCTGTACTGGAGCTTTTGATCATCTCGCATGCACCACAAACCTGAAGTGATCTGCAGTGTTAAAACATTCAGAATATGACAACCATGTTTTAAATTATGTCAGATCCCAGCGCTGCCCTGCCTCAGCTGGAATGTCTCCTTTCTAGCGCCCAGGAATTTTATTGCCCTACCTTCCCTCTGTTGTGGTGACACTGGGGGACAAAAACAACCCCGGAGCTGACCCCCATGGGGGCATCTGCTCGGCTCACCACCTAGATGCACATTGTGACTCCGGCATAACTTCGCCGTCGGACGTCACGAGTCATTGTGTCGGGGCGCTTTTTTGTGTCTCGGGACAAAGCGTGAAAGAGAGAAAAGAAAACAATCCAGATGCCTTCTCTCCGAAATGGCCCAGCTTGCCCCCTTTTACAATGCAAGTGGGGGTCAGCATTGTTCGAACGCGCCGATAGTTGTCGTTTTAGAGAAACCACCTTTCAAAGCACATACCTCCGTCTTGTAATTAGGTTAGCCGTTCCCCTCTGTCTGGACTCTGTGATGGCTCTGTCCTCTCATGGGCATTGCTCTCACTCTGTAGAATTATACAAATTACAAGTTACAGCTCTGTATTCATTGTCTTTGCCTGAGTACCAGTTACCTAAACCCGAGGCACGCACGGGCTGCAATTAAAGACTTTGGAAACAATGGGTTCTCACCGCAGATTACCTTTTTTGTTTTTCTTGTCTGCTCCTTGTAAATATCTGGCAAAAAATGTTCTGTGTTGCTGAATCATTGCTGAGAAACACAAGAAACCAACAAAGAGTCTTTGCCTTTGAAGACATTTCCAGATGTCCAGATGCATTTTCTTTTAGATTAGAAAGTGTAGTGAGTGAGTATGAAAGAGGACACGTAATATTTGCGAGGGACAGTTTCACTTCATTCTAATTGTACATGAAGATGAAGATGTGGTAGATACAATCCAGCAACCTGTCTTAATGATGCTTTTTGTGGCATCATTTAACGATTAAATCGATGGTGGAATAAGTACTCGGATCCCTTTTACTTTTAAGTAGCAGTACCACACTGTACTCCATTACAAGTAAAAGTACTACGTGGTCTCACCTCCTGACTGAAGCTATCAAATAAATGTTGTATTTGAGAGTAGCAGAGACTTAAATTATACTTAAGTTCATTAAGTAGATGTACTAATTTACTTTGTGTCACGGAATAGAAGTGAAAGAAGAAGTTCACGAGAGTAGGAAGGGACTTTTATGGGAACAGCATGAACAACAGGAAACAGGAGGGGGGGGTGCTCCTGCTGTTGTGTTGAGCCCATATAAAATGTAATGACAGCAATCTTTTCACTTTCTTTCCCCCCCCCTCCCAAAAAAAATGGACATGAAAAAGAAATCCCTCCTTGTAGCCTCTCCAGTAAAATCCTGTTTCACACAATCTGCATACAAATCCAATTGTGCCGCACGGGCCTGTTTTCAATTTGCCTCTAGTGATTCGCTGCCAATTGTAACAGCAACTTATTTGTCTGGATCTGTGGTTGCGAGCAAGACCAGATGTTGGACTCTGAGAGGCCAGATGAAGGAAGTCCGAGGGTCCACTGCGGCGGGTCACGGATGAACAGGATGTTGACACACTAACAAAGCTCGACTCGGTCTCGCTCGTCTCCCATGCTGCCCTGCTCTCTTCGCTGTTCTTCATCACCGTACACTCAGTCTACACCATTTGGATCCTTGTTTATCCCCCCCCCCCCCCCCCCCCCCCTTCGCCTCGCCTCCAGCCAACCCCATCACCTAGTTTCTCTCACCTTTCCCTGCTGGTTCCTCTTCCCCATGCGCCCGGGCCATGAGGCGTGCAGATGTGCTAGTTAATTAGGTTTCCTTATCTGCCGGCAGCTCACCTACAGGCCGAGCCGCGAGGCAGACTCAATCACAAACCATAACAACGACGGCAGCGAGGCTTGTTATTCTCCCCCTCTGACTTATCGGGTCATTTAATGAATTCTGCAGCAGAATGAGGAGGCAGCTTCATGTCATGGCAGAGTGAGAGAGAGAGGGAGAGAGAATGAGAGAGAGAGGGAGGGAGAGGGAGAGGGAGGGGAAAATGAACAGAATGTCTTGACACAGCCCTCTAACAGCCCTTTCGTTGTGCCCAATAAAAGCAGTGATATATGATCATGTGTCTTCCATATGTGATGCTGCAGACTCACACGGCGTCTCGGGACTCCATCAGTCTGACAGTCCATTCTCTCTCTCTCTCTCTCTCTGTCTCTCTCTCTCTCTCTGAACCACGGGGAGGGGGGATGAATTTGTTGGCTTTTCTTGTTTTCGGTTTGTCCACAGTGAAGCGGTGAATCCGGAGCTCGTCAATAAAACACTTGTCTAGACGTCTGGTCTCAATCTTGCCTAGAAGCTGTTAAAAACGTTTCAGTTGATAGACGTCTATATTGATCCGAGCTGTGTTTTAAGCGTGGAGAACTTTATCATATTTCAGTGTGAACATTGAAATTCAGTTGAAATGATGTTTGCATTTGAGTCCAGAATCAAATCTCAAGTCCTTTACGTCAAATCCAAGTCAGTGTCTTCACGAGCAAACTGAGAGTCAAGCCTTTTTTAGAGCTGCGTTAATCGTCCTATTAGAGGCCTTTGTGGAGTTGTCATGTTTCACTTACACTTAATGTCCGGGTCGGTCTCGAGTCTTTATTTTTGTGTCCTAAAATCCTGTATATTGTCATGAAGATGACGTAAGCCTTAAGTCACACTCGAGTCCAAGTCTCAAGTCTACAGCTTTAGCTCCAGTTTAAGATCGTCTCACACCTCGGTGCTCCCTGGGAGGACTCGCTGCTTCTGGACCGTTTTGGATCGAGCTGCAAAGATGAAATCATTGAGTTGTCAACTATTAAATTACTATTATCGACTATTTTGATGATCAATTTATTGCTTTGAGTAGATTTGTTTTAAGGAGAAAGAAAATGCAACATTGACTGATTCCAGCTTCTTAAATGTGAATGTTTTCTGGTTTCTTTACTCCTCGGTGACGGTAAACTGAATATCTTTGAGGTTTGGACTAAACGAGAGTCTGCGGACGTTCTCTTGAGCTTTAGGAAACACTGATCGATTTTATTTTACCACGTTATGACATTTTATAAACCAAACAACTAATGGGCAGATTAATCAACAATGAAAATCAATTAACGGTGAGAAAAGATCAATTCCCAACTGTGTTCTCGAGATGTTTTGCATGTTCTCCTGTGATGATAATCCTCCATGCACCAGTAGGACCATGTACTGGAGCTGTGTTTTCATGTCACTTTTCATTCAGACTTTTGAAGAGCCTCCCTTTTATAGCTTTGTGTCAAACCTTTTGTGCGATTCTTATATTGTCTCTTTTTGTTCTCCTGTCTGTAAAACCATTTCCAGACATCTACTTACTTAATTACATAGAGGCTATATGACGAATCTCTGAAAGACGGCTGTATAATGATGTCTGATTAGAAGATAAAATCCACATTGTTCTCATTCTCTTTGTCTTGTCTGGCTGCTTATACGTTCTACATAAAGAAATGAGCAAATATGAGAAAAAGAAAATCAATGCGAGCATCGTCCGAGTAGTCTGTCTGCAGGACTGATGAAGGTTTCATCTCCTTTCATGTTTCCCCTCATCTATGCTGGTGCCTTTGAGCAAGGCCTCTCACCTTTGAACAAAAGTGCCTCCCGATGTCCTCCTACATCTTTTTCAATATTAAAAAATGTTGCGAGATTTCTCTCTCGTGGAGATCAGCTCTGTATAAAAGCTGCTGCAACTTCTTTCAAGTTCTTCTCACTGAAAACTTCAGCTTCAAATCAAACGGTAAGAAGTGCAGATGTCAAAGGTGAAAACCTTTACCCGAGGAGTATTTCTATACATTATGTACTTTACTTTCCCTCCAGGTAGCTCAACACTGCTTTACCCTCAGGTGGAGGCTGATGGTCAGCTGGTCCGGTGCAGGTGGAGCTGATTTATTTTGCTCAAGGATTCCACAGAAGCCGTGGTGGAAAGTCCATTTCAAGTACTGTACTTAAGTACACTGTTGAGGTACTTGACTTTCCATTTTATGCTGTACTTTATACGTTGATAAAGCAACATTTCCTCATATTAGAAAATGTAATCTGGACGGTTTCATGTTTCCTTCTAAATGTATTTTATGTTGTCTACATCAGTCAAAATGTGTTGAACCAGCTTGAAATATTTCACAAGATCCTCTGAAACCAAACTAAACACAAGATTTAATTTAAACAATGTAAATAAGGCCCACAGACCATCAAATTATCCCATATTTAGCAAACAGAACATTTTTAAGGGTCACCATTTTGACCACTTGGCCTTTTGTTGTCACCAGTTGCAACCACTTTTATAATACGAAATAGAGAACGCAAACAGCCACACGTGCACCCCAAAATAAACAATTATTCAAAAAATACGTGTTGCATCAGTGATATTTGAATGTTGCTGTTCCAGTGGGAACTGAAACCAGACGACGCTGCGTGTGTGTGTGCGTTGGTGTGTTACTTGTGAGCACGCACGGATCTGTTGTAGAGACGAGTTGTGTCACTGTGGGAGTGAAAGTTCGACTCGCACATCAAATTGATGAGACGTGTATTGGTACTTTTACATTGAAGGATCTGAGTATTCCTCTCAGCTGCTGGAAAAATCAAACCGTATCACTCCACACCTTCTGGCAGGTTTGAGGTGTTTCACTGCAGCACATGTTCACGTGAAGCCATCAATATTTATGAATTCAGTCATTATGATTCAGAATGTGTGTGCATCAGATGGACTGATCTCAAAGTTTTATCAGACTATCATAGCTGCAGCAAAAGAATCCTCCGATGACAAAAGGCTAGCATGGTGGTCAGACCTAAATGAAGAAATCACTGTAGAAGAGTGGCAGGACATATGTCTACAGAGTCAAGTCCAAACAATAAACTCAAGGTTCAAACTTCTCCAGTATAAATGGGTGATGAGAACATACATTACTCCAGAGTTACTGCATCGCATGTACCCCAATACACCGGATGCTTGTGTTAAATGTGGTATACATAAAGGTAGCTTGTCTCATTGCCTTTGGGAATGCACCCTCATTCAGGATTTCTGGAAAGAGATTCTTACAATTGTATCTAACTGTATTAACGAACAACTTCCATTATGTCCAAAACTCTGCCTTTTTGGGTGTTTCCCAGTAAACTGTACACTTAACAGTAGCAAAAAGAAGATGGTCATATTTTGTCTTCTTGAAGCTAAACATAAAATTGCAATGGCTTGGAAATCTGTACACAGGCCAAGCAAACGAAATTGGATAGAGGGACTGATACAGTGCCTCGCTCTAGAGAACCTTACATATGCAGTTAAAGGGAAATATAACATCTTTGCAAAGATTTGGGGCTCATTTATGGAGTTTCTGGAGGGGGAAGACTTTGTTGTAACCATATAGTCTACCGTTTTCCTTTTTGTTTCTGTTTCCCTTCCCTGTTTTTTTTCTCTTTTTTTTCTTCTTTGACTGGTCACATTAGGGAATGTGGGAGCAATCTATTTGTGGGGTATAATATGTATCTACCTGTGCATGTACATATCTGTCACCCTCTACTGTTATTTTTAATTTTTAGTTTCTGCTGAGAAACAGTCAGTAACGTCCAACAACACATGCCATTTTTATCTTTATTTGAAATTTCTCTAAGTGCCTTTTGTTGTGCCTTGTTTTGTGTTGTTTGTGTATTGTGGAAAAGCCAATAAAAACATTTGTCAAAAAAGAATGTGTGTGCATGAAGCGTTGATGTATTAGTATTAGTATTCAGACGCTCCCACTGAGCCTTCTTCTTATGAAGGTGTGACATTTCCTACCTGAGAGAGCCTTGACGTGGAGAAGAGCGAGAGAGGGTGAGGTGGCTGGTGTGCAGGTGGTAATGAGGACTACAGTTCATATTATTGGAGATGATTGCTAAATTTCTTACATGCAGCTCTCGCTCTCTGTAGCTTTTCAGTCAGCTGAGAGAGTTCAGTTCATATGAGAAAATTCAGTTGTTTGAATATTTTAAGACTGGCAGTCATGAGAAATGTTTCAGAGTACAGTAAAAAAATAATAAAAGCATCTTCTGCCAAACAAAAACAGACATTTCTTCCAAAATCCAGAGTTATTTTAGTTATAATCAGTGTCTAACTCTTTGATTTAAATATATATATTTCATAGTGTATGTATTGCAGTATTGTTACCAGTATCTGCTCCTCTTTTTTTCTCATCATAGTTTGAGTTGTGGAAGAGTGCCTCTCCTTGTTCTCCTGTCCCACCATGTGTTCAGATGAGGAAGGGTAGGCGTTATGATTATTATTATGATTATTACTAATATCAGTATTAACACGTAACAGCGCTGTGGTCACGACATCAACCAGGGGCCACAAGATTATTTAAAATATTAATTTTACTGATGAAATATCAGATACTTTCACCTCTTCCATCTAATGAAACAATCTGAGAAATAAAATCATTCTTTGGTTGAACTGCTCACAACTAATCTCCAAAGGAAGGCATTGATCTAAATCACAGGTAGACTGCAGGGTTTAAGGCTCTCAAGGGACCAGAGGTCCTAACTAATGGCTAAATTAGAATAACATTGGAGTTGGTAGAAGGGCTATTGACTTCATTTAGGTTTCTGGATTTAAAATGTGTTACAATCCCTCCTCTCTGTTCCTCCTCTCTTCAATAATGTCAGCAGCAGTTATTTTATTTTCATTATGCGAACGCTTCACATATAAGTTATAAGACACATGTATGCAAACAAGGTTTTTGAATATTTGTCAATTGGAAATTCGTATTTGATGCGTAAAAACATGAATTCACAATTGCTTATCCACAACATGAATCAAATGTTCAAAACCGATTGATAAATATTTTATTGAGTCAATTACCATAAACGTGTAACAGCTCAACAAAATAGCTAAACAGACAGTAAAACCACTTGTTATATGATTATAAATATTCTTTTATTTCTTGTTTGTTTTTTGTTCGTAATCAGGAAGTAAAGTACGAGACCCTTCGCTAAGTCCCGCCCCCAAACTCAGACTGACCATTCACAGCGTAGCATCGTTCAGCGCCAACCAGGGTATGAAAGTTAGCCGGCTCTGCTCCGTAGACTCTCGAGCAATCGTTTCATATTTCTCTTAATTTTTTTTGTCTGGTTTAGTGGATTTGAAGCTAGTCGTGGCTTAGCATTGTGTAATAGTGATACTTGTTACCCGGAGAGGTTGGAAGGAGAAGTACGTTTCTAAAACTAAAGTGTTGGTTCACTTTCACACTGTGATCTGTAGCTTTAACTTTTTAGTTTTTTATTTTATCTTTCAAATGCATATTTCTGTCTTTCTCTCTGGAATTGCTTTGTTGATTTTCTCAACAAAAAAGAGAGAGAAAGTGCAGTTAGTGACAGTGTGGTCTCCATGCTAAGTAGCTCTGACAGTTTGATGGAGAAGCAGCGGTGGGGGGGCGGGGCTTAGTGACGGGGTAATTTTCGTCACTGCTTATAAACTATACATTTAGAGTTGAAGGAAACTAAGTCATCATATTTTATTTTTTTGAGCTGGCTCATTCTATCCTGTCCTGGGATGAAGTTTGGGGGTTCTTCTTCCTCCTCTTCTTCCTCCTCCTCCTCCTCTGTCCCACTCCATGTGTTACGGGCTCGCGGGCAGGACAGCATGACGTCACGCAGGGTTGGTCTTGCCCTTTTATTAGCCAGGGGAGCCAAGTGCCAGGTTGCAAGATCTCCTGCTCCACACTGCAGAGCTCTGTCCGGCAAGCGGCAGAGGGGATGTCCTACTAACTTCCACCCCCCCAAAAAAAAAGCAAAAAAAAAAAAATAACTTTCTAGAAACTTTCGGTCAAACAGACAAAAAAAAAAACCCAAAACACTGAGTGACTGACTGACAAAGTGTCGCAACTCGCCTCACTCCTACTCTTATGAAACTTTTACACGTGTTTTTATTTTATTTTTAAAACCTAAACCAGAGGCGGCACATCTCCGTTGATCACTTCTGAATGAGCCGCTCGCGTTGAGAGTTCTTTCTTTTTTAATTTTTGACGTTGGGATAAAGTCGCTTCTTCATCATTGAAAGACTCGTGATGGCTGTCCTGTCACTAGCGTTACTCCTCGTAGGACTTGCATTGACTTCAGCTGACAAGGTAAGTGTCCGCATCGCCTCACAGTCAACTCCTTTTCTGAAACCGTTTCTTCTCTCCCGCTAATATTAATAACACCGAAGCGGAGAAGTGGTGGCCGACACGGCAACAGGTTATTTATTGATTCATTTTTTATCCAAACTTTTCCCGTCTGAGGCTGTGTGAACGCGCACACTGCTTCCTCTGTGAAATGCATGTTGACACTGCACACGCGTGAGTTCAGCCTGTTACATAAGACGTATAATAGAGGCATTTTTGTTACACTTTTTTTTTTTTTTAATCCAAGCAGCTCATACAGTAAACTCTCCGCTCTCTGACATCTCTCACTGTCAGATTATGATTTCCTCTCCGACTTGTGCCGCATTCTAACGAACTCTTTCTCCCTCTTACAGGCTGGTGAAGTAGAACGAGAGGGTGAGTCCTGTTTATCTTCTTCTTCTTAATAGTTAGGTGTAAGTATGTGAGAAAGTAGAGCGAGGACAACCTTGGTGCAGTGAGATCAAAGTGGGAGGGGGAGTCTGTGTGTGTGGAGCTCTGTAATACACCCCCCTCACCTCCTCCTCCTCCTCTTCCTCCCCTTATTCCCTCTACTATCACCCTACCCCCCCCCCCCCTACACACACACACACACGCACACACACTCCACTCACACTTATACATTACACGAGCAAACTGCTTCAAGTGCTTTGTTATACAGGAAAGAAAATTCCGCTTCTAAATCCCGCACATCTGTTCTCCATTCTGAGGTTAAGAAGCGAGTGAGCTGCAGCAGCGTCCACGTAGGATCCTTTTACACCCGCCGCTATCTTCCGAGCACCCCGAGGGCCCTCACACAGCAGCAGCATGACAGCAGCTGCCAGTTGGACCGCGGCGGGGCCTTCCTTTTTTTTTTTGTCTGTCGCTTTCTAGTCCGCCACCGTTGGCTCTTCTCGTGGCCCCCATTATCGGCCTTGTAAAAGCAGTCATTTCACCCATTTAGTGTGGTTTCTCTTCAATTTTCCACCTCCAGCTTTGCTTCTTTTTTTTTTTCACAAGTTAAAGTCAACAGGCCTCATGCGAGAACCACTTGTACGGACAGATTATGTTCCCAAGTGGTTGATGGGAACTTCGTCGCGTCCGATCATTTTCTCCTATTCAGAGTTTTCTCTTGAGTAAAAAACGAATTTAACGCCATGAAACAGTTGTTCTTTACACAAGTCTGAATTACTTTATTATGCAAATAGTTAAGTAGTTGTCTGACAACTTCCAGCTCTTTTTTTTAACATCATTAATTAGAAAGGTAGAACAGATAGACAGGGAGGGGACGACGTGCAGCGAAAGGCCACATGTCGGATTGGAACCCCGGCCTGGGTACATGGGGCTCTCACTCTACCAGGTGATCTCACTGGACACCTGAACATCTGTCTTTCCATCAGTCACTGTGTCGTCCTCTCTCATCTGTCTCTGTGCTGTCATGTCACCTGGACAGCACAGGTTTTTTGTTTTGTTTATTGAGCCGCTTCATGTCAAATCATCTCCTCTTCAGTTCAGACACGTTGCAGCACCGCTGCTCTCATGCTGTCGTTCCCTCTAATGGAGTGGAACAGGAGGCGGCCTTATACGGCACATTTCGTGGTGATTGTTACGCTATTGATCACGCCTCATGAGCACGCGCCTCCTCATGAACAGGTGGCGTTTTATCAGGTCGAAACGAGCTATTTCAAAAGAGTTTTGGTGAATCCCACTTGGAACATGCACAAGCAAACTTGGCACAAAGAGAGTCAGAGAAATCTGTTCAGAAGACGTTTAGTGGTTGAGTTGGAACTTTTTTTTTTTCTTGATTTGTAACGTGAATAATTTGGATGTTCAGGTGTAAAAGGAGGCGAATCACACTCTTTTATTTTGGTTTCTTCGGGTTAGATCACTTTTCTCCTCTTCGCTTGAGCACAACACGTTCATCCATCAGGTGGTCTTTTGTGGTGCGTTCAAGTTCCCATGCTTCCAGGTTGCGGTGACATTTGGTGCGTACAATTGAGTGCCACATTGTACAGAGCGGTTAGTTTGAACGTCTCTGGCAGCTTGATGGAGTGGCAGAGAGGGGGGGGGCGGGGCTTAGCCGAGTGTCGAGAAAAAGAGCGTCTTTGGAGCGCTGCCGTTTTGCACCAATGTTCAACAATGACGAGCAGGAGGAGAAATCCATCAGAGCAGAGAAAGATGGAGCAATATACAAATGACCCTTTAATCAACCCGTACTATTTGTTTATTTAAGCAATTCACTTTCTTTCAGACGAGATGATAACTAGAAGAGCACTCGGAGAGCACAGACCTCCGCCAAGTCCAATCCCCTCCAAAAGTGAACAAGTTCTTCCTCTGCACCCTCCCAAGTCTCATGAAAATAAGGCCGGTGGTTTTACCCGTAATCCTGCTGACAAACATACAAACCGAACCGAAAAACATAACCTCTTTGGCAGAGGTAATGATATGAATGCAAGAAAGACGAAAGAGAAAAGAGAAATCGGATAAGATCTGCATTGAAGAACATACATGAACCTAGTTCCTGTAGAAACCCTCAAGGGAATCCAGGAACGTGAGGCCTCAATTAGATTTAAGGATTAATTGTACTCAATTTCAAGAACACTTTTACTGTGAAGCAGCGGCCGTAAGAAGTCACTGAATTCACCTCTTGACATGGTGTTCAGCGTGTGAACAGTAAACTGGTGTTCGTGACGTTTACATTCTGTGGATTACATGCACGCCTTTCTGTGAATCCCTTGTGTTTGTAAGCGGTCCAGCGTGGGAATGGCAGACTCCGCCATGACCAATACAATCCACTACAAAAGGAGGATAATTACTGAATGCGAATAGATTCCAAAGCTATTGTTTGACATAGGATTAAAACTTTAATAAACTAAACTCTAATTTGATTTGAATCCAAAGTTTTCGGGGCTTTAAGAAAAGATTAAAATAAACGTGAGCTGCAGGTTTGAATAAAGCAGTACAACGTACAGAAATCTGCTCTTTTCCTTCTTCCGAGGAGGAGGAGGAGGAGGAGCGGCTCTTGAGATTAGACCTGGGCCTCTAGAGGATTAAGCGGTGAAACGCCGCTCCTTCAAATGCTCACTAATGAACATGGCTAATTCTTGGCTCCTCTTACGATTTTTCACACCGGCTTTCCTGCAGCAAAGCAAACTGTGGGGAGATGTGCAACATCAGTCCTCTGCATGCTGCACAGGCTTTTCTCACCAATCGGTATCAAACAACCACCTCTGTGCCGTTGGTGTTTGCAGAGAGAGTTCAGTGAGCGTGAGGCAACGCAGGTATTTGCCCCGTCAAAATAAGGCCTTTGATGTTTTTTGCATGTTCAAAACCAGACACGTGCCTACAGTTTGCTTTGGTTCTGGAATATGATGAAGGTGCTCTGTGTCAACGTTTACCAAGTCGGTGTGAGGAAGCTGCCTCCATCCCATCCCATCGCTCCGTGCGTCATTTTATTATTATTATTATTATCAGCAGATTGGCTGATTTCCCTCAAAAGCTCGTCGATCGCATGCTTTTGACATCGCATGTCTAGAAAGCGCGCGCACACTATGATTTATGGCATTTCCCCAGATGTGTAATTTGGAGTTTCACCATTGACACCTGTTTGCATGTCTTCGAGTCAAAACCTACAAGATGATTACAGGGTTTCCAGATTCACATTGCATTTATGTTTCCAACCAAAACCAAACCAAAGATCTCAGAACGTGTCTGCCATCTGCACACATGATGAAACCCGAAGCAGGCCTCGTGGACATTCCCTTTTAAACTGAGTGCTTTCAAAGCCCACAGATTTCCTGCTGCAATTGAGTTTGACCACAAATTAACCAACGAACAAGAGCCTGAGGGTGAGCGGAGCATTTTGCCAAGATGATACTGAAAACCATCCAGTGTGTGACGCACATTTCTGTTTTTGTGAGCTCGGTATTTCACTTCTGACGTGTTAAACAACGACAGCTTATCAAGGACCTCAAGCAGGAAGTGTTTCTTTCGCTGCGCTCTCTCACTGAAAGGCTTCGGCCTGCCTTTGCGGTGCCAGATCTAAAAGTATCGATGCTCTGAAGAGACGCACGGGCATCTGTCTCGATTCTATTCTGCCCGTCACAGCCTCCTCGTTCATGTCAAAGACCGAATGCTTTGGCTCAACGCTGGTGCTGAGAAACGCCAATCAAATACACGCAAACTCCAGGAGAATACTTAGTAGTATGTACATGTGTGTGTTTGTGGGCTGATGCTGAACCCTTTAGAGCTCTGCTGCATGGACTCCAGAGCATTGTTTCCTCTTCACATGAAGTTCTAACAGTAACGTGTGGCCTCACTGTCATCGTGTCCTTTCACAGACCAGCTGAGGAGCCGGCTGAAGGAGTACGGCCTGGTGACTCCCTTCAGCACCGACTCCCACGGACGCTACCTGTCGCACCTGCTCTCCGCCACCCACAAGCAGCGCGTCAAGAGGGAGGCGCTGTCCTCCGGCGGAGCCCAACAGAAGCTTTTCTTCAACATCTCCGCCTTCGGGAAGGAGTTCCACCTCCGCTTGCGCCCAAACACCCGGCTGGTGGCGCCGGGCGCCATGGTGGAGTGGCACGACGAGACGCCGGGCGTCGGCAACGTCAGCAACAGCGTCGACGGCGGCGGGGCGGAGAGGATACTGCACCGTGAGCTGCTCAACACAGACTGCACCTTCATCGGCGACATCACAGACGTACCCGGGGCCTCGGTTGCCATTAACAACTGTGACGGACTGGTAAGTCCTCTTCAGCCATTAAGCTTCTTACTCCTCCACCCCGTCAAACCTTTTCATTGCAGAAGTGCCCTGACCTTATCAACTCTCCTCTAATGGATTCGAAGTGTCCGTAACTCCTGAGTTTAGCCTTTCTTCATGTCTGCGCTCGGGCGTTTTTACAGCACATTGTCCCCGGAGATATTCTTCGGGCCTTTTTGTACAGATGTTTGTCACGGGTGAGTGGCCATCCATTGCGCCCACAAACCCAACGGATCTTCCCCCGCCGAACCTCTTCCCAACATAAAACACAAGTTCCCTTTGTGCGCCACAAAAGTCAGCAGACCCATCCTCCCCTTCACCCCTCATAAAACACTTGAACAGTAATCGGGTGATGACCTGGGCCCGAATCTTTTTGAGTAGGCCAACAAGACATCTCTGTGTTTAAGGAAGAGACTCGACCAAAAACTTTAAATGAAGTTCTCCGCAGGAATGCTGTAGACCTTTTTAAAAAGCAACACAAGGGACGTAGTGTAACTCACGACTCCTGATGGGCATTCGCAATCTGTTCCAAGAGAAAGCTGCTGATTTATCGTTTTATTATTAACAGCAGAAATTCATCCTGCTAGCAGGTGCTGTGTCAGCAGTAGTTCAATAGGTGCGCTACGCCTGCAATCTGTCGAGCTGCGATGTGTTTGTTTTCCCCAAAATGGATTCAGGAAAAAGAAGAAAAAAAGTCAGGAATTGGTGATAAAACTCTCGTGTAGTTTTAGCCACAGACTCTAGGAAGCACAATGACGGCACTGAGAGGTCTAAAAGCAGGTCAGATCCATCCTTTATCCGGTGAAACGTCTCCACACGGACGAGATTTGCATATTATTTTGTGCGGACGTTCATTATTCCCAGGCAATGAATCCTACTGACTTGAGTGACTTCCTGTGTTTTTCTTTTCCCGTTTGGTTTTTATTGAAACATCTCTACAACTATGAGACGCATTGCAGTGAAATTTGATCCACACATCCACGTTCCCTGTGGGATGAATTTAAATAATTGTTCTTCCAGCCCCATTATCTGGTTAGAATTTCAGTTTGTCCAATGTTTCGTACAGTACTGCTTTTTTTTAAGCTACACAGTACTTTGTGTTTGTGTACATTTAGTTGAGTGTTAATGAGCTATTCTAAGCATGCTGACGCAGTGCCCTGTCATCATAACTGCTTCTGTAGATGATGTTTTCCCAGTTATTGTCATTATATCCATTTTATACCACTGCTAGTAATAATAATAATACAACAGCATAATAATACAAGTACACATTTTAAAGAGCAAATATTTTCTTTATTCTGAAGAATTTTCAGACATTGGAATTAAAAAGTCGGTGGAAGAAAAAAAAGTGAAGAAATGTGAAAAGAAAATATTGAAATATTCTAAATAAATAAAGCAAATAAAATGAAACCACACAAGAAAGAATATATGAAACGGCCTCTTGAGCTCTGTTAATAATAATAAGCAATGTCTTATTATAGTAGGAATAACCCTTCTGTTTACTTTGGCATCATTCTTATGCATGTTCATATATCGGAATATAAATTTATGACGTAGACATGACCACGGCCATGTCTATACATCGTACAAGAAGTCGATAACGTAAAGAAAACTTAAGGCGTGGTCGAGGTCAGTGGGTGGAATGGGTCGTCCTTTAACCAGGAGGTCGGCGGTTCGATCCCCTGCTCCGACTTGAGCGAGACACTGAACCCCGAGTTGCTCCCTGGGCGCTTTACAACAGCTCACTGCTTTAAAATGCTTAGGATGCATATTTATTGTTTGTAGATGTCCATTGAAATGAAGTTAAAAGCTGGAGGTGTATGAAGGCATGAGCTACATCAGGCTGTAGTTACTATGATAAACTCATCGTTGGTTTTAGTGTCTTCAGGGGAATGTTTGACTGGAACAAGAAGAGGAAGTAACACCAGCCTTGTTCTGTTAACAACGTGTCCTCACCGGTTCATCTGGATTCATTGCCTCTTCATACCTCGGTGCGCCGTGCCGCTTTAGATTGCTCTGGTGCTGCTTTTAGAAAAAGGTAACTACATGCTCAAAATCTGGCTGCAACATCAAGCGCAGTCTTCACTGCTGCATATCAAAAGGCAGCACTTGTGAAAGCAGTTCCTGCAGGACCGCTGGGATGAGTGACGCAAAGACAGGATGACAGCGAGAGCCCTGGGGACTTGAATCATTGTGAAATATGAATGCAAGGCCTGGCGGTCTGCATTTTCTTCGATATGAGTGTGTGTGTGTGTGTGTGTGTGTGTCTGTGTGTGTGTGTGTGTACAGGATTTGATTCTCAGTTGATAGCCAAAGGTGCTCTGCAGGGATTCACTTTATTCTCTCCACATTACATCGCTTGTAACACGGCAGCACATGTAGAGGAAAGATTCTGCCCAGCATGAGATTTTGACAGAAACTAACCTGCGTTTTTTTTTTTTTGTTATGTATTTTAATGTGCTGACTGCCTTGGAAAATTGAAACAGGTTCATTCACAAGCAGGAGGTCTTGTCCTGCATGACACGTGAGTCGACCACCATGTGACGTCAGACAAACAACAAACAGTGTTCTTGCCAGATGAAAGCTGAACTGGTACAGTAAGCAGACTGCTGACAGCAGAGGAAATCAAGGTTTAATGCAACTACGGACCCTTTTTGCAAATGCCTGTAGTTATGATCATAGTTGATTCAATACGTTTCAAAACAGAGGTGACAAAGTGCTTTTACACATACAAAGGAAGTCAATCAATCATGGACAAACACAGAGACGGAGTATGCCGTTACCAGCTAATAAGAGCGTCAGTAAATGTGCCGTAAAAGCCTGTATTTGATATTAAAAGGGTTTTTTAAAGTTTATGAAGATGTTGCTTATTTGAGCTAGCTCTTTCCATTATTTAGAGAAACTAAAAGTACAATTCAGATCCACTCTGGTTGCAAAATCAAGATCAAGAAATAACAAGACACTTTTCTGCAATCTAAATGTAAAAACTAGATCTGAAACACTTCTTTAAACCCACAAGAAAGCTGCATTGTTTTCAAGGCTGAAGGTATGAAAGTAGTTTTTGAGTGAGGCAGGAATAAAAAAGAAAAACGGTGGCGTCAGTTCAAATGAGAGACGCCTAAAATGATAAATTAGGCTTTTCCTGTCTTTTAAAGATCCCCCTTAAACAGACTCTTGAACTTCCTGGTAAACAGTTTTGAGTGATGACCTCATGCTGCACGAGACGACACGATCAGAACAGTCCAGCACAAAAAGTCAAGTTAATAGTTTGTTCTCAAATAAGTAACAAAAAAACCCTTTCATGTGTGAGAAGATGAAACCAGGCAGTTTTTGCCATTTTTGCTTTAAAATAAATTACAAACATTTAATTGATAATCAAAGTGGCTACTTATTTTTGGTAGATGAACTAATGAATTAATCACCCATTTGAAGAAAATAATAATCCCATTGTACTGGCAGAATGACATTTTAATCCATCTTGGATCACGGCCATTTCCATCTCGACTTTTTTCAACCATTGAACAGAAATTACCATATTTGGACTGCTGAGGAGTGACGCACGCACTGATGCCGTATATATTGCTCCGGTAGCTGTAGCGACCTGTCAATCACAAGGTATTATGGTCTGTTTGACTCTAAATGGACCATAGTTTACTAAATGAACATCATGCTGTATTGAAGAAGACTTGAAACTAGAGATTGAGACCATAAACTCATGTTTACAATGTTTACTGAGGTAATAAATCAAGAGAGAAGTAGAGTCATTTTCTCATAGACTTCTATACAACCAGAGGAGTCGCCCCCTGGTGGACACTAGAGAGAATGCAGCTTTAACACACTTCTACTTTGGCTTCACACTTCAGAACCGGAGGTTGCCGCCTGGTCAAGCCTCGAGTCTTTCAGACATGACTTGGAAGTCACAAAGCAAGTTTTTCTGGTCTATTAATGCTTAGTCTGGAAATTACAACAGCACATTAAGCACAATGGCCAAAAACAGTTGCAAGTAATATATCAAATCATCTGCATGTGCAGCTCTTCACAAGGCCCCACGATGACTTTCTGTCTATTCTCTAGAATAACGCGGCAGGTTTACGCTTCTCACTCACACGGGCTCTTGTGTTTCCTCTGTACTCGGCCGTTTACTCCCCCTGAGTGGTTCCGGCATTGCACATCATTTGATTCGATAGAGTTTTATTGAAGTGGGAAAAGGCTCTTTAATTATGAGGAGTTTGGTAACCGTCAGTGAGCTCAGTCACTCGCGGGACAACGTGTTCACATAGTTTGATGTATTCTCACAAAGCAGCGTTCGGTTTTTGAATGTCTGACAGAACTTAACGTCTCTGTGTGAACTCCTAATATAATCTCCTGAACAGAGATAGAGCCACTCTGACCTTTACGTCAGTCCTCTGCAGGATTTCTCCGTTTCCTTCGATTGCAGCGGGAGGAAGCCGTTCATCACTCGGGCAGATTCAGTCTCTTCAAGACATTTATAGTCGAACCTCGCCGGAGACTCAGGGCCGAGAGGGGTCCACACAGGATGTGAGAGTATTGCTTTGTAAATACTTGTCGTGGCAGGATGTCACTTTGAAGACGCCAACGGCCATCAAACGTCTGTCTCTTTGCCCGGTGGAAGGCGGATTTGAGAAGACCGCTGCTGCACGCAAACACCGTCTGATACCACGCTACAGGGTAGAATAATAGCAGGTTTTTTCAATTATACAGAAAATCGGGATAAAATCTGAATTTAAAAGTTGCAGCTCAAACACTTATTGATGTCTCCGTCGCACTCTCTTCACTTGCTATAACTTTCTGTCAAAATCACTTATTTTGAGACTAAACTGCAGTGATTATTGCTCTGATCCAGCAGGAAACAAAACGTTTTGTATATATCATGATGTATAAAAGAAGAGCACGGAAATAAAATCCTGGTAAAAGTAAGCCTTTTAAAATCTGTTTTATTTTTGTGCAAAAATCTAAAAAACGCCGCAAGAAGACGAGATTTATTGTAAGCTGTGATCATCAGTCCTCTTATGGCAGGACACAAACACATTTTTAATATGTTGGTACATAACAGCTGGGCAATAATCAGTTTTAAATGACGGGCTATGTGCGTTTGAACACAATGCTCCACAAACGCAGGTCATCTCTGATTTTCAAGCTACTGTGTGCGCCTCAGTCTTCACTGGGACCGTTTGATGTTTTTGGGCACAAAGTCAACACATCATTTGTGCCTATTTACCCAATTTTTCACTCCACATTTATTTTCCGGAGGCAAAATGTCAACATCACAAGAGGACCTCATTTACTGTAGTGTGTCATGAAACAAAACTAATTAGAATTTTTTTTCCGGGACATCCAATCGAGGGGGAAAGAAGCCCAGTTCAGCCTGCTCTGCCTCACACTGTGTGCAGCCAGAATGCAACGCATGCACAGGACTGCACAACTGGAGATCAAACACTCTGCAAACCAGTGGTTGCTGATGAAAAAGCCTGTCGTTGGGGGCCAGTGGTCTTTGATCTCGAGTGGTAGCCTTGGCCCTCGCTAGGTGTGTGTTTTACTGTGTCTTAATTATAGCCAGGCTGCTGTCTGGAAGTCTTTACTGCAGCAGGCAGGCAGCCTGCTAAATGCTTATGAGGCAGATACTTCCTCCTTCAGCAGCGGCAGCAGTGTGGGGGCGAGGTGAGGGACGCTGGTCTTTGCCGGCCTGTGTGGGAGACAGCCATCATGTTTCATGCATGTCGGAGGCACCAGGGAGAGGGGGTTTTCTTTCCTTCTTTCTTTCCCGGTAAACGCGGATGTGACGCATCAGAGCTGAACTCTCTGGTCTCTGCCTCGTTTTAGTCTCGTGTTGAAAAACCAATCTGTCAGGGGTCGTTCAAATATGACGCACAGCAAACAGTCAGCTCATTTATGTCTCCCGTTCACTCCAGTGATTCATGGTTTCTGCTCCAAAACCTGAATCACTGTTCATCTCATTACCGCCGTTAAGGATTAAGGACACTTCATAGCTATTTTAGAAGCACAAATGGTCTCACTGCTAATTTATTTTAGATTTTGCTCAGTGGAATCTGGGTCCTGTTAATTCTCCTTCAACACTTAACGAGCCCTTTAGGTGGTCTGGATTCTTCCAGTATTTCTATTTGGGACATTTTGGTCCTCAGACCCTCAGTGGGTGTTTATGATCGGATGCGTTCGTCTGGGTCGGGACCTGCAGGTGGGTCGGTTGCCAAATAATTTTGCAGAATTTCTCCCCCATAGTCTTCTATTTGACGTTTCTATCTGTGGTACACCTTGTTCTAATTAGCGAAGCCACCTTATAACATTGAGTCTAATATGAAAAGGCTAGTGTGCACTCCGTTTGTTTAACTGACGAGAGGAAATGAAAAGGATGAGATGGTCTCTTAACGTGCCTAAATGCCTTTATTTGGTCTCATTCGTAAAGTATTTAATATGTGTGTAAGTTTTCAATAACGGACGCTTAAAACAAGGCTGTGGTTGTGTTTGGGTATCCCGCTCACTGGTCTATAAGACTTTCTGTTCAGAGAAACTTCAACTTGCTCTGTTGGTACCTTAGCCTGCATAAAACAGGGACGTAGACTCTGTGATGTCCCCCAAATGTTTCCTAAGAACCAGTGAAGCTCAGGCTGGCCTCAAATAATAAATATTCTGTATAAATGTTTCTCTTTCAAGCTACTGTATTTATAACTCATAGCAAATGAGTACAGTAATAAACTCTGTAAATGTAGCTGCCGCAAGGCGTAGTGGGACGACATCGTCTCCTTTCCTTTGGTAAAGGATGGTTTAGTGAACCCTGTGCTAAAGGAGATAAGAAAGGATGCGCTGATGCACCTTTTCTTAGCATTCAGAGTTCGACCAGCTCTTATCATGGCTGCCATTTGAATACGTTGGGATACTTTCACTCAGTTTTTCACTCAACTTTACGAATCAAAAAAGACTATTTGATTGCAGCCTCAAAGTGTCGAGCTCCAGCCGTTGCCATCTTGGCAGTACTGACACAGCACAACTCGTGGCTAATCCAGAAGTCGGTTCAAAGTCCAGATAGAAACAGACAGCTGGCAGCTAGCGACCTGAGTTGGCAGCCGCCTGTCACTTTAAGTGGCCACACCCTAAATTATGCACAACTTTAAGCCTTCATATAATTCAAATCTGTGAGTGTTATGAAAACGTAAGCTCCCGTACAGTTGGCTACAGTATAGTTTATTTCTGCTGTTAAGTTAACGTGAAGGGTCTATCTGGGGATTGACTCTTTTGGAGGCCGCCTCAAGTGGCCATTTGAAGAACTGCAGTATTTGTCACTTTATTTTGCATCTTCAGAGGTTTCCGCTTGATCGATACTTGTATTACACGTAGAGCGAGACCGATAAATTGGCCTTGCTACAGGACATCGGTTGAAATGAGCTCATTGCAGATATATCGCTAGTTTCACAACAGAAATGCCAAACTAGGTTTAAGGTCATTTAGACGCAGTGTCAACATCACATAGTTCGTCCACTAGTAAACAATGACGAGTAGATATTACACTTTTTTTAAAATCTACGGGTAAATGTTATGTTTTTGTTTTGAAACATACCAATCAGCTGCGATGTCATTCGCTGATTTTTAACGAGCTATGCAGCATCGGGCGGATTTTAATTGAACAAGCTCACATTGATGTAACTGGCTTCTGGCTGTGTTCTGAAAGCTTTGCTAAAATATTCATAACAAACGAACGCTCTGAATGTTGCCAGACACACATGGATACGCGATCTTGCCAATGGCTTCCTTTGAATCATCTCTGTGTGGAAAGAAGGGCTGCTGCTGCTTCGCTCTGTGGCTGGAATGAAAGTCTTGATCTCGGTGATTTTTGTCTTGTTTGTGAAACTTCTCTTCCGCTGAGAAACACTGCAGCCTTGTGAGGGTCAGATGCTGTCAGCGACGCTCTTTAATAATCTAACATTAATGTTTGGACCTTTTTATTATGAAGATCGATTTGACTGATTCCAGAACGTCGAACCTGAACCCGTCTTCTGTATCTTACCTGCAAAGATCAAAGAGCAGACATACGAGCTGTTGAAGTCTAACACAAGCTGTCTTTTCAACTTTCTTTGGGAAATATGAGCTCCATGAAAGCATTTGCTTCCGTTTATGGGATATAATGACAGTGTTTGATCCTTGAAACACACCTGGTCTGTGATGGAGTTCTTTCTTTTTTTTACGAGTACAGTACTTCCATCGTTAACAGTCGGAGGCAGCGACTCAGCTGAGGATGGTTGGCTGTGTTTCTTTTTCACGTGGATGAAACATACAGAACACGTCTCTTAAAAAGAGAAACAGGATCCTGGAAAACAACGCAGGAATGTGACTGACCATGAGATGTCAGAAGTGGGGGCATGGTGTATCATTCCCATCCTCCTCTTCCTCCTCCCCTAACACAAGTCCATGTCTGGCCTCCTCTCTTGTGCTCACAGGGTTCCCCTGTCACAGAGTGGATGCTTCACATACTGCAGATGTTTCATTGTGGAGCCCTGAAAGGCAACGAGGGGAAGCTTCTCATGTCCGGTGTATTTTTGGACTTCAGGACTCGGGGGGGGGGGGGGGGGGGGAGATAATCTGTGTCTGCTTCTCGTCCACGTTAGTTGAGTGTGGATTAATGAGTTGTTCGTGATGAGTAACTCCCTCATGCTGTTATCAATTAAATCTCAGGAACATTCAAACTTTTTAATTCTTTCCTCTGAGCGTTCGGAGACAAACATGGAAATACACCAGTGAGATTGCATCGAGTTTTCACATTGATTCATTATTTATAGATGGCTCTTAATACGTCCTCTTGGATGTAACACACGCCTGACACCAATGTTTACTTTACAGCGATGTTGAAGGGAAATACTTTCCCTGCAAAACTCATCTCACACTTGATGGTGTGTCCTGAATGTCTCTCTGTAGGATTTCAGCCAGGCCGGCAGTGTGGCCCTAGGTATGACGAATGGCTGTCTACCACTGTGGGCCAGACTGAAATACACCAACAGCTTTTTGATGGATGACTCAAATAGCTCAGCCATTCATGTCTCCCAGAGGTTTGTGCTATTTGATGGATTCCCATGACATTTGTTTTATACGTTCATGTTCCCCAGAGGCTGAACCCTGAGGACTTTGTTGGTCCCCTGACTTTTCCCTCAGACCCCTGAAGTAAATGCCTCAATTGCAATTTGTGTTTAGTACTAATTAGCGAATGCTAACATGCTAAACTAAGATGGTGAACATGGTGAACATTACTCTTGCTTAACAGTAAACATGTTGGCAGTCCAAAGCCGTTTTGAGCATGTTAGCTTAGCATGCTGACATTGTGCTCAAAGCACCGCTGGTCCTCAATGAACTAGTTTAACTCCTCGTATCAACTGTGTATCTATCTGATTCATTATTTCTTGTAGAATCAGGGTTTTGTGGGATAAAAGAGATTTGCAAACGTTTGGAGATGTTTGTTGTTCCACGGCACCTATATCTTAAACATCTCTGCTTGTACTAGGGCATTGTGGGCAATGTTGCAAATCAGTGATCGGGACCGCTTTCTGGCTTTGGTGGATGCCTTTACGACGGCGGCAACTCCGTCCAACGTGTGTTTGAAAGCTCAGAGAAAAGCTAGTAAATTAACCTTTTGAGTTGAGATTATTTTGTCACACAAGATCAAGAAAGATGCTTAAATATAAACTGTTTCTATTCACAGTGTAGTTTCACTTTATGCAGTATATTGCAATCATGACGTAAAACTATGTTGAAGAAGAGCTCATACATACACTTTATCTCAGTACTTTGTAAGCAATATTTTGACATGCTGGAGATGAGAAGCTGTCAAAATCCTGCCCTAAAAACCCAGATCCACTTTGATCTCCGCTGATCTGATACAGAATAATGTAGAACAGTGCGTGAAGCCCTACAGGAGGTACTACAAACCACCACAAAGAGCCGTTGAAGGAGAGCTCTGATGCAGGCTGTCAAACAATGGAGATGTAATTGGCTTCACAGTCACTTGTAAGCATAAATACACAGTCCTTTTCAACAGGCATACAGTGATATCACAGTGATTATGATAGTATGGGAGTCAACTTGAGAGCAGGGACGTCACAATGCAAAGTGACATCCCTCCTTGTTGTCGTTGCATCTTTGACAGGTTATGACTTGAGCGATCACATAGACATGCATTTGATTTGCTGCCATTCATCGATGTGGCTCACGGCTGACATCCAGGTTTTTTCCAATACCTCCTGATTATGGAACGTCAGCTCCGTGTCACATGTGAGAGGAACACGTTTTTCTGCACTTTCAGCTGCAGCATGAAGTGCATCTCCGTGCCACGGAGTACCGGCTTGTAGTTCGGCGTGACAAACAAAGTGTAAGCTGCCTGGAAATGCCTTAAAGCAACCATGAAACACTGCTTCAGCCTCGCTCATTTGTTTCCATGAAGCAGGACAGCTGGAACAGAAACCTCCTCTCAGTCTGTGCTGCATGAGGGAGGATCTTCTCTTCCTTTCTTTCTTTTTTTCAAGCAGGGCCTTGGCAGTCAGGCAGGCAGACCGATCCACTGACAGATACAGACAGCCACGGGCTGACCTGAGAACAGCACCGACTGGGTGTCTCGCCTGTTGTTATGAACCTTTACCTCGCCAGCGGCGCTGTAAAACTTGGCCACCTCTTAAATGTGTGTCATGTTGCATAATCGGCTCTGCCAGCGAAAAGAGGTGAGGCACTCCTGTGTCTGCGGTGTGTGTGTGTGTGTGTGTGTGTGTGTGTGAGAGTGAGGCTTGCAAATGTAAACACACACTGCAGCCCTGATGGGCAACGCATCAGTTGGAGTATCCTTTTCACAGCAAAACGCCTGCCTGTTGGAGGACATCTGCTCCGCTGTCAGTTCCCTCCAGGCAGCTTTAACGCCTCCGGGCGAAGACCTCGCCCTCGGGGTGAAAAACACTTACCACGCTGAGATGCATGCAGGGTGACAAAAATGAGCAAATAAGATATGCTATTGTTTTGCTATGAGCTACGCGTGCTCAGTGGCATAAACCTTTGGAGCTCGGAGACATAAAAGGGCATTCTGGACGTGCACAGCTCCTGACATATCTGGAGCTGCCGTGGGGAGAGGTGGGAGGAAGAAAAAGCAAAGAAAATATCCTATTTGATTAGAAAAAGAAAGCCAGCCAGTTCCTCTTTGCAGCGAGCTGTAGTCGGGCACAAGAGTTTTATTCACTCATAGTTCTTAATGCTCCCTGTTGACTTAGCCGAGGCTTGTTGCAGAGGCTTGACCCCAGAGCTGTTTGGGTGTATGGTTTGAGGTGGAGGAGGGGAGGCACACCAAGATATGCAAAGCCAAGATATTTCTTCCAAGTTTTTCTCCCCAGCAGCCGAGGCTCCGGTCCAGCGTGTGCTGCCGGGGTGCTTTTCTTTTATTGATATTTATGTGTTTAAACATTTTTAATCATGACCTGTATAAACTTAAGACGAGCCCACATGCTGGCGTAACAGACGGGACATTGAGGGCCTTTCACCGGCGCGAGGCGTTTTTATTTTTACGTTTTCAGGTGCGGACGCTTCAGCGCCTCCTCAAAGCCGTGTGTAAATGTTTGCTCCGCTCGGCGGACACAACTGAAACAAATTAGTATATTGTTTCTAAGAGTGCAGCCTGTGTTCACCTTTTTCTTGGCCCGACACGTTGACCAAAAAAAGCTTTCATTCATTTCAGTTTATCATCTGTAAAGCGTTTGACTTCCTAACGTTTGACTCTTTTTCCAAAACACCGCAGAAGAATCTGTTTGAATACATCTGAGGCTGAACTTCAAACACACAGATATGCAAGAAAGACGAATTGAGGAGAAGAGGATTCATGTGATCTGAGATATTTCAGCACATTTCTGATTATTATTGTGAAGCATTCTCTGAAATAGTTTCTGCTCCCCCGAGACTTTCACTCACCTCTCCCACAAATCACAAGAAATTAACTTTGTGTATCCCCCCCCCCCCCTTAGAGTCCCTTTAAGGCCGGGGATGAAAATGGCAGGTAATGATGACGAAGGTTTGCTCACATTTTTGAAAGCAAACACACCTTTGAACAACACCGAGGGTGAAAGGTGGCAGTGTCCTGGCTGAATTCAGAGCCTTTTTCAACGTCGCAGTACCTCAACTTTTTTTTTTTGAACGAAAGCACGTTCATACCGACCTCCTTAAGAAGTTTAGACTGAAAGAGACTGTTTTTGAAAAACTGGAGCCCTTCAGCTGAATCCCATATGTTTTTCTTGGCAGACGAGTGCTGTCTGCTTGGCCGGGGCTGATGTTGGGGATATTAAACTGATGGAACACAGGACTCTTGATCCCTTTTTTGAGGGTTGTGTTTATAGGTACAACTGTGTGAGCCGCTGTCAGACACCTGCCATTGTCTCTTCCAACACCCAAGACTGTGTGGCAAAAAAGATGAGCCCTCAGAAACCCCTTCTGCTCCACAGCTACACTTCAGACGAGAGGGTTTTTGAGTCTTGCGAAACGTGAACGTGTGTTTTTAAAGCCAGTTGTTGCAACACTTCTTTTTCTTTCTTTTTTTGACACTAATCATGGGATTCTTGCCAGACGATCGTCCGCAAGGCATTTTAACTTGCAGACGTCCCTCCCGGAGACACAACCTCCTGCTGGAGGTGTGTTCTTTGTTTGTGAAAGAGATTCCTGGAGGATAATCGTTAAGTAGTTTGGATGAGGGTGACGCGATGCGTGAATACCGTACATGCGGGTCTGTTCAGATAATCACATTCGTGCTTTGTTCCACACATCGGGTCACCTGAGGTTGACCTCACTGATGTTCGGCGGATTAAATTCAATCTTAAATCGTTGGTTTGAGGTGATGCAAAGTACCTGAGTTGTTTTTTTTTTACTTTTTAAAATGCAGTCTGAACGCTAGAGTTGGTGATGTTCTTCAAAAACATTTAGTCATATTTGTTGACATGCTCATGACATCCCAACAATAAATCAATCAAACGCTCTGGCAGAAACGAGAAGAACTGTCTGTCACAGGATCGCTTCATTCGGCCCGGATGTGACGAACTATCCAACTAATCAATTAGTGATCACATAGCAGAACCTTTGGCTTTATGAGGGCGGTGATGATTCTATACGTCTATACATCATCTGGAACCTGAAGATTCAGGCGCTGTGTCTCCAGTCGGCCATAACTCTTTGAACAACACCGAGGGTGAAAGGTGGCAGTGTGTCCTGCCGTTAAAGCTTTGACAGACATTGTGTTTTGGTCAGACGGCTGTTGAAATGTTGAAAGTTCAGACTGAATAAGGGCTTAGACTTAGAGCTACATGATGAAGCTATGCGATGGTCAGTTGTTGCACCATTTCTTTGGTTGATACAATTTGTTATGTAGATTTGGTGCTAAAATAGACACAAATCAAGGGAAAATACATTTATCCTGCCTGCAAAAACAATATGTGCACGTCAATGTGCTGACTGATGACGAGAGCTGATGGTGTCACAGTCCCTAAATGCTTTGAATAACACAGGAGCATCCAAGAAGCAGCTCCCTAAAGGAAAACCCAAAGCCTGAAACTGCAACAAAGCCCTTTTCTTTAATATTAGTGGGTCTCCTGGTTTCAGTTCATCATATTTTTATCCGGATGTCGCGCTGCACAGTTCCCTTATTTGTAGATAATTACATTATATTACTCCAGGAAGAAGAACCACTTTGTGTCCTTTCAATTCATCCAGCAGCATTCATCCAGCAGCCGTCACCAACCACCGTTCGTTAAGGGCTGTCTCTTTCACCACGCAAAGAGAGCAGAGTCCCGTTTCCTTCTACTCAGTTTACACATGGTTCATATTCATATATACAGTATATATATATGAATATGAACCATATATTGGCTGTATTGGTGCTTCCCTTGAGCTATAATAGCGTTGGCCTTTTAAATATTCCTGCTTCATTGTCACTTTTACCGGCAGAATAAGAGCCTGTGGATCAGATATGACACCTCTGACGGGCTTTTTAAAAATTGATTTGAAAGAGTATATATTGAGGTAAATCCGTTCTTCCTCTTGTGCGTACTGCAGTGGTGGAATGTACCAAAGTACATTTACTCAAATACTGGCCTCACCCACAATTTTAAAGTTGCCTTTTACGCTAATTTACCGGGCTGGGTAACTGCATTGAACAAATCAACAACTGGATGTGCCAGAATTTTCTTCAATTAAACAAAGATAAAACAGAAGTAATTGTTTTTGGTACCAAGGACGAACAATTGAAAATCACCGCTCAGCTTCAATCACTGATGTTAAAACCCACAAACCAAGCCAGAAATCTAGGTGTAGTTATGGATTCAGACCTCAACCTGAACAGCCATATCAAGACAATTACAAAATCAGCCTACTATCACCTGAAGAACATATCAAGGATTAGAGGATTTATGTCTCAACAGGATTTGGAAAAACTTGTCCACGCATTTATCTTCAGCAGACTGGACTACTGTAATGGTGTGTTTACAGGTCTCTGTAAAAAGTCCGTCAGAAAGCTGCAGCTGATTCAGAATGCTGCAGCTCGAGTCCTCACTAAGACCAGGAGGGTGGATCACATCACCCCAGTTCTGATGTCTTTGCACTGGCTTCCTGTCCAACAAAGAATTGACTTTAAAATCCTGCTGTTGGTTTACAAAGCACTGAATGGTTTAGGGCCAAAATACATCTCTGATCTGCTGCTACCTTATGAACCATCCCGACCCCTCAGGTCATCTGGGACCGGTCTACTTTCTGTTCCCAGAGTCAGAACTAAACATGGAGAAGCAGCGTTCAGTTTTTCTGCTCCACATATCTGGAACAAAGTCCCAGAAAGCTGCAGGTCTGCTGAGACCCTCAGCTCATTTAAATCAAGATTGAAGACCTTTCTGTTTGCTGCTGCCTTTAATTGAACCACATTCAATTAATATATTAATCAATTTCCTGCATTTCTGCATTTTACTATGAAACTGTTTACACTGTGTTTTAATGCATGTTCTTAATTGTTTTTAAATCTCCTTTTCTTTTGTCTTATGTTTTGATGCTTTTAGTGGTTTTATGTGAAGCACTTTGAATTACCTTGTTGTTGAAATGTGCTATACAAATAAACTTGCCTTGCCTTGCCTAATTTATACTTCTATTTTTCTACATTTTGGAGTCAAATATTAAACGTTTTAATCTTCTGCAATGTTTTTAAAGCTTAGGTTACTTTGCAGATTCACATTATTAATACAACAATCATAATCCAATAATATATATCATCCTAAATGATGAGCACTTGGTATTTGAAGTATACTTTGATGCTAATGCTTAGGTACTCCTATTGGTTACGGAGTAATTCTACACTGTAGTATTGCTAAATGTCTGAATACTTCTTCCACCTCTGGTGTGCAGTATCAGCCGGATTACTAAAACACTTCAAGTATAGAAAGATATTTCCGTGACATGAATGAACTAAAGTGACGTGAGAATGAACTGGTGTCCCACAGTAGAGACTCGTGTCCTTTAGATCAGAGTTACTGTGGACAGCTGAGATCCTCCCACTGCCGGAGAAGAGATGAAGGCTCTCAAGACCTTTCCTCCTAATGTGTGTCGTCCGTAGTATTCCAGCCAGACGTCTCAGTTTCCGTGCTTCAGTCTCACAATCCTTACATCAGGACCGTTGAGCTAATAATATCTAACGCTTCACATGATGAGTGTGAAGTGTGGAACATCGCTGGCTGTGGTCGTCAGATTTTGGTAATTTACCGTGAGACACCACGTTTTTAGTTCCTATTCTTGCATGTCAGACAGAATTTGTGTGCACGTCAATAACAAAATGACACTTTTTTGAATCGAGTATCCAGTTGTTGTTTTTCTATGAATGGTTGGATGGACTACCGTAGTAGGCGTATTTGGACTGCGCTTTAGGCCCTGAGGCTTACAACCAAAATCCCTCCAAATATATGCAGCCAAGTTGTTCCTGAATCACCCCAAAAAACAACAACAACAACACATCATCTGAAACATGGGGCAGGACAGTGTCAAACTCCATATTTGCATATGTTAAACTAACGATTGAGCAGTTAAGCCTCGCTTATAGACATGAGCTGAAATCGTGACGAGCAAACCGACATCCTCCCAAACTGTAGGGGGCAGTGTATCAAAACCTCTACGTCTGCAGACACTAAATAAACCGGCCTTCACGTACCCGTCTCTTCATTTATTTCCACCCTTCCGCTGATAAATGTTTGTGATACATCAAATCTTCGGTCAATCCGGCTGTCTCTGTGTTGGTTCATTGAGGAGTCGGACAGATGCCTGCACTTCCTCACTTCTGCCACTAGCGGCTCATCCAAGTTCTCCATTTGCTGTTATCGGATGTTCACAGACGGGGGGAAAAACGCGCCTGACGGAACCCCACGAAGTGACGTATCTGATGAGGCGACGCCCTCGTTTAGCCGTCAACATCCTACAAGCGTTGGAGACGTCGCATGAAAAGAAAGAGGCATTGCTTTCTTCCTCCTTCTTCAGCCTGTTTCCGCTAAATATTCACAGTTTTATTTTTTCATCACACACAATCTCAGGTTAAAGAAAGTTGAAAAACTATGGGTTGCATAGTTTTTTTTGAAGCGGCACCAATCAGTGGCTCTTTCACTGAGAGTGTTAGTCGTCGTGTCTTTGATCCGGTCCAAACAGTCTTGTGCGTCACGCTGTGGAGCAGCTTTTGATCAGCGTCTAAATGTCAGCTCCTCGTCTCATTAAGTGCACCCCTGCATCTTTATATCCGGACTCCTCACCATGTCTGCCTCTGCCGCGTGCTAACAAGAAGGTGGCATTTTTAGATATAGTTCATAAGGTGTTGAGAGTAAAGCAGCACCACCGGACGGATTCACAACATTTATTTTATCCAATTATTAACCATCTGTCGGTGTGTTGGCTCGGCCTCCCACCGCCCGCAGAGGCGCTTTGATAGGCCTGAGCCCTGATTTATGATGAGTCTGAGTCCTCTGATGGTTTCATTCTGTCTCAGTTGATCCTTGAAGCTTGCCGAAGGCTCAGATGCTTCTGATTGAGACCTTCGACCTTTCTTTTTTGGAACAAAGTGAATAAAAGACCACGTTCAATTTGACTTTAATTAAAAAATATGCCTCCGTCTGCCTCCGCTGTCAACATGCCAGTGTTGAGGTGAATTTGTTTAGCTGCGAGTGAGTCGAGGTGGCAGATGAGCTCAGAGTAGATAAAGCAGAAGACGGGATGTGGTTTTTGGGGCGTAATGCCAAGAAGAATTCCTGCAGTTTGTCTCCGAACACTCGTGCATGTGAGGAAGTCGGTAGCTTAATTGGTGCATCGCTAAGCAAATGGCATTACAGCCGGACAGCATAGGCCGACATACAGAAAGTGTTTAATCTGTAGCTGTGAGCGACGCCTGCAGGTGTCAGAATAATGCACAACAATAAGCAGAGGAGGAAATCCCTGCCGCAAACATGTTTAAGGTATCAAGGCAACAAGAATAGTTGAAGAATGTTCCCTCACGTGAACGTTTTCAACAATATGCTTGTTTGTTTTGTCTGTTATGCATTAATAACATCTGACGAGAAGACAAGAAGAGTTTTATGGCAGCAATGTCCCGTTTAAAAAAACTAGTGGAAGGAAAACCTTCCTACTTTGTCTGTTTGCGTCTGTAGATTTCTCCTAAATTCACCAAACGTTACCATTGGAGGATGCCTCATTTGCATATTTAAAGATAACATTCCAGAAAGATGTCATGGTGATATCTAGTTCATTTGTTTTACCGGATTCCCTTCAAAATGTATATATACATTTACAAAACATCTCTTTTAAAGGCTGTTTTCTCTCAATGAGTTTTTTCTCAGAGATCTCCACTTCACAGCTCGTACAGACGCCAAACTGTCCACTTTCATTCCTCTCTATCTTCTGAAGGTTTTGACCCCCCCGCTGAGTCGATTAGTCCACTGAGATTTCTGTCCTCGGTTAGTCGTTTATTCACGTTTTCTTTTCATGCTGAATGATGTCAAAGAAGCTCATCTCTGTTAAACACACGCTTTAGAGCGGTGCTTTAGTGTGACTTGTCGATTAAAGGTTGATTAGTCGACTAAGTCGTACAAGTCGACTAAGAACGTCTTTGGTCAAGGACAGCCCAAACCAGCAGCACAAACGTTTAGGATGTCTTTCGGTCATTTGGATGCCCAAAAGTCCAACGGTCACGCTCGGCTGTTGGACCATGTGCAGCACACCTCAGGACATGAATATTCTGTGCATGGGTTCAAAGGTCCATGCAGACTTAAGTCAAGAACTTAGATTGGAGTGCAGCCAGTAGTGCGTGTAAACAGGAGGGGGGGGGGGGTGTTTGGTTGGTTGGGGACTATGGGAGTTGGAAGGGAGTTCAGTGTGCGTGTCGGTCGCAAAGCTTCATATGTGCACAGCCCGGCAGAGTGTTAGTGGAGAGGCCAGAGCGAGGTGCAGCAGTGAAGGCCCGACCGAGACCTGGAACAAATTCCTCTGGATCTCTGTGAGAGGTGTCTCTGTCTGCACACAGGTGCACAGTAGCAGCATTTTGATTTATTCTGCTGCCCCTCTAAAGGCTGAGCGTGACCGTTGGTCATCAGTTCAGCCAACGCTCCTTCCGTCTCCTCGGATGTCGCAGCGAAGCGACCCGAGCGCCGCGCGGCCCAGATGAGCAGGTCGTGCATATTTTGTGTTTTGCATTCAAATCCTCGATGAATCAAAGAGATGTCACAAGGCCGAGGCTTCATTTGCATTCTGACTTCATTAGCATTTTGTAAGAGCTGTACACATTCGTAGTAGTTGTGTAATATTAATTGGCTTATGAATTCTACATTGTATCAAAGCTGTCGAGAGACAATAACGATTACATTCTGATTACTGTCGTAAACTATCATATTAACATTTTATTGTTGCGCACATTATAACATCATATATTCTATATTAAGTCTCTGTTCATGATTACCAAATTAATTTCAAAACATCTACAAACATTACATGAAACTTTGTAAAAGCATCCAGATAATGTCCATAGACAGTCAACAAACTAATCATTAACCATTAATAAAGTCTTAACCAGTGTTCTAAATAATGTTAATAACGTGGATATCATTAAACAATGTTCACGCTGAATATAAAATGTCATAATGTGCGCAACACGAATCCCTTCATTGTGTGTTGACAGTATAATCAACTCGAGCACTAACGATGGTTATTATAAAGCCTTGCCTGCAGTGCTACACGTCGGTCGCTACCACGCGTTTAGATCAATCAGTTTGTTTGTTCATCATCTTCATCATCATCATCTCGCACAGCGGGATCCTTTAAGACGTCCCGCCCTAAACTACGGGCATGGCTGGCCTCGCATTGCAGGAAATCTGACGGCGGCAGGTAGCGATCACGGAGCAATTCCCCTCCCTAACGATGTGGAGCTTTCTCATCGCCGCCTGCTGCTGTCGGGGAACCGGCTGGTAATTGCAGACGGATTGTACGTTGCAGGTAAACAACAGAAAACAACATGGAGCAAGGTCACAGGGAGAGACTTTCATACATTCAAACAGGCAATTAGTACATAGAGACAATCTTGAATAAATGACTAAATATCTCATTAGCATGTCTCTTCATCTATTTAACGCGTCTGTTTCGGGTGTCGGTGTGTTGTCTGTTCACTCCCAATGAATCCTTGCTGCATACATCTACAGCAGCTCAGTGGAACCATCATCGTGATGTGTGACCTTGTCATCATGATCTGCCGGTGCTGAATGGATCACGGTTGATAAGGGAAAGCGTGTGAAAGAAGTCTGATGGCCAGAGTTCTCCGTACGGAGCGGCGTGGTTCCACACACTCATTGTCCGGGTGTTGTGTTGCAGGCCGGGATGATCCGCACCGACGCAGACGAGTACTTCATCGAGCCGCTGGAGCGAGGCACTCAGGAGCTGGAGCACCAGGGCCGGGTCCACGTGGTCTACCGCCGGTCCGCTCTGCTGCAGACCCCCTCCAACACCTCTGGGGACTACCAGCTACCAGGTAGGACCCACAACCACCAGGTTTCACTGCTACCGGGGCTGATAGGACTACTACTACTGCTACTATTGCTGGGACTATGATGACACTACCAGCTTATATGCTGTATGTTATGCTTTCAATTTGCAGATGAAGTAAGGTCTGTAGTAAGGATTCTACAGTCAGTCAATTATTATTTGTATGAATAATCAATACTTAATTTGACGATATGCCTTCACAACCATGAACAAAACAAAAGAAAACAAACAGCTGAAGATCAGGAAATGTGTATATATATATATGTGTAATGAATGAATCCCTTGAGGGCGGGTGAAGCCACATAAACCTGAAAGGAGTGTCTCCACCCGTATGGGCCGCACACCGGACAACAACAAGCGCTCCTCTTCTTCCACCCCCATAGGAAACAAAAAACGTCCCGTTAGTGTCTCAAGCCAGTTTCCGTTGCATCTACAGCTAACCTCTATACGCATGACAGGAGGACGCCGGGAGGCTTTTGAGGAAAAGGTGTTTTTTTGGGGGTCATTTTTCCTATTTTTAGGAATGGCAAGGTGATATTAGTCTGGTCCCAGATCTGCTGTATGAAATACTGCCCACAATTGTTGACTGATTCAGAATCCAGCTTTGGTGTTGATGGCTTTGTATACGAGATTAGGAATTGGGACATCATCTCCCTGTGCCAGAGCCAGAAAAATAGTTCCATTCATGAGAAATACCGTCTCAAAAATTGCCACAAAACATATTACAGAAATAACAACATCTGTAATTTGTTATGGAAAAACATGAACTGCTCCTATTGCAACCACTTCATCTGCTTCTGAGCGTAGACTTTGGTGACCAGATGTCCGGAATAAATCTGGACAAATAACGAGTCCTGCTTGTTCCAAAACGTTGACTAAACCCAGGTTTTGATTGGTTACGTCCTTACAGAACATGGAATACTGATCGTTGGACTGGATAATGTAGTGATTTGGTCAACACTGCACTGCAGCAAAACTGAATTTATGACTCATTAACTCATCAACAGATCATTGTTGCATCAGAGTACAAACAGGGATCAAAGATGAGCTGTTGGCTTTGAGCTTGAGCTGCACTTGTCCTTTTTTTCCTCGTCCCTAAGATCCTTCTTTGAGAATACAGCTAAGCCGTGACGCCTGTTTATTGAATGTACAATGATTGGACCTTGTTTGCGTCGGTCCTGCATCAGAATGCGTTTGGTGGAACATTGTTTTGGTGTCGCCGAGACCATTTATGACCATTCAATCACATCTCACGTCCTCCATCAGCCAATAGGATTGATTCAAGAGAATGTCCTTCCACACTTGAAAACTGATCCAGTTCCATTTGCTAACAGGACCCAGTTAAAAGGTTTTATTTAAATTTTTTGGTCTCACAAATTGCTGCTGCTGCTGTTATTATTGTGAATTGTAATAGCCTTCACTGCTTGCTCTAAATAAATCATCTTGTCATATGTTTATACCAAACGAATGCCGCTGCGGAAGGAAACATGTGGAGTGTGAAGGACATCTGTGCCAATTTAGCACGTCTTCCTGCATCACTTTGTGTTTAGGAGCAAGTGTTTTATCAACCATAAGGAGTCGTCAAACTGGAAATATATTCGTATGTAAAGGTCTCATGTCAGAAACATTAAGTGGGACATTTCCTTTGTGTGTGTGTGTGTGTGTGTGTGTGTGTGTGTGTGTGTGTGTGTGTGTGTGTGTGTGTGTGTGTGAGAGAGGTTTGGCCTGATTGCTGTTGTGGAAACCTTTTTCACGCCATTGCTGCGTTCTCAGGCAACGAGCCGCTCTATTTACGACTCAAAAACTACACCTTGGTTTCTATTTCTTTTCCCACCACAAGCTGTG
The DNA here is from genome assembly GCA_028022725.1 of Lycodopsis pacificus. Classification (NCBI taxonomy): domain Eukaryota; kingdom Metazoa; phylum Chordata; class Actinopteri; order Perciformes; family Zoarcidae; genus Lycodopsis; species Lycodopsis pacificus. The sequence goes on along the minus strand of CM051692.1, from coordinate 13,129,921 downwards.
AAAATTGCTATTCGGATATTTATTGGCTTTGCACTTTCAAGCAATCCCAAAGAGATTTTTGTGTGGAAGCTGGCAGTAGTTATAATCACATTAAATATATATATATATATATGGTGACGAGATGAGCTTTTTATATATATTGAAATTGATATTTCATGTCAATTCAAACCAGATTTATTTTTAGTTTAGAGATTATGAATTAAATTTAGTTTCATACTTGTTGTCATTATTATCTACTTCAAGATCTTCCTCGTTGCCAGTGTTTTGGTACATTTTGTAAAAAGAATAAGTTTAAGGAAATCTTAAGTAAAGAGGTGAAAATTACACATCAAAGTATGGTTTACATTTTGTATTACCTTGTCATTTGCAAGTGCCCTCATCATGTGTTGATTGTAAAAATAAATGGAAAAACTATGAAACTAAAAGTGGTTGAAATGTCACACTCGTCGGCTCTGTCGGCCGTTCGTGATCATGTCACTGGGAAGGCGAGCTCCTTGGTCAACAGCAGTCTGCAGGAGAGCTCAGGAATCCTAAACTGTGGTGGAAATAAAGACAAAAAGCAGACGATCTCGTGCTCTGAGAATGCTTTTTGGGAAAACAGGATTCTTGGTGACGCTGCACTGATCGCAGGAGCTCGTCTGTGTGTCCAGTGTGTCGTCAAACTATTTTTTTTTTATAACAGCCGCGATCAGGAAGCTGCAATGTGGAGATGCTTTCCATCCTCCTAAGTGACAGGAAGGGGATACGCCAATCGCTGTCAACGTATGGTCGTGTCCACACATGAAGGAACAGATAAACATGTTTCATCTCTTTCCTTGGTGGAAGGATGGACTCCCCCGCTGTTCTTCTTCTCTCATGTCTCCGTCATGAAGCGCCACAGAACTGCAGGGGGGGTAAAAGCAATGAGGCGCACAGTGATTCATGAACTGATGACCGCTGAAGAGTGTTTACTCTGTTGCGGCCTACAACGCAACACGCTGCCAGGGGAACATCAGGTTCCACTTTCTGACGATTTATGTTCTGCTGCTGCTACATTTCCTCTGAAGAATCGATTCCACTCAACAGCTGGTGTGCTGGTGTGTAAAGCTGCTGTGTGGTAGGTGCAGGTATGTTCTGCTGCAGTCACCTGGTTGCTGATGTGTGAGAGTGAAAGGACGTGTTTGTTTGCACGTTTTTATAAAAGGAAAGATCAGAAGGTGAAAAGGTAAATAGAAAAACAATACATGTGCAGCTGACGAAGAAGTTGATTTTTCTTAGCTTTCGCACCGTGAATAAAGGAATAAAGGCAGCAACCAATCACGTGTGTGGAACAGATATATTCACTATGTACACTTTAGGGTACAACAACACGGAGGATCCTTAATTTCAATCAAGGCGGCAAACTTCATTACTCCTTTCAACCTTGAGAAAGGCTGCGCAGACCAGATCCACTCCTTCCATTCTTACCTTTCACAATAAAAGCTCGAGACATGTACACTGCGTGCCTGAAGGAACTTGAATTCACTCAAGAGCATTTTGCTAAAAGGAGAATATCGTACAGTAGCTTAGGCTAAACACCAGTTTACCTCAGACAGACTGCCAGACGCTGCTCCGGGTCAATAGGATCCTGGTATGTTGTTTTGAAAGGGAATGTTCATTCTACTCCTATTCTATTCAGTTCAGTACCCTCTCCTCATTTTAAGGCAACCTGTTGCTTCCAATGGCAGCTTTACCTTTAGGATTCTCTCTCTCTGTTCTCTCTCTCTCTCTCTCTCTCTCTCTCTCTCTCTCTCTCTCTCTCTCTCTCTCTCTCTCTCTCTCTCTCTCTAATAAAGGGTTAACAGTAACTAGGTTCCACTCTCCCTGTGGATCTTTTCTATAACAAGCACAGCTGTGATGCCTCTGAGCAAGGGACATCCGACCTTTTGAGGAGCTGCTCTACTTCACTTTAAATAATTGAATGCTAGACTTTATCTTTCACATTGATCATACGCCAGACGAGCCAGGCTGTGATGTTGCTGCATTCAATGCTGGTGATATCGAATAGTTTCTGTGCAGTTAGAACGAACATCCACTTTAAAGGGGCTTCACGGGAGCAAAGAGGGAGGCTGATCTCAGCGGTACTGCGTGGTTCAGGCGCTGTGTTTGTTTCAGCACCTCTTATTTCTGGCCTGAGAGTCTCATTAAGAGCAGCTGGTGGGATTAAGAGCAGCTGGGTGTGAAAACAACGATGCTGAGGGACCTCAGAGGCTGGCAATCGGCCTCCCAGTGGCGAGGAGCTCTTCAACTAACAATGCTTGAGCATAGACAGATGGCTAGAAGAATATCGACACTTTAAACTAAGTTTGTGATCAAATTAGAGATGCACCAATTGACACGTTCTTGTCCGAATCCTGGTTGATGACCTTTAATGCCTCCCCAGTCGATGGTCTGATGCTCACAGATGGCTGATGATATCTGCTGTCGGTGCTATTTCTTTCTCTCTCTCTCGTCCAGAGGCCCTTGACGTTTCACCGATGTAGTTATCATCACAGCTGTTGCAAAAGATGTGACATAGGGGGGCAAATGAACCCTAACTCGAGAATATTTCATCACAGATATGTGTTTCCATGGTCAAGAATGAATCCTTGCGCTTCAGAAGTATGTCACGTATCACTCATGGGATTACTGAGCAGGTTTCTCATCAGCTTTTTTATAAACTGGCTGCAGGGATTTACTCCCATTAAGCCACAAGAGCATTATTGAGGTTCAGCACAGACAATAAGGTTGTCTTCAGACAGACATTAGCTCTGTTTGAAAAAAGAAAGAAAGCCCCCACAGTGTTATCCTGGTGCAGGCTGGTCTCATCCAGCAATACAAAAAAGAATGGGCCGTGAATTGTAGATATCGTACAAAATGTTTTCATACGTTTTATTCACGTAATCCTGAAAGACGAATAACAACACTAAATCTCACACTGGAGGTCGGGGAGGAGGATGGGTCCAACAAACAGCGATCTTTGAGCCAGGAGACCGCAGTTCATTCCCCATCTTGATGTTTTGGTCACTTAACTTCCACGGTTCTTTAAATCAAAACGATGATCTATTCCTAAACCTAGCTAAGTGTTCTGTGAAGACAGAAGTTTATTTTGAAAAGGCTGTAACGAGCGGAAGCTGACGCGTGTTGATGACGAGAACTGAGGAGCAACTTTCCGTAGGATATCATACGAACCGTTATATGAGGATACGTTGACTGCATTTTTGCCGCAACACACAAGGCAACGTCACCCAGCAACGGGGCTGCATTGGTCCAATCAGGCTCACTTTCCTGTAGATGTTCTAATGTAAACTGTAGTTATTCAAGTTATTCAACCCTTCTTCAAAGGTGACAAAACTCATCTCGTCACCAGGCTCACTGTTCGTAGCAGCGGGGCTTTCAGTTGTATTCAATAGTCTTCATCAGCAGGTGGAGCTGTCATGGAAATGTAGATGTTTTAAGTTAAACTTCTTTGAAAGACTTCTTGTCCATGTTGGTTTAAAAGTTGGGGTTAAAAGATAGTTCTTGATCTTAGAAGCTGCAGTCCAGCAATCACAACTGTTGTTTCCACGGTCAAGACGGAACTCTCACCTTCCTTCTTTGACATGCCTTCAAACTCACAGAAACCTCAACAACTTCGCCTTCCTGCGTCAACTTTCACCAGTTCATCTTTGTACTTGATGCAACAAAAGCCCTTCAATGCGTTTCTGTAATGCAAGGATCAGCCGGTGTTCCAGTTCATCCCACAGATGTCGGAATGGGCTTGAGGTCTGGGCTCAGACCAGTCAAGTGGGAAAAACAATTGGTTATGACCTGGCTCTGTGCTCCGGGGGTGTAAGGGTTTACAACACTGTGGAACTTACTTTCAGCCACATACTGGACTCTTTTTGCGATGCTTTTGATTTGGGTTGACTTTCGCTTTTTGCTGATGATGCGGTTGTATTCTCAGCTTTTGTTAAGGTCGCCAACGACTGTGGGAATTCTGCCTGTTGCAGCCTCGCCTATAACAAAAGATGATCCCGCCGCTCGTGGATCAGGATTCTGAGTAAATAATACTCAACGTCTTTGCTTAATTTCTCAGTTTTAACAATTGGGTTGGTAGAAACGGGATTCTGCCGACACCCCTGCAAGTAAAACAGCCCGTGAGCATTTTCTGTTTTTCTATCAAACAAATTTCTGTGACGCGAGCTGCCAGAGAAAGCAAACAAGAGCGAGAGGATTACACACTGAAAGGTGCTCATAATCATCATTGTTTCTTTACAGAGCTCCGCTGGATCAACAGCTTGATTCATGGAAGAGAGTTTTATCTGAAAACAACTCATAAAACCTAATCAGTAGGGACTCTTTTTTTCTTTTTGTTTCCTCTTCAGGTATTTTTTAAAAACGTTGTCAAGCAATCCAATTCCATTAAATGTTGCTTAGTTATATATTGCCTTGTAGAAGTGAGTCTGCATGCAGTGGATCCTACACACAATGAAAACATTAAGTAATAAAGTTCAAGGTTTGAAGTTAGTCTTTGAGTTTTTTGCCCGTGTGCCAACAGGTTTTTCAATACAGTGTGAATCTATATATGAATGGATAGATGAGAGTGCCGAGAACCATGTTGAAGTACTGAGAATATCAAACCCGTGTATTCATAGTGCACTTCACACTTCACAACAAGTGGTTGCCAGTTCGTTGCACAACCTGCATATTTCATGGTCTGGTGGAGTGAGACTCAGACAGACGGTCGATGCAAGTGATTCATCTCTCATGGTCGAGTGATGAAGTCAAAGCTATAGATGTATGAACATGTTACTTCATCTCTGGTGGTCATAGGCTAAGTTTAAGTTTTATATAGCGAGCTAGTTTAAGGTTTAGCTTGGCGTCTCCCGGCGGTGCGGCGTTGGCGAAGCTCTGGTAGCTCTGGCCGGAGGAGGAGACGAAGCTCCGACTGCAGGTCGAAGGTGTCCACGGTCCACGGTGGACCGGTCTCTATGCTGGAGGATCTGGGTCTGTCCACGGTGGACCGGTCTCTATGCTGGAGGATCTGGGTCTGTCCACGGTGGACCGGTCTCTATGCTGGAGGATCTAGGTCTGTCCACGGTGGACTGGTCTCTGCTGGAGGATCTGGGTCTGTAAAGAACACTGGGTACACACGTGTTTTTCGACATTTCCTTTTTGGCAAACTCACACCACACAGATAAAAACCACTGGTTTGATAAAGAAAGAAGAAAGAACAAAACAACATAATAATTCTCCGATAAGGTTTTAAGTTGTAAGTCTTCTATTCTATGATTTCCCCCTGGATTTATGCACAACGAACGGCAGAGCTATTGATATCTCCAGAGAGTGTGAGTCACGTTGAAACTAAAAATATGTCTACCGTCTCTGTATGTGAGTTATCTGTGAGTTATGACTCTGTAATAAAGAGTGGATTTTAGTTGGCAAAAGTTGCATCCATCTGTCTTTGAGCTTGAGTGCTAAAAAACCCCAGAAAGATAATATACAATCCATGACAACAGGGCAAACTATCTGCTCATAACAAAAGCAATAATAATGATAAAACAGATACGACGTATGAAATAAAAGTGTGCTAGCATTAATAAAAAGCTTTTTTTAAGATACCTTTTGAGAAGTGATTTAAAAATGATTCTGCAAGCCTCAGATATCCAGGCTCATGTTCTCATGAAGATGATACGATCAGAAGCTCCAGAACAGCTACTAGGACCTTGTGGTGAACTCGTTTGCTCAACCAAAGGAAAGTAGTGTTTGTAGATCAATTGCAAAAGGAAACCACATCACAGGCTTTTGTATTCAGAGATAACAGGAATCCTTCTCTCCCTCCGTGTGAATCCTCCTGACAGCTCGGAGAAACGCTCAAACTTTAGAAATTAAATGCTCGCTGTGAGAAAACGAGTTTCTCACGTACAAGCGAATAGAAAACGTGTCCGGAATCAATAAGGGAACACGGGTGTGATTGGGTTGGTGATACGTTGACATGTGTGCTTGGTCAGCGTCGCCCCACCTCTTTCTGTTATTGTGGAGGGGCAGAAGACGTCTCCGGGGGTCCAGGTTTTCAGGTTTATGCCGCAAGTCCTTGTTGCTCCTGGGAAGCTCCGGTAATTTCCCTAAACCTCAATGTGTTTGGAAAATAGACGGTTTAGATTCGATCAATTCCTCCGGTTGCTTGAAGAGAGAGACGGCCTCGTTGTTGGTGCTCATCCAGCCGGGGGAGGAGACCTCACCCTGTTGTCATGTATCTACAGACATTGACGATCATAATGAACTCATGCTTTTTGTTTTTTAGAGACATCATTATAGAGTAAGACAGTTTATGTGACACGACCAAGGAAATTACATAATTTTTGCATATTTTTGTTCTACAGTTCTATGATAGCCTACTGTCTGTTTATTATGGCTCAGAAGTCTCTCCTACTTGGGCTTACATTATTTTACATTACATTATCTTAATTGCAGCAATATAGTATATATAATAATGCGAAAAATGCTATTTATTTAAAACATCAAAGTTAAGATGAAATGAAAAATGCATTTGAGATCACATCCACCTATTTAATAATTTTTGCAATGAAATTTACAAAACAAATATATATTTCTTCCTATTTTCAAATCAAAATCCAATAATCTTTTCTTACTGTAAAACGATTTATGATGTGAGTTTAAGTGCGCTTGAAACAACCAATAATATCATAACATCAATCAATCAATCTGCAATTTGATGTTTTTTTATGGATTAAAAACCCAAGCCAATAATTTTTTTAAATTATTGGCGATACATTTCCAGTCAGTCAACTAATTAATTGATAACGGTTCCAGCTCTAATATTATAGAGAGGTTTAGACGGCGGGAGACAGTGACGAAGAGAACTATACGGTAAAAGGAAAGCGGTGATTTGCAGTTGTCACATAGACGTAAAGCGTGTGGAGGAATTTGGTGAGCCAGCAGGAATGAAAAACGTTTGAGGGATGGACAGAAACAACAACAACAGAGAATAGTTTGAATCTCCTAATCCTGCCAGAATTTCCCTCCAAAAAATGTGATCATGCAGGAGAGGAGAGCGAGTCAAATGAAGATCAGCGAGTGTAAATGCCAATAAAAGACAGACTGGAGTCAGATGTCTTCATGGCTGATGAGCCTCTTACCGCTGTGATTATTAATCAAATCACTACTACAGCAGACAGCTCTCCAGTGCAGCAGAAGCCGAGGCAAATCTAAGCACTGATTAGTGCCGATTAAATATTAAACCTCGCTATTTTCCCCTATTAGACCGACGTATCGTGGCACAGTCCACAGGCATGGTTAGCAAATGTGTTGCAGAGCACATTCCAGTGACAGATTTTGCGGTTGGGTCAAGTAATTACTTCATGTATTGTAGTCTGGTTCCTCTTGAATTGTGGGTAGTCTGAGCAGAGGGAAATTAATGACATTTGCTGTCAGTGTGTGCGACGTAAAGTAGGGCGCCGTTTAAAACGCGAGCATGTGGGAGCTCAGCAAACCTCGCCTCGGATGAAAAGGTCTTTTGCAAGGTGCGCCGGCACTTTCTCTCTCTTTTCCTTCCCTCTCCTCCTCACTTCAAATGCAGATGCTGTGCTCTGTCGTGAAAGGATCAGAGCAGGCATTCCTCCTCTTCGAGGCTCAGGCTTCCTTTGATTTCCAGGAGAAAGAAAAAAGCTCCAGAAAAGCTTCCAGAGGTCTGCGTCAACCCCACTTATGTAGGTGTAAGAGGATTTCTGTTTCCAGGTGAAAATGGAACATTTTGTCACTGTCATGACTCTGTGATACAGAGTCATGACAGTGACAAAATAAGATAAAAGATGGATTAAAGACGAGCTCTTCAGTGAACTCATGGGGGTCAGACGTTTTATCCTGCTGGAGGGATGAACACTGTTTCTCTTTCTAAGTTGCCTTTGAGCGAGGCATGTCACTCCAGCTGGTCATGAGTTGGTTTCAGTATCCTCAGTAATGCCATGCTTATGTTAATGTATGATTTATTATAGATACCAAAATCAAAGACTTTCTGGTAACATCAAAGTCATTGCTGAACAATCCTGAAGCTAATAAACCCACAAAACCTCCAACAACCTTCGTTATCTTTCCCTTCTGATGCTCCTTTAAAAAAATGAAAAAAGACACAGCAGCATAAAGGTTTTACACATAAAGCACAAATTACGAGTAATAAACAAAACAACGATAAGTGAATAAGCTTACTATTGACTGCTAACGTTAGCTTAACACAAACCATGAAGTGTACGTTACCTAATAGTTATTTGTACATCTCCATGAAGGAAAATAAACTGGTTTGTGTACGTTTATGGTAACTACGGTTGGTAAAACCAGTGTATCCAGCAAAAGTCACCGCAATGAGAAAAAAACGTGAATTATGTCGGGCATCTTGTCTGCTCTGATTTTAATTTCCAGATGTTTGTGGCGCTCCTATAAAATCTGGAGGCGCTTCACTCTCGTTGAAAACAATGCTATAACGTGACAATGTTGTAACATTACAATGCTATAACATTACAATGTTATAACATTACAATGTTGTAACGTTACAATGTTATAACGTTACAATGTTGTAACGTTACAATGTTATAATGTTACAATGTTATAACATTACAATGTTATAACGTTACAATGTTATAACATTACAATGCTATTACATTACAATGTTGTAACGTTACAATGCTGTAACGTTACAATGTTATAACGTTACAATGTTATAACGTTACAATGTTGTAACGTTACATCAAACAAGCGCGATGGATCCAACCGAGGACGACCCGCACTCGCCCGTTTGAATAATCTCCTCACCCAGTGGTGTATAAAGTACTCAAAAGCCATACTTGAGTAAAAGTAAAGATACCTTACTGGAAAACTACTCCAGTAAAAGTAAAAAGTCACCTATTAGAATACTACTTGAGTAAAAGTCTTAAAGTATCTGATATTTATTGTACTTAAGTACAAAAGTAATTTTCTGATATTAAATACATCATAACCTGAACATTAAATGAACATCATAACCTGTTCATTGAAAGTAAAAGTACAAGTAAATGCTGTTAATAAAAAAGCAAAGGGTCAGAATTTTGAGAATTATGAAGTTTATTCTTTTTAGTGCTGTGGCACCATGACCAATGACATGGAGCTGTGTTGAACATAATTGGGTTGGCTGTGATCTATCCAGGAGCAACAATGTTCAACATAATATATTGTACACAAGTATACTTTTGCATCTACTATGAACGTATCATCATAATTCTCCGAAAAGCAATATGACACTATGAAGGAGTTGTAACAGTGCGTTTATAAGTATGCTCATTCCGACTAGAGGATGTAGAGGACAAATGCATAATATTGTGTTCAGCAAAACATATCCACTTGATGCATCAGGTCAGTGTTTAGAGAAAGGACACCTGCCTTGTAAACTCCTGTGGGCCTGATTTGAACACAATAGACAAAGGTTTTGCTCAAGCTGAATCTGCAATTGGGCGACTGCTACCATCATAACTCCATCTGATCATCCACAACATGACTCAAATATCAAAACATGATCAATACTAAAGCAGCACCGAAAGTAACCCAGTCATTACTTGAAACTGAAAAATGTCCTGTTCATCTTCAAAAGGAGTTGGTTTTCAAAATTGCGAGAATTCAGTCTCGCTCTTCTTGGGCTGAAGACTAGTCCTGCGATGCTAAATAGCCTTTCACAGGCCGCTGAGGCAGGTAGAGGTGTGTTCAGCGTCACAGACAGCTTGCGCACAGCTGGGAAGAATTTCCCTAATGCTAACGCTAATGCTAACGCTAATGCTGCGTTCTCTCGGCTCCCGTCAATCCTATGGTGTCACAACTGTCAACACTTCCTCAGCTCACTAACTCGCTAGCGATCCACGGGTGTTGGTCTTCGTCACCACCGTAGTTTGTTGCGGGAGTAGCAGGTGCTTCCATTTCTGCTTCCATCATGAAATCAGTCATCGTAGAGTGGAATTCTACTCATGTAGTCGCCCGCTAGCTTATAGCATGTAGCATCCTGGGAATCAAAACACCGCAGCTTTGAGAGCTGTTTGCAATTGCGCATTAACGTGATTAACCAATGATTTAACTTGCTGCTAGCACCACTGATTCACCAAACCTGCTGCTTGCAGTCTCTGTTCCACCACAGTCCCCGACGCTGCTCTCATGATTCATTTTTTTCTCAAGATAGATTTGATTTTGTAGCGAGTAACGAAGGTTTCAGGGGAAATGTATCGGAGTAAAAGTATCAGTTTTCTTTGCAAAATGTAGTGAAGTAAAAGTAAAAGTCAACAGAAATACAAGTAGTAAAGTAAAGTACAGATACCCAAAAAAACTACTTAAGTACAGTAAGTAAGTATTTCTACTTCGTTACTATACACCACTGTCCTCACCAAAGCATCATCTAACAGCCGGCAGCAGGTAGTCCGTCAGCGGAGGGCTGATGCTGTGCCGGGGTTTGTTGGTGTGCGGCCATTTCTCCCGAGCTCGCCAGATGTTTTTCTGTTGTTTGTTTGTGCCTCGTTGGAGCCCTCGGCTCTGTATCACACCGTCCACAGCAGCTGGGTTTTGCAGCTCTTTCTTGCTGTGCAGTTGTCGTGAGTAGAGGCAAAAGAGCTTGTGAAGTAACTCACTGCTGCGCCCGCCGAGCTGTTTTTAATGAGTAGCTTGTGCTCTGATGTCTTGTTGTATCAGTAAATGAATATTCAGAAGGAGCTCATGGCTTTTCTTATTTCCCCCTCAGTGGTGTTGTATTCTGACTTCCTTCTACAGCTACCTGCTACTAGAAACATTAAAGAACACACATCTGCACTTTTCTCTTCCCTCCTTCAAACATGATGGAGCTCGAAGAACTCGTAAAAACAATGGCACATCCCCATCTGATTTCTATTGTCGGGACGTGAGGCGGGTGCTTTGAATTACAGGATGTGGATGTGAGAAGTGTTTTTTAATGATAGGCAACATTATCTATACAGCACCTTTCAGCAACAAGGCAATTCAAGGACATTTAAATACAATAAAAGAAAACGCTGTTAAAAATCTAAGATAATATAAAACAAACAACAGGAAAAGCAATTAACCTTTATTGTTGTGGCAACATTAAAGGTTATCAGGTGTTTGCTTCCTCTCATGTCCCATCGCTGCCTGTTATTAAAGGACCCACGATCAATTAAAAGAAATAATCTTTATGGGTCCAACATCTCTCTACTAAATGTCACTGTTTGTCACTTTTTAATTTGCACTCTAGATGTCACAGCCATTATGAGCAGCTACTCGACTTGATTGACGACAAGTCGTTTTTAATTAAGAAATGTAATGTGCCTCAGTCGATAAGGCAAACAGAAAGATAGCGGGAGAGTGTTGAACATTTCTGAAATGTTGAGTACTTTTTCAAAGAGTGAAATGTTAGAGTCCAAAACACAGATTTTCTTGCAGTGTAAAAACTACACTTTTACTTTTGTTTGGTCCATGACTTCCTTATATATTGTTGTGTATGTGGCCCACAATCAAACAGAGTTTGGCCACTGCTCTAATGTGTTGCAAACAGAAGTAATTTTAGTCAGAGGTGAGTGTGAACGCTCCCCTCGGGAGTGTGTGTGTGTGTGTGTGTGTGTGTGCACAGAAGCACATTTTCAACACTCAAAGTTAATGCTCCGTAGATCCAAAGATAAAAGCACATGCTGAACACAGACGTGGCCTCCCTCTTCAGTTCCACCAGCAGAGTCAATAACTCCTCACTGAAGCCCATCTCGTGCTCCACCTGACACTTGTTCCCTATTTGCATGACGTAGCGGCACATTGGGAAGATATTATCCACATTGCCTCGCGTCTCCAGAAGTACGAGACCCTGAATGCGCCTGATGATGAGTTCTTTCCATCTGAAACCTGGTGATAATTACCGACCCCGGCCCGAGCCAAGGATCTGGAAGCAGGGTGGAAAAGATCCTTGGAAGCACTGACCAGTATTTTTGAATCAAGAACCGCTTGTGTTGTGTTCTCCCCTGACTCGCTGTGAATCATCCAGGCGAATTCCAAAAGTCACATGGCAGCTTGGGAGCTGCTCATGAGCGACTCTTTCTTCTCTCCGTCCAGTCCGCCTGCTGGCTGCAGCCAAAATACCTCAAACTCGTGTTGCTTGTTGTGATACTACGTCCACTACTATGTGTCCTTTAGAGAGCAACACCCAAAGGATGGATTGCAGCTGTTTGTGGGACGCAGAGAGATATTTGTGTTCTGGACTTTCCCCGGTATTGCAACACTTTTACTTTTCATCGCCTAACTCAAATGTCTTTTCATTGTGTAAGAATGTGAGCGCTGCAATAACACTGCCCACATGTCTGGAGATGTCACCACGCTCATCTAAGAAATAGCCCAGAACTCGGACTGTTGTTGAAGAGCTGTTTAATCTCAATCCTCACGTACTTGTTGTGCTTTTACCACCTAACTGTAGCTCTTCCACACTAGGTGCCCAGGTTTTGGTTTAAAAAGGTTATGAATATATACACACACACACACACACATAGAGCTTCCCTGTTGTTGTCAAGCCTCCAGGAAGAGAGCCGGGCTTTGAAGCAAAATGGAATGGCGGAAAACGGTGGAATTAGGATTTCTGGGGTCGGTCATGTGATGCCATGGGGCCCAAAAAGACTTTTTCCCCCAAAAATAAATGTTTCTGAGATAAATCCACATCCCAGTGTGAACACTTGAAATAGCCCTTATTTAAATCATAAAGTCCTGAAAGTCTAATAGCGGAGCCCAGAGTTATTTTATAGAGTTTTTAGAGTTATGTGAATAAGAACGAGGCTGGATCGAGGGGCTCCATAATGCAGAAAGTCTCTGGAGGATCCCTTTATCTTCATCCGAATTCTCTCTTTGGAAGAAACGTTGGAAGTGTTTTTGCTCCTTGCACAACTGAGCAGTTGAGGAACTAACATTGCACCGCCTCCAACGCTGTACCCAGTTCTCTTTATACAGCCATGGTTGTTGGAGTTGTTCTACAGTTTACATTTTGAACATGTCCGATCCACACAACCTGGTTGATGCTTTTATTTGCGGTGCAAAAGTTTGTTTCTATCTTAAAGCTTGACGATCATTTACGTGGAAGCCACTATGGCCAGTTCCATCATTTGTTATTTTTAAATCACACTTCTGAAATCAAACTCTTGATTTTAATTTTAATTTTAAACCTGTAATCGTCATCGCTGAGGTGAAGTGTTTTTCAGAGGAAGCTCCTGCACCGTTCTGTTTCACTTCACTTGCATCAACCGCGCAAGAGACAAAAAACAATCAGGGAAATCAGCTGGTGATCATCTGGAACAACCTGCAGACTCAAAATCCTCCGAGCCATTCCAAAATATTTCGTCAGCTAGTTGGTCATTTTGTCTTTACTTTTACCGACGAAATCATGTTTTTGTCACCATTTAGATGAAGATTGTGCCTTTGAAATCAAGAATAGAAAAGGCTAGAAAGAATTCAGAAAGCAGTCGTCCATTAACTGTTATTCTGTCATGTAAAATGAAAACAAACGGGACCACAAACATTCATGGCCGAGATAAAAATAGGCTCCATTCACAATCTGACATCACCCAAAACCACCCATTTCCCCGTATGTGAGCGTCCCACATTCCTGTACTTTATCAGTTGTGTTGGGCCGGGAGAGAGTGGAAACAGCTTGTCACTTGATCTTTTGACGATGACATTGGGTTGTTTGTTCTTTGAGAGAGTGGAGAGAGAGAAAAAAAAAAAAGCGGATGCAGGTCACCAAAACATATTGAACTCTGTGAAAGGAAATACAGTGAGCGTTTCTTCCAAGAAGGCAGTTCGCGCCCCACCATGAATGAAGCCTAAGTTTAGCAGCATGTTGTAAGCGACCGACCCCAACAAGGCCCGCCGTTGTCTGCCTCGACGCTCCCTCTCCCTCTGCCTCTCGACTCGCACACAAGCACACTCCACACCAGTCTGACGGTCCGGCAACAGATAAGCACGCTGGCAACACAGACACGTTTTCATGTTGTGAGCAGAAAGCAGGTTCAAGTTAAATCTGCGACGCCCACGTCTATAATCATGATAACCATAAAGCTTTATGATCTGCTTATTGCACTTAAGAATTAAAGTCATAAGCACTCGTATGTATTCATGATGCTTTGTAACAACAATCATAACACATTTTATAGCATTGTATATGGAATCAAGTATCATAATACTTCATATTTTTTGCAAGGATCATATGTATTATGGTTCCCATAGCTGCAATACATTATAATATTTTTATAATGTATTATAATTACTGTTATAAAGCATTTTAATGTGTTTACAAGTTAATCAGTGTGGTAATTTTTTACTTTATGTAAATCTGCTTTATAATGTGTTATGTTTATGGGTGCCTAAAACTATAATACTACAATATTATAATGCATTATATGTTTGTTTATCATGCATTATAGACACGGGCGTCATAGAAAGTGTTACCATATTTGATCTCTTACTAAATCCGCTCACGTTTGTTCAGGTAAGAAGCTCCAGTTAGGATGTGTTTAGCATAGCTTAGCATAACAACTGGTAGCAGAGGGAAACGGCTAGCCTGGCTCTGTCCAAGTTAAAACAACATGCAAATCAAACTCTTCTAAATCTCACAGTTTCCCACGTTGTATCTTGTTCGTACATGAACATAGATGGAAGAACAAGACTTTGTGATTTTGCTCTCCACAAACAACAGAAACAAAGTACCGTGTGCAGCGTCTCAGGCTCTATTCCAGGTCGTCAGAGACCGTTTGTGAGCACGGGCTTTGATTCTGGCAGAGTTTGTCCTCCAAACACAAGTATATAACACAAAACTCTCAATCGATCACATGCAGGGAACCTTCAGGTGCTCTTGACGTTGAAAAGACGGCTCCGAAAAAAAGAAGAAAAAAAATCACTCCTTAGCAAAACAAAGAGAAACAGTTGAATAGTTTCAAACACAGAAACCAACAATCACAGCCCGTCTCAACAAAGACCTTTCTCTCCTTACTGATCCGCAAAATATATATATATTTTTCAAGTGTTTTGAGGCAAGTCAAAGTCAAGTAAAGTCTAATCTTTGAGGGTAAGTTCAAGTCAGGTTAGTCTTCACAAGCTCAATGAAATGTTCTGAGTCCTGACCGTTCAACTGGCTCATCCTTTGGACATATTTCTGTCAAAGCTGTTAAGATTATTCGTAGTGGTTTCTTGATTTCTTACAATTGTTTAAATCAAGTCCTTTTAACGTTCTGGGCTAATAACGGAGGGATGATCCTCGTTCATGACAACAAATTGGATCTTTTTTTGTATGTTTGGGCTTCGGTTCTATCTCATACTCACACCAACACTAAAATATAAGTTGCTCTCTTGATGACTTTACAAAGTCAAAAACATGACACTTGGATGTTAAATGTCAACTCAAGTCTGTAGGGAGTCGAGTCCAATCACGTCTCAAGGCGTAGTTTTGTGACTTCAGTCTTTCAAGTCCAGGTCTCAATTCTAAAGCTCGGGCCAACGTGACATACACGTACGAGTGTCGGTAACAATAATAAAAGGACACTTTCTTAAAGGTGCAGTGTGAAGGATTTGGCGTCATCTAGCGGTGAGGTGACACATGACAGCCGTGTAGAGCATCAGCTGCACATGTAGATATAAATGTTCTTTCTCAGATAACGAAAACTCAACGATTCTTATTTTAAGGTGATTATGCACTAAAGACACTTCATCATATTATATTCCATTTCTGACAAATGTCACACTGATCCTTTAATATCTTACTTACATTTTGTTAAAGCAAAACAAACAAACAAAGAAGTCCATGGTGACATCTCCAAATGTCTAGTTTAATCCGACTGTTTGTCCCGACCAGATCATTGATCATAGTAGATCAAGAAAAACAGGAAATATTCACAGATGAGAAGCTGAAACCCGTAAAGGATTTTAACCTTTTTGCTTTTTAAAAATGCCATTAATGATTAGTTGGTAGATGAACACATTAGGAACTAACACAATTGGAATGTGATTCAAGGCAAATGAAATCAATCAGGGAGTTCACATGAATAACAAGAATTCAGTGTCACTCACATCAAAAACTAACTGCTGAAAGCCTTCATGGCTCCATTAATATAAACTGATTATGTTTGAGTCGTGGTTCAGGCTTTGATTTTCAGATTTGCAAATAAATAGACTTTTGACACTTCCACTGCTCGATTTTCGGAGTATTAAAACCTCAAATAAGAATCCTGCATGCCAAAGGTCAACAATAAATTTAAAGAGAAGTTGGCCAGCAGTCCCGGTCAGCTGTCGTCAATAACCCCGATGAGTGACCGCTCTGGAATATCGCCACACGAATCCCTTGTTGTTGCTTGTCATTATTATAGGTAACTGGTTTAAACATCCACAGTTAATTAACATTATGATTATTAACATTAATGTGATAGACATTGATTTGGTGTGCTGACGTTACTGCAGTGCCAACCTGAGAGCCTTTTCAAACTCAGACCCGCCGCCATCATTGCCCATTTTAGATCACAGAGCCACTTTTTCTATGATAATTTTCTGAGAAAAGAAGACCCTTGTATCACTAAATACACCGCTAACTGACTGAGCTGCTGCTGTTTTCAGCAAAGCGTTTGCAGCAAGAATCGTGTCCTCTAACCTTTAAAGGAATATCAAAGCTGAAATGTTTTTTGGGTGTGCCGTCACCAGCTCCATTATTTTCCGGCTCTCCAGCGTGCAAAATGAATCCGTTAGAAGCAGGCACAGTGGCAGATGCTCAGGCACCACTTTGGTCTGTTCGCTCCACTACGTATTAGATGTCAAATTACTTTTTTTTATTGTTATCAGTTTTGCCTGCCGACCGTTAAGTCCTGTGGATATGTTCATCTAAAAATGAGACATTTCTCCAACCAAAGTGGCATTGATCCAAATATTTTGTGCAGCAGAACCATAGAGCTGCTCATGGAGATGGCTTTGGCAAAAAACAAACAAATATATGGGATTTAATGGCAATTTATCCAGCAGGTGGTTAGAGTGAAATTATTGAGGGAGTGAAAATGTATTTTTGATAAGGTCCCATTTGCGTCGCGCTCTAGCTCTAACATTCTTTCTCCCCTGACCCATGTGATGACGGGTGTGCCTCATCCATAGAATCAGGACCGGGCTCTGTACCACTTGACAGGTCAGCTGTCCTGGTAAACCTGCACACTGCAATGACGATGATGGCATTGCGGTAATTTAGCAATAAGCCTCGGTGACTACACGTATCAAAGTCAAAACAAAGATAAATGGCACCGTCGGCGCCATCGATTCCTCACGGTAGCTTTGTCTGTCAGTTCGGGTGACCGTTCAATGGTGTTGTGACATCCTTGGACAGGAGAGGGTGAAATAGTTTGCACCACGGATCATAAAGTTCTGTGTAGCCCTGCTCTAAAACAATCTCCTTCATATATCTTCCGTAGACTGTTTGAAGAAAGAAAAGTCACATGACATGAGATGCAGGCTGCAGCTTCACAAAAGCTTAACTATTTTTATCTCGGGGTGAAGCTCCACTCATGCTTTTCAGTGCGTCTTCTGCCCGTCTAACAATGGATTTAAAGATGCAAAAAACACAGCATGCGAACAGAGCCTAACTCTTCCGCTCTATTGAATTAAATTATAGGTAAATATTGGAAATAAATGTTAATTTTTAGCCAGCTTGCTTGCCCGGACAGCTAGCGGCTAGTATGGCTAGTTTTAACACAGCAGATGAGCGGTGTCTGTCCAGTATGTGAGGTACTCATCGGCTAAAGCAATATTAATTCATATATTTTGGGGGGGGGTGGGTGCAGATCAAGCTTGTGAAGTCAACATTGACGTATTATCGGCTTTGAAAGTTGTTGTAGTGAACATGTGAGCAACCAGTTGCCTATTTACAGCCAGTGGACAAAGAGCAACATGAACATTTCTTTGGAACCACTTGACAAATATCCAACATTCATTCCATATCTGTTGCGGTTGTTGTCGTCAAGTCTCCAACAACTCTTGAGTGAAAAATCTAGAAGCACTGAAGAGTGAACAAAAAGGTTGTGGGCCGTGAAACCAAAACAATGATATGCTAAGAGGCTAGAGGTACCGGGGACATACAATTCAAACTATAACAGAAGTTATCTCAGTTTAAACAATCTTCTCTTGAACAGGAACTTTTGCAAACGGCTTCGTACGGTACAGTAAGTTAGTCAAATATATCATTTTCATTCCAGTGTTTTGTGTATTATATCAGGAGGTGCAGCATCATTCATGGTTAATGTTGGTAAAAGCATCTCTGACACGCTTTTTAAGGAACATTTCTGTCATAAATGATCTTTTACTTTTGCACTAGAAGACTTGTTTTCTGAGGCAGAGCAGCCGAGACTCAGAAATCATTAGTACTGCTTTAACACAAGGCCCAGTGGGAGCAGGAGTGTGCTGACATTATATGCCTAAAACGCCCCGCGAGCCTGTTAATACTGTTCCAGAAGCTTCGGGCGGGCCACATAGAATGCACGTAGACACAAACGCAGCTTTTTAAAACCCTCCACCACACTTCAACACAGCACCACACACCTGCGTGGCGTCCCTCCACCGTGTGCGCTGCCTCGGCCAGCATCTCTTCTCCTGTTGCGGCGCGCTGCTGGTAATTAGGCTGCTGTTGTGCTGCTGTCACTGCTCATTTTCCACTTTATAGGGGCGGAGGGAAGAAAATGGGCCAAAGCAGTAGCGCCTCAGCCATAAAATCCAGTCTAATTATCCCAGGTTTTATGTGCCCTAGGAAGGCAAAAATTCCCTTACATGACAAGAAGTAAATTGGCAGCACTGAGTCAGCTGCAGCTCCAGAACACCTCGGTACTGGAACCACTCTGGTAGAATGATAAAGATCCAAATGGTGGTGATTTAGTTTTCAATGTTAAGGTGGACTTAGTGGCCTCGTGCACCTGATTTCAGGCCGTCGTTCACAGACCTGCACTTGTCTGAAAGCCATATCCAGCCCAAGGCTGTTTGACATTGTGCAGCAACAGCAAACAAATAACAAAAGGTTCTTCAAGGCGACTGTAAAATGAGATTTCGACCAGCAAAGATTTGTGGCAATAATGGCTTTTGTTTCGTTTTTTCCACCCGGACTAATCGAGGATATAAATCAGACCATTTGGTGTTTTACAAAAAAGAGAAATGGGAAAGAAAAGAAAACCCAACAAATAAGTTACTACCGCCCCGCAAACAACTGCCTCACTCCGCTGCAATGAATAACAAGCGGCCCGCAGCGTTGCAGCGTTACAGCTGCCTGTGGCTTATCGGTGGGGACTGTTTTCCATCGGATATCTATCTGATTTAGTGTGTGGCCAGGTTATTGAGGCTGTTGAATGTTCCTGAAAGATAACTCTATTACGGTTCTTGTCATGAGATAAGGACCGTGATGCTGTTACAGCCACTGCAGTGAAGGAACATGGTGTTCTGTGAAGGTCCAACATCTGACACCTTGTGTTCAATTCACACTCGCATCCTGTTGTTGATTTGTCAGCTTCGCACTTTGCTGTCATTTTTGCTGCAATTCTGATTACACCCTGTCAGCAATCAATCAATCAAATGCTCTGATGTCGCAGGACTGTAACAAAGCCGTCCAATCATTTTACTCGATTGTAATGATTGGACTCCCGTCTCCCTTCCATCCTGTCAGCCTGTGTGCATCCTGCCGGCACACAAGCTGCTGTAGCTTCACAGCTGTGAGAACCAACGGTAGCCATGTTTGCTGTTTAGATTCATTCAGCTCACTTTGGGGGAGTGGCTTTGGAGGGAGGCCTGAAGGGAGGGGCTGTCGGAGTTGCCGACTTCGCAATTTTCTCGCTAGAATCAGCTCATCTTTGGAGCTACTGCTGCTTTCATTGCAAAAGAGTTCCGGGCTGGGGTTTTTCGGTTGGATAATTAAAAAAATAAAACCTAAGATTTCCAGCCCCGTCTCACTGGGCATGTATGATGGCACAGTGGGAGGTTATTTACACCACGAACTGGTTTTAGATTGACATTATTGGTCAATGGCAAGGAATAAAATTAGCACCTGCCATCTGTCAAATACAGGGTTAACGCAAGTACAAGAGTTCAGGTCACCTGCCACCATGGAAGATACCTTTTCTTTATATTAAGATTTCATTTTAAGCCTAGTCAGGGATTAAGGTTACATGATATATTAAATATTTCTACTGTCTTGTACCGCTAGCTGTGTTTACAATTCTGAAGCGACAAATATTTCAGAGGGGGCTTTAATGCTTTATCGCAACTAAATCAAACTTTATTTCCCGCCCAAACTACAGGTGCACCAGTTGGAACCAGGACTCAGCTGGTCACACTCACAACATGTTTTAATGGGTTGTTTTGTCACCTCTTTTATTCACTGGACTCCTTTGAGATCGTTTCCTTTGAACGGTCGGGGCCGATGCTCTGACGCTCTCCTGGCCCCCGTGATCCTGCCATTTCCACGGCCGGCTGGATGACACTGAGCCCGTTTTCAGTTATCCACTCACCAGGAAAGCCAGCGTGAAATTGGAGCGATTTGGCTGGCACCTGTTTATGTCGCAGTGTGCTTGATGCTGCGAGAGCAGTTTGATGAATTCCCTATTTCTGATCTTTGAAGCCGATCCTGCCGGAGCGCCATCTGCTCATCAGGCTCACACTGCGGTTCAAAGTGTCCTTTTGAAGTTAATGGTGCTCCGGCTAAGATGTGGCCGAGTGTGAGGGAAGTAGCTGTTTTGACATTTTCGCCAAATACGTCGATGTGATGTGCTGCAGAGGTATCTACCGCCAACCAGCAAGGTCTGTCTGTACTTCTTTGTGATACCTCTAGGTACCCTAGTGTTTTGATAGTTTGTTCATTGGATTGAATTCAAAGTGGCAGAAATGAGAAAATGACTCCCCTCGCTCTTCAAATTCAGGTGCATTTCTTTGGAAGGTACTACACATTGCACCTTTAAGTCTCACTTAGATCCTCAGTCATTTACAAGCAATGTATTATAGCTTCAACGGCGAAACATGAACTGTCAGTGACATCATTTCTCTAACGAAGCAACTGCATCCAGCTCCCTCCCTTGTCCCATTCATCTTTACCCCTTACTAATGTATCCACATGAGGCCAATGACATTCAGCTCACTGAGTAGATTTCATGCATATCCCCCCCCCCCCCCCCCCCCTTTAAATGTGCATTTCCGTATCGTTTCATACAGGAGAGCTACTTAATATAGGCCAACCCCGCAGCATCACTGCACAGCAGAAACAGATAAAAGGATTACAGCTCATATTTTAATGCTTCTTCTTGTTGCTGTAATACACTGGATACTTGTCGGGCATTTTCCCATAAATCAACATCTGTCCGCTGTCAGATGTATAATAATTAGAGATATTATAGATTAGAGAAAACCGCCCTTCATGTTAAAGCATTTGAATCTGAACAAACAAATGGAAATTCTCCTTTTTTTTATTTTTTCCCCACCCAGGTTAATTCTGGCAATACAATCTGTGTCCTTTCTCCTAATGAAGAGTGCAAGTGTGGATATTGAAGGCGTCACAGCAGACACAGTAGATTTCCACTCGGGGCTGATGGCGAGTCTCCTGCCTCTGTGCCATTTTTAGCCTGCGGCCGCCCTGGCTGGCCTCGGTGCCACCTTTGCTGCTCGGTGCCACGTGTGGGCAGACGCTGGCTGGGGGCCGCTCCCATCTCCTGGGCTGCATGGTGGGGCTCTCCCATGGGACTGGGCTGTGGGGCGAGGTGGAGGACGGAGGGGGGGGGGGGTGCTGGCCGCTGACTGAAGCACACTAGCGTCTTAAGGAGCGCTGCTGAGGGGAAGTCCTGTGTGTTTGAAGTAGGTACCTTAGAAAGCCTGTTTACTCGGGGAGGGGGGGTGGTTGGGGTGGCCTGCTGCACAAGAATGCCTGTGTCATGACGGGAGAGGAGGAATGCACTCCACAATCCCAACACTGTAGGAGCCTGGGCCACAGCTGAGGTGGCAGCCATTTCTCCTTATTTATTTTAGCTCCCGCTCTCCTCAATCACCGGCCCTGTCTGCGGCCCGAAGCATCCCTGGAAAAAAAAAGAAGAAAAATAGCCTGCGCTTTTATTTATGGCTTGAGATTTCCAAGTATTTTCAAGTATCTTCCCCCGATGTGGATGAAATATAGGATTATTATATATATTTGTTGCTTTAATCATTTATTTATTCAGCTTCTGCCTCGCCTGTCTTCACATGGGGTCACAGTTCACACTAAATATGCCCCGAGTGGTTTGCAA
Source organism: Lycodopsis pacificus (assembly GCA_028022725.1). Classification (NCBI taxonomy): domain Eukaryota; kingdom Metazoa; phylum Chordata; class Actinopteri; order Perciformes; family Zoarcidae; genus Lycodopsis; species Lycodopsis pacificus. Next base: position 13,107,632 of record CM051692.1, on the reverse strand, counting down.
GAGAGTTTTCTGATAATTTGACCAGGTGAGAGCGCACAAAAACTGTACTAGGACGCCTGGAGATCGCTTAACATTCTCCCAAGAGCGCTGCTACATACGCTCGGGTGTTTTTTGAAAGTGGCTTGTGTTCATCTGATGAATGATCTTAACTGGCTTGAACGCCAGAGAAGGTTAATGCCGAGCGCTGACACGTCCGTCACGTTCGGCTGAAGCCGCCGCCACTGGAAGCAAATTTGTTTTGCCTCACCCCGCTGCCAAAACACGGCAGGAGGGGAGCTCACCAAAGCCTCTTTAGCACACAAGCTTCTTGTGACTCCATGTGCCCTTTGTTTACCGACCGGTTTGTTTGTAAGTGGGCTCCGTGAACCTACATGAACCCATTTATTTTCATTCAAGGCCTGTAATGTCTCTCATGGGGACGACAGGCAGTTCATGGACATTCAGTATATTTTCAGTTTGAATAAAGATGGGCTCGTCTTAAATGCAAAAGAAATTCCCCAGTGCTCTCATCACACACAACCAGAGAGTCTGCAAAAAGTTATTTACTGTTGAAAACCCTTCTACACCATTTACTCCAAGCTGTGCAGCACAAAGCCTCTACCGTCATCAGTCAAGCGTTATAGCTGATACAGTAAATGTCGGCGGCTTTGTTAGCAGTTAATGGGATTTTAAAGTCAATTTCATTGTTTGACACATTACGTATTCACACCATGTACACGTAAGATTGCTGTTTTTGTGAGCGCACAGTAAAAGCAAACAGAACATTGACGTGTTTTGCTTTGCTGATGGAAATATGAATGATGTTCAGATTGCAGTGTTTCTGTCAATAAAGAGTTTCAGAGTTTGTTAAACTGTTATAATAAGTAGTAAACTTGTGCTGGAGTGAAGCACAAGTTTACAAGTTGTAATCATAGAGAAGGACTCAGAAAACATTTGAAAAAGTATTTTCATTATCTCCAGCAGGCTCAAGCCTGAGGGGAGATCATGCGTTCGGTTGTGTGTGTGTGTGTGTGCGTGTGTGTGTGTGTGTGTGTGTGTGTCTGTCCACAGCTAATCTCGCATACTACTGCACACATCAGTCTGATATTGTCTGTGCTCATTAATGACTGTTTGCTCAATGGCCTCTTGTGGTTACAGCGATTCAAAACCTATTGTATTGTTTTTTATTTGTCGTTGAGTGCGGGCTCCTCCCTCCTCTTAAAGGGCCGGTAGGATCAATCAAACACTGCTTCAGTAGCAAAAGGCACGTCCGGCAATCATCTCGGCTAAGAACAAGACTTACCTCGTCTGCCCCGACATGTTACGGTCCACTGAAGTTCGGCACGATAAGAGATGAATACGTTTTTATATCTTCATCGCAATTTTGACTGTAAGGAAGTTGAGAAGGACTATATGATGAGATTCAACTCCTCGTTGTTTGGGAGGGGAGAGGGAGAAACATCTGGCGGAGAGAGAGCACACTTTTCGAGTTTCGTTTTGAGATTGCATCAAACGCGTTCGAAATTGACCAAAATGACCAAACTAACTAAAAAATGCGGTTGACACCAAACGAAACAAAAAAAAGCAGACAGCCTTACTGTTGGCCTGAAGCTCCAGCAAATGAAAACGCTCTCTGATGATTCAGTCACATGCCAAGAAGTTCCCCACCGAGTTTTCACCCTGCAACTTCTCATGCTGGCTTTTTTACGACCAGCTAAGCTGCTGACACCCGAAGGATTCGGCAGTTCCCCGTCATTACAGTGTAAAATCTAATCTCCTGTGCGTCTACCGTAAAGCAAAGTGTAACGTAAGGGATGTCTGTGGCCCCTTGATCGGTCCTCGGAGAAGGATTACCGAGGACACCAGGTGAAGGATTTCATATCAGCAGTGATAGGTTCGACACCTCAGCCTTCAGTGGAAAGCTTAAGCGGAATTATTTACTCATTTACTAAAGGGCATGGATCTGAATGCACACTAAAGAAGCGAATGATGGACATTTTAATTCCCACACGAGTGGTTTTGTGCCACTCTGGCTGAATGAAAAATACATTCAGAATGTTCTAAAAGTCCGTCACAGTTTTCCAGAGCCCAAAGTGTCATCCTGAGATATGTTAATATGTTCAACCAACAGTCCAAAAATGTTTACAGTAACAATGAACAGAGAAATGCAACGAATCCATTCATTTCAGAAGCTGGGACCAGAAAACAAACCTGGTATTTTGGCGAGTGGTAGAGTGAATTGTTTGCAGTCTTCAGTAATATCAATATATATATAAAACACCTTTGCCACACACTGTGAACTCCTGTAGTCCTGCAACTACAAGAAACTCATTCATATTGATTCAACGCTCTTCAGTACTGAATTCTTGCGAATTTGTGTCATTTTCAATGTAACAGTGGACCAAAGGTGTGAATTTACTCACTAATCATTTCAACGTAAAAGCTCCATAGCAGCTGTTGTCCACAGAAACGTGTGTGTTGTTTAGATAACCGCATGCCATTTGTGCAGTATGATTAAATGTGTTTGTTTAAAGACTTCTTGTCTTGCTATAACACTTCCATGTCCGCTGTCTCGATCCCTGTACAGAACCAGAGCTGGACGTACCCGGGACCCTGGACTCTGTTGCCGGGCAGGTCAATGAGACCGTCCGCCGCCGCCGAGATGCCGGATTGGACGACTACAACATTGAAATCCTGCTGGGGGTTGACGACTCGGTGGTTCGGTTTCACGGCAAGGAGCATGTGCAGAACTACCTCCTCACTCTCATGAACATCGTAAGTCACAGACACTTGTTTATGTCACTAGTTTTAATACTCGTGTTGCAGTCACTCCTCTGGCGTCCAAATATGGTCACTTCCGCTCATTGGTTGCAAAAAGCAAAGATGGCGGCGGCCATAATGCTGAACTCAAGGCTTCAAAACATCATCATGTCCACTTTTTCTATACAGTCTTTCCCTTTGACCACCAAACTCAAATCAGTTCATTCCTGAGTCCAGGTTAGAAAAAATTCCCTCCAGACGTTACAAGTTATAGATATCAAAGCATGAATATTTCTATGGTGCTCCTCGGCGTCTTGCTGTCTTAATGTGGTATTTTGCTTAAGCTTACAAAAACATTTGGCATCAGACCCGTGTAATATATGATATTTACCAATCAATTGCTCCAACAACTTACAACACATGAGTGAGCATGAGAATGTCCGTCATATGCTTCCATCAAAATGTTCTAAGCCCTTTTACACTCTAAACCCTCAACATTTGAATTTGCTCCAAACCAAAACACGACGGTTATTACAGATCCATGACTAGTAAAACTAGACAGACAGTGCTGAGCTGCATTCAAATTAATCTTCAGGTTCCCAGCTTTCAGACGCTGTGTACCACGACTGTGTATCACATACTGTTGACGTGCTATCTCCTCCTTACGATGCCCCGTGCCCCTCTTAAAACATGGGTCACTGGGGTTTCAACCTGAAACAGCAACTAAACTCAGTTCCCGTTTCTTCTGAGAGCTGGGTCGGTATTAGTAAGCACTCAGTTCTGTTTCCCAGGGCCAGAAGCCATACAGAGGAGGTTACACTGCCCTCTACTCTGCCTTAACAATCACATATTGATTGCAGCTGGTCATGATCTGAATATACGCGTTAACAGCAGCCTCTCTCCTGTGAGCCGTCTGCTGTGGCTCGGTGTTCAATCAACAGATCTGGGAGCTGATGCGCACTGGGATCAGAGAAAAGCCTCCCCCGTGGGGGAAGACATCGTGCCACCGCTCGCTGCGTGGCGAGGCCTTCAATGAGACGTTTCACAGACGTAGAAGCAGGCAGAACACTTTCATCCCGCTGTTTTATTTTCGTGCTTTCTGGAGAGAACTATGGAAGCTGCTGTTCCTGCTGGTGATCAAAGGGGATGGGGGTTCGGGGTGAATAGCCTTTCTTTATACCGTTGATGACATGTTGTGGGGGAGAAGAATTAGAGCATTTAAAGCAGAATTAAAGCAAGTGTGTCGCAGCATCGGCTGTATTCCTGATTACTTGTGATGCGTTTCCTGTGAAGGCATCGTCCCAGAAATGTATATTCTTTAAAACCCTTTTCAGCCATCGCTGCTGAAAGATAATCCTTTCAAATGCATATGCTCGGAAGCATTGATTGCTTACGCTCTTCCTCCGCAGTCCTTTTCCCTTTTCCCTGCATTGTGCTCTTCTGAGCATGTGAGAAAACACAGCATTGTTTTCAAGTATCGAGGATAATAATCGTATGTCTTGTGTGTTGAGTTTTGTAAGTTTCGTTAAAAGCTGTTTGAATCCCTGTACTGGACCCTGACTGGCTTACACCACCATCCTGCTGAGCGGATCCAGGCTCTCTGGACTCACGTTGGTTAATTTGAATGTCGATAGAAGCCAATCAGAGCCTCGTCAGTAAATGTGCTCCTTGGGTTAAGCAGTTTGTCTGTGAAGAAGGATAAATCCATCCAATTCAACATGATCTCATTATTATACAACTTATGACAGTTCAAATAAGTCAACATTGACTTGGTGTCACATGGGACACGAACAGCGGTCTCCTGAGTTAAGGTCCTTTGCTTGTTTCTTCCATTCATCCACCTCGACACCTGTGTACTTGACGCCTCGGGAATGAGATGAGTTTCTTACAGTATACTGTATATATACAGAAGACATATATCCATAATTCAGAGAAAGAATGTGTTGGCGTGTGCATCTCTGTCATTGTGTTGCCATGGTCGCCAGTGATGACTTTACGAGGTTATTTATGGTGTTTCTCAGCAGAGGAAACAGCTCTGACCTCTGACCTCTGAACACAGTAGACTGTGTGTGCCAAGGCTGTTCATCTGGACCTGCCTCTCTCTTCCTTGCCTTTCACCTCTCCGCTCTCCTGTTCCCTTCCATCCTTCCATCTTCTTCATTATCATTCTTCCCCTCTCCTTCTTTTTCCTTTTCCTCTCCTCTCTCTTTTCTTGTCTCGTCTTCTCTTTCTCTGTTCTTATCCTCACCCACTCATTTTAACGTTTACCTCCTATCATTCCTCTCCTCGGTTTTCTTTTCTCTTCTCTTTCTCTCCGCTCATCCTCGCCCACTCATTTTCCCATCCTCCTCCTCTCCTTCCTCTCCTCTCCTCTCTTATCGATTTTCTTCTCTTTCCTCCTTTTTGATTCCTCCTTCTCGTCAACAAAGAGCCTCTACTTCTGCATCGTCCCTGTTCTCCAGAGGACCGTAACTCATTGTAACATATTTGTATTCATGTACTGTACGGCGTTAATGAGTGTGTGTGTGCTTCTCCATTGGTGTCACTGCTGTCAACAATGGGATCAACACCAATCTAGTTTTCATGGACGCACACTGTATTATCTGTAATCTGTTTAATCTCGCTGCAACTTTACGTTTGGTCCCCAACCGGCTCCAGTAAATGAGATAAGAATCAAGTCTTATGTGAGACTCTGTTAGCGAGTGTAGTACAGGCTTCTAATGATGGACAACTCTGGATTTCTGGGAGAAGTTGTCTTTATAAAATCCGTGATCAGAGCTGCAGCGCAGGAACTCCCCTCTGTATTTGTCTCTCTCTCATACCATGCATATAGCTGCTCCGTTCTGCTGTACTCTGCAATCCAACTTAGTTCAATGCATGCTTCATTATATTCTTTGATATTCGCAAATCATGGGCAATTAGTGGTACGAGATCAAACACTCGATGTGTAAATTTAGATTTTATAGGCTTCTTTTTTCTCAGAATTTATGCCTTTTTCCATTATTTTCCCCTCTGTTGTCTCTTGTTGGACCTTTTTTCACTTGAGTAAAGATCGTGCCGGCTGCTGGTGGATCAGTTTCAGTCACAAGTGTACACATGGAAAGACACGCACAGGAATAAAATAGCTTCAGCCGGTGGCATCAGTTTTCCCTCTCAAGCCGTCAAAGATCAATATCATTTCTCATGAAAGCCTCGGACAGAAGCCACTACGCACTCACTCACTCACCAGGAAATGCTCCAATGAGAGGTTACGTGATGCCCAAAATGTTGCATCTCACCAACACTTCAGCGTGTCAGCAGACAAGATATAAAAAAGCAGTGAAGAGTTTGAAGTTGTCAAACTGGTAATCAGAATTTCTGCTGTCAGAATCAGAAGAAACGGATACAATCTGTGTTCATGTGAGTTTAATTGGTTGAAATCATCAAAGTCAAACTCCACTTGATCAAAAGGCAGTAAAAAAAAAAAAATAGTAGAAACCGGCCGTATTTATTTCGTGGTTATACATTACACGGTTTCACTGGCGAGTCCTCCTAATGGGACATAAAGTAATGCAGGACGTTTATGGACCTCTGTAGGTGACATGTGGGTACTGCAACAACATTTAGATTGAAATATACAGTATTTCATTTGTTATTTTTAGTTTTTACTCGATGTGGTTGTTTTTGCATTTTGGATTGGACTGCAGTATATTGCATTGAAAGGTGTTTTTCAACTCTTTTCTGCCCTTTAACGGAGTGTAGTACAACACCAGGCTCAGATATTACAATAGAGTTGAATCAACACGTCACCGTAAACCAAACATTCCGGGCGTCACAAAGGTCGAATTCATAGCGCTGTTGTTGCTTTTGATTGTATTATCATCATGTCGTTCCAAGACCACGGCCATGAATCCGCTGCTGTAACGGCCTCCACCCTTCTGGCTGTAGACTTGCCATCGAATGTTGGAACCCGGTTGCAGGGATTTTATTCTCTCCCACTCAGCCACAACAGCATCAGTGAGGTCCAGAGGCTGATGCTGGTCGATCAGACCTGGCTCGCAATCGGCGTTCCACTTCATCCCAAAGGTGTTGGATGGGTTTGAGGTCTGGCCTCTGTGCAGACAAGTCAAGTTCTTCAACACCAACCTGAGAATCCATTTCTTCACAGACGTGACTTCTTGCACAGAGGTGTCGCCATGTTATAACAGGAACAAGTTACAAACCGTTGCCACAAAGTTGGAAGCTCACTTCTGTCTAAAGTATGATTGAATGCTTAGCATTATTATTTCATTTGAGTGGAAAAACACCAAACCACTAAAAGCCAAAAGTAGACTAAAGCATCTTGTATTTCTTCAGCAGCGTTAGAGGACGACTATGATCCATTTAGAGCTGCAATGATTAGTCGAGTAATTGATTAGAGATCGACATAATAATAATTACTATTTATATAACTATTTTGATAATGGATTAATCACCAATCGCAAGTCGTTTTTCATGCAGAAATGGCAGATAATAATGTTTTCAGCCTTTCAAATATGGAGATTTCCTGCTTTTCTCGGTTTTATATTTTTTGGCATTGTACGTTTCTGCAAAATGTAGCTCAAGCGCAAGTTCAGTCAGGAAGACACTCACTAGTAATCTCTATCTTTCCTCTCCTTGTAATTACGCTATCAGCTGATTGGGGGCGGGCACTTTTAGTAACCTACCAGATTCGGCACACCGGTTCCTCAAGCCAATCATATCGTTGCGGTCATACTTTAAATAGTATTCTCCTCTCTGCTGCTGTCAGTTGTCATTTCAGCTACGCAGTTGCAACCCTCCTCCACCCCAGTCACCTCCAGTCAGCATCACAGTCAGGCTCCTGATCCATCATCAGATGGCAGCAACTCCTTTCATCACCACCACCAGTGTCTGGACTCCAGGGGGGATTAGGCCTGTTGGACCTCAATATCCCTACCCTCGGTGATAGTACTTCAGGATGGAGTCCAATCGCCAAAGACTTTGCACTTTTCATATTTGAAGCATGTGTAATAAATCATTGTTAACTTAGGAAACGAGTCTCTCCTGATTGAACTATGGATACGTTGAATGTCGAACTTTTTGCTTTCGGTCAGAGCGAGTGAGGTAGCATACAGAGCAACAGTTGTTGGAAGTAACGTGGTGTAATACCGAGTATAGCAAGCGAAGTAGTCCACTGAGCGTGGGAGGAGTGGTGTGTTGGTCAAACAAACACAGGACTTTCACCCAGGAGAACGGTGTTCGTTCATGTTACGCTTGCTACGTAACATTGTCATGCTTGTTACTTACGGAAGTCTGCTAAGGGTGATTGTTATTTATTTACGGTACTTACGTTGTAACGTAACGTTGTAACGTTATGTTGTTAGGTATTTATTTTAACACAAACCATGATGTTTTTTCTAACATTAACCAAGTAACCTAAGCAATCGTCTCATTTCATTGATCTGCAAGCATGACACAAGGCTGATATGACACATAGACACATATTTTTGGTTGCAAAAACGCTGTCATAAAACTCATCCCGTGGTTTAAAGAGATGCACAATGCCAACATGTTTGGTTGGTTGGGATGTTCCGGGTTTGAAAAAGAAAGAAGAGATTGATTTATTATTTTTGTTACTGCATTTATCAGTTTAGCCATTTTCAGCGTTCAGCCTGATCCTCAAAGAAAACCTTTGGTTTCTCTTCTGTAACTTTGGATTTGTAGCTGACAGACACACATGCAGACTCTTCGTTTCTCTCTGCAGCAACTCGTTTCTGCGTGACTCCTGTTCATATAACAATGAAATATAACTGACAAATGGAATGGAATTATTTTATAGTTATTTATAAGGAGAACTCCTGCTCTGTGTGGACTTTTGCACTAATGTCTTCTCAACATGTTGAGCAACTCAGATTATTGCATCACTTCAGAACAAAACGTCTAGATTAAAGACAACATCAAGACAGCACAAGAGAAACAGCTCTTGATGACCTTACACACAAGTCAGTAAGTTTTAAGATTTTACATTTCAGCTGAGGAAGCAATCAAGTTAGTGGTATTGATCAGAGACCCCATCACCCCCGCTTCCCTCTGAAGCTCACGACCAGTGTACGTGAGCTGGATGGAAAAGAAAACACATGCAGCAAGAGGAAGTTGCTTCATGCAGACCAAAGCGGTGAGTGATGGATTCCGCTGGACGCTCTTCCTCCAGCGACGCGTCATCCCGAGAAGTCGATGATGCCAAAAACGGTAATCTGAGGACAATTTAGCACGTGATTGCATATTTAGCGTCCACCTCCTCTCCCCCCCTGTGTGGAAAACACTGACTTATTGTGTAATGAGGCAGATACACTCAGCGAGAAATCACTGGCTCAAAGAAGATGAATCCCACGGCGCCGGCTGCCTGTCGCTTCAGTCCGAAGGCTGCCGGCTGCTGATGAGGCCTCATGAACGAGAGCTGGACGAGATGGTGATTTGTTCACTGATGCGATTGGTGCTCGCTGAACGGTCGATCAGTTAGCGGTGAAAAGACAGTGATAAAGACGAGGTGACGGGCGATCGCGCACGCGCACACACACACACACACACACACACACACACGACCTCTTTCTGCGTGAATTTCATAACAGGGATATTTGTCACAAACACCTTAGATAGATCCAGACATGGCAATGCATCTGCACACACACACACACACACACACACACACACTCGAGCTTTGATTCTCTGTCTAAATCTTAGACTTTTCTTCAGAACTCCCCCGGGCGGGTCGAGTAGGGTTTGCTTTCATTTGAGCAGGAATGCTTCGTGCCATAATCACCAGCATACTTTCATGCATGATTTGAATATCGACATTTGACTGTTGCTTCATTGATTTTTCGCTGCAGTTCAAAGGTCACGTCTCTGACAGCGGTTGCCTAGAACAGACTCTCATTAATTAACTCTTTAAACTCTGTGCGTTTTTTTTGCACCTGTCACATGTTACTTTCTGTGGCCTCCTTTTTTCTACTACAGTATAAACGTCCTGCGGTTTTATGGCTAGAAAGCAATCATGGATAGAAGTAGAGAGAACTCAAACATGCTCTGCACATCTTTTGTGCAGTGCAACACAGTCATAATGCCATGAATCATAATCCTACTACTTTGATCATTTATTTAACGAAAATTGAAGAAAATAAATCTTTACATACAACATTTTCCAAGTGTTTCCAATGTTGAAAAATGAAATGTGTGGCTCCACGGACGATGTATATGAAACTATTTGCATTTTTACAACCTCTGCTCTCCTCTCCTCTCCGCTCTGTGTTTAGCAGTCGAAGTTTCACAAAACTTTTGTCACATGACCGTTTGTCTCACATATTCCCAGTTGTGCTGAAGAGCCAAGAATTTAAGTTGTTTTTTTACAGGATCTGAAAAACCAAAAGCTCCTTTTTTTTTTTACTTGTCAATGATGCCAAAAAAGAAATTCTACTTGTGTGAGCTGCAGACCTTGAGTGATTTATCTTTTTCTGCTTCTCAGGTGAACGAGATTTACCACGACGAGTCGCTGGGGGTCCACATCAACGTGGTCCTGGTGAGGATGATCATGCTGGGCTACGCCAAGGTGAGTTCCACACTCCATTTCTGTAGATGGGAAAAATCTGCCTCCTCCGGTGAGAGATGAGTGGTGAGTGGGAGGAGACTGTTCTGGAGCTTAGAGACACTTAAGAGACACGCTCCTCCACACTTGTACAGGGCTGCAGCTATTATTTTCATCATGCATTCATCTACAAATCATTTAAGCCAGAAAATGGAAAAGGAATTGCCATCACATTTTCCCAGAGCCAGAGGTCCTTTGCACTTCACTATGCATGTCGGTACACGGCTGCTGCACTATAGAGCCGGTAAACACACTTCAAATAAAAGTAAAAGACAGAAAGTGGCCTTTGAAATAGTTTCGTTTGAATGCAGTATCGATAAAAACACAACAGCTCCAAACATGGGTTACAAAGCAGCAGCAGGATGCAACATAGAAAACAGAGCGTTGGACACAAGAAGCCAATAATAACATCGTTTTTTGACAGTGACTAGAAAACGAAAAGGGAAAATGCCAGAAAGAACTTCCAGTAGGAGAATAATAGTGTCCTTACAGGTAGAACAACACAGTAACTAATCTAGATGCACGAGTTCACATCAGCAGATACCACTAAGAACTCTGTGTGCTTTATTCTCTATGTGTCATTATTATTCATTCATAGCGTCAGTAACTGTCCCGAGAGTTTGCAAACGGATACGTTCACCAAGAATGTGATGATGTTCACATGCACAACACTGATCGTCGTGAAGAACAGACACATGCTCAGGTCTCATTTCCTGTTGTCCGATTAAGTGATCGATTACGATTATAACAGTATAGATACGCACTCGATCAGCACAAATCACTCTAAACACTGGCCCAGATGCTTCAGAAGCCCTGGCACAGAGATGTCGTACACACACACACTTAAAAGTCTGTGTGCAGCAGTGTGTTGTGTTTGCTGTGGGGAAACAAAAGCTCAGCCCAGAGGTGAAGCATTTACCCGTCATCGCTGGCTGTTACGGTACACTAGAGCGAAAAACAAAAGTCACAAATATTAATGTCTAAGGTTTCCATCCGGAGTAAACAAACAGAACCAATTCATCTACAGAGGAAACAGTTTTCTGTTTTCATGCCTCAAAGTTCTTTTTTATACGCTCCGATGCTCCCAAAGTGTCACGCCTGCTATTCATAATCTGCTGTCTTTCATGTGCAACATCACAGTAATAACAAATACCGGCACACAGCGTTTTGTTGTCATGCTGGTGTTTGTGAGAAGTGGTTATTTCAACCTCACGGTGTCTCGCCGACCCAAACGCAGGACATCGACGAGAGGAAAGTGAAGCGATGAGGATAGTTTATGAAGGTGGATGTGGGGGAAAAGTCTGGTTTCTAGTGGTGCCAGAGGTCAGAGGTTAGAGTGGAGCTGGAGACCGGAGGCAGAGCACAGATTGAAGCACGGCCAGACAGCGAGCAGGTGTACCGGATTAACTGCTGATGTTTGTGTGTATGTGGGACGGATGTGTCGAAGGAGCGGCCTCTCAGGACCCATCGTCCCCGAACCAGGAAATCATTTTGATCGCTCTGGTGTCGTTATTAATCTGATATTCTGAATCTGAATTACTCGACTGGAACGCAGTGTGGAGATGACTGTGAACTGTGGGAAATCCCTCAGATTAACTTGTGATACATCTGTAGGCTATCTCCCATCGATCATGTTTTATTTTAGGCGACAGACGTTCATCTGTCTCTCAACACGACGATATTCTACACGGTGCAGCGCAATGTCATACAGATTACACTCGACTGTCGACTCTGCAACTACAGGAACGTAAATTGAATTGAATGTTGAGATTACGATGGAGCCGTTTGCTGGAACATTTATTTTGGTCTCGACAGAAAATGATGAAAGTGCTGAAAATAATTTAAAAAAATATATGATTCTTGTCTGGCAACGTGAATATAAGAGAACGACTCAAGCTGGAGTCAAACCGCCGTACAAGCCAGCCGAGCACGATTCCCAGTGCAAATCATGTCACATTCACAATAAAGGCTTCACAGTAATAAACCTTAATGCATCTGAAATGGAATCGGATATATGTTGTAGCCATTCAATATATTTAAATCAAAATCGAATACAGCGAAGGCAACACTGTGTGCTTAGTGCCAACTCTACATATTTATATTTATGTAGTGTTCAAGTATTTAGTGCTAGCTTCACGTTTACTTACACAGTAGCTCGACTTACTCATTAATGTTACTGTCAAATAACTGCTTTATTTGCCAAGTAGGCATCTTATAAAGTACACAAGTTAAGCTGATTGATTTCCCGCCGTTGAGTCTCCATGCTGCGTCCCAGCCGGGTGTATTTCACCCGCAGGCTATATGAAAGTATAAACAGGTCTGACATCGACTTAACGGCTGATTAATAACGATTTATGATAATATATACGGCAGACAACAAGAGCATTTTCAAAAGGACTGAGAGAGTGTTGTTTTTTAACACACATCAACCCCCACCACCTACTTTCTCGTCCTCTCTGGTCCTCGCTAAGCGTCCTCGGAATGAATTTTCCAGCAAGCCGTCGCAGTCGTAATCTTTCGAAAGATGCCCACGCAAGAATTTGATGGAGGGACGAAGCGATCAAAATGTTTATTTCCTGGTCAGTTCGACGACGGGTCCCGAGAGGCCGCTCACGCTCGCAATCATCACCAGTTCAATTTCAAACACCAGTTAATCTCACTCGCAGGGCTGTGGTCCTGTGGCACAGAGAAGCAGCTTACAGCAAGTAAGCTCGGTTTACCGTGGGGGTTGATGAGTGGACGGCAGGTCAGGTGTTCAGTCTGGACAAGGCGAGGTGAATGAGCCGGGAGAGAACAGACAGAAGACACAGAGGGTGAGGGACACCCTGTGAAACACAAGGGGACACTTCAGTTAACTGGTCACTTGTGAAAAAGCCAGAGTCTCCATGTTCAGTCTGTGTCTGCACAGAATGCTCCTCACACCTGAGACGGTGAACAATCTATGCCATTTAATGGTCTGCTGACAGAATACTAACATGTTCATTTACTCTGTCATGGGTCTCTCTCTCTCTCTCTCTCTCTCTCGCTCTCTCTCTCTCTCCATCCTGTCAGTCCATCAGCCTCATCGAAAGGGGGAACCCTTCACGGAGCCTGGAGAATGTGTGCCGCTGGGCGTTCGTGCAGCAGAAGGGCGACCTCGAGCACGCCGAGCACCACGACCACGCCATTTTCCTGACTCGCCAAGGCTTCGGCCCAACGGGGATGCAGGGTAAGGCCCCCGCAGAGGAAACGCCGGCATTCAAATGAGGATGCGCGGCTGCCTTGCAGAGCCTTTGACCTGCACTGTGTGGTTCATCTAAATGCAGTCACGGGAAGTTATCCAACATGACACACTGCAGTGGGAGCAGCCTGTCTTGGGAATGTGCAAGCTGTTCTTTGGTTTAATCTGACATTAATGCAACATTTGTATTCGTTTTCCACGCCATCCTCACAAGATGGCATCAACATACAAATATGCAAGTTAGAAGGGATCCCTCTCCCGGGATGGGAAGTACAATAGAACAACATAACAGAGTTACAACACATTCAATGCATATGACATAAATTAACTATTACAGGTTTAGTTTTTTCTTTTGCAATCATAGGTCATGTATTCACACACAGATTATTATGGTATGTCATAATACTACACTAAGCTAGGTTTGTACCCAATCATACTCACCTTTACATATCAAAATATGCATAAAATCATATTTTTACTGAGATGATATCACCAGTTTAGCAGCTCTTTTGATGACCTCTCATTGTCTCATTGTTTTGCACATGTCATTGACAGTTCTACATGTTATGGAAGGAAGATATCCATTCATTAACAGATAACGTATGGGGGGGGGGGGGGGGGGGATATCCATCTCGTGGTAAGGATTTATTTTGGTTGCAGCATAATGTTCATATGTTTTGGAGGCTCAGTATCTGAACCCCAACGATATCGCACAGCTCTCATTAGTGAAATCTGTCCAGATTCTGTGTGATTACATTTCAAGGTAAAGCTACAGGGCTTCTGTCTGAAAAGCCTCTTTATACCAATATCAAGCGCTAACAGCACCACCGATCTCCCAAGGGTAACACCCCGAAGCTTATTCGGGCTTCACAGTTGACACTTTTCCTTAATTTGTATTCTTATGAATGCAGACCTGGAAGGTCTGGAGGCTCAGGCCTGAAACAATGAGAGCAGCTAACTGTCCACCATCGATGCTATTAAAGGGCCATTCGACTTGCTCTCTGACTTTTTTCATTTGCCTCTTTCAACACCAGCTGCATTTCGTTTCTTTTCAGTTGGTAGTAAGTTGTTTGCTTTGGCTTTGGCTGATCTGCTCATTCCTTCCTTTTTGACGTTTTAATGTCACTCAAAGCAGCAAGAGAAAGAGGCCGACAGCTGTTTTTGTGCCGGACCTTATTGTTCTGTTTGAGACTCAACTTAACTTTGATTTGAGTAAAGAATTGACACCACTTGCTAAAATATTCTGTCTTCCGTCACGCGTTTACACGCATTTAAAATGTATTTCTGAGCAAAAACCAAATCTTTTGAAGCTCCTTCTCATCTTTACCAGCACAGACACTGGAGATCCTCCATCCACACGGCAGTTATTCCCCAACAGTGGACAGTAAAATACATTGTTCCATTTATTGCCACGTAATGCAATATTGCAGTTTTATGAATACAAGGGGGATTTTAATAATGTGTCCTCTCGTTACATGTGTTTCATCAGTTGGGAGGAATGAGCCAATAGCTGCTGCCTGCTTTAAAACCAATCAAATATGAGGATTCCCACAGCGAGCAGCCTTAAACTTACCTCAGCTGAAATCACTTTATTTTAAACTTGTGTTAAGACACCGACGTCCCGTCCAACCAGCTCGTTACTTTTAATGAGTCCCACCTTTTTAGTCGCTAACACCTCAGGTGTCGTTTGCAAATGCCGGTAAAGTTTGACACGATCAAAATAGCAGCTGCTACAGCAGAGTCACTCCACCTGTCGGATGACCGGTTATTAAAACGTTGCCACCTGTGAGTTCACGACACTCCGTTCACAGAATACAGATCCCTTTTAATTGGCTAGTGTGAACAAAAACAACATAAGAAAATGTAAAAAATATCCATTGTGTTTTGGATCAAAGAAAAATACAATACACGTGGTTCCACACCTTCAGCTCGCTCAGACATGAAGTGGAGATCGTGTCAACGTTCAGTCAGTGCAGCTGAGGCTAAAGTGACCCGTTATAAAACTGTCACGCTCTACCTGCACTGTGAGACAGTGAACCTGCATCATCCAGGATTGTCTTAACTGGACCTGGTAGTTGAAAACTCACTTTTAAGCTGATTTGTCCTCCAGGGCCGCTTCAGCACAGCCGACTCTCAGACATGTGGCTGTTAAGGGACCGACCGTCTCTCGCACATTTGGCGATGCAGGAAGCACGAACCAATCTCGACGTCACCGTGCGGGCTCAGACTCCGGGGAGTTGTTATTTTCTGGTCTGTAGATTCTGTCACAGCGCTGGAGAAAAGATGCGTCGTTGTGAGAAAGAATAAATACTGTGGCTATGCCAGCTACCTGATTTTAGTGAAAGCAGGCAAACACTATGTTTAAGTGGGCTGCTGGCCTTCAGGGATGCTCTTTAATTGAACTGAGTTCAATGCTGCATAAAAACATTTAACATACAGCTTTGAAACCATTCAACCAATGTGTTGTTGACTGCAGCCACTCACAGCACAGTGGGTTGGTTGTGTGATGCCGGTCTCGTGCTCCACTGTTCTAAACAGTCTGTACGGTATATCAAGGCACTGAAGCCTGCTTGTTGCAATTACTCATTTGGATGCACTGTATTCCAGTTCAGTCATGTTCACACATGCTCTGAATTCCAAAGGTACTCCCCTGACGAACAGATGGGATGTGCAATACACATCCAACTGGCAAAGATGCTGACATCCACAGAGTATAGGAGGCAGAGGCACATAAAATATACAACATTACCAAAACTTTACCAAACAATATTATGAAATGTTATGTGATTTAATGTTAGGTCTTAATAATACAAATCCAACTGAACAGACCTTTTTAACAGATCTTTTTCTGAGATGTGGTCAGTGATTCAGAGGTATTGACCCAGACGGACTGAAAGTTATTCTACTTCATCAGATGCTGTTTCTTTGTGCCGCAGCAACAAATAAAAAAGGCAGAACGCTGTTTCTGGGCCGGACCTTTTTATTGTACTGTTTGGGATTCAACTGAACTTTGGTTTTAGGAGTAAAGAACTGACAAAACTTACTAAACTTTTCCACCCTGCTGTCTTTCTTTTATATCTGTGCAAAAACCAAATCTTCAATCCTTCTCTTACCAGTAAAGTTCAAGACACAGAAGAGAAGATGTGTGCTCGTAATCTCCGTCCACAGCGAACCCAACAAATATCCCCCAACAGTGAAGAGAACAACACATTGTTGAATTGAATTGTTCAATTTATGTTCAGGACATTTGTGTTGTCGTTGTGTGAATACGAGGTGATTCAATGACATACACTCCGGCTACTCTGTTGTATCGGGAGGAATGAGCCAAAAGCTGCCGCCTGCTTGAAAATCAATCAAATATGACGATTCCCACATCGAGCAGCCTCGGTCACGAAGGATATAAAGACATGATTGGCTTCATGGCTTCCCGTAGGACTCCGCTAATCAAATGCGGAATTATTTCAATGCTGTCTGAGCTCACACAGCTCGCCTACAGTCATTCCCCAGCATCTTACAATCACAACCCTGCAGTCCTCCCTTGGGCCATTGTTACATTTTAATAAGCCCGGAGCCACGCTGTAAGAAAGATGCCGTTTAGCCTCTCTGTTTGCGTGTGACATGTTTTGAGATTGAATCATTTTCACAGGCGGATATAAACAAAACAATTGACCAGAATGCAGCCCCGCGGGACAGCGAGCAGACAATAAGAGGTTGATGGGAACCGTCGATGGCAATGATAGAATGGAAATGCCAGTTCCCTAAATAGCAAATCTCATCCATCAAAAAGTACAACAATCAAAAAGCTATTCCCGCTGCATTGTATCGGAGCATTTGTCAAGGTTGTGCTCCTGCATTTGCTACCCCTTCAGCAAGTCTGCTTATACACGTAAGCCGTTAATTACCATCAAATACCCTTCACTTCTGTTTCATCACACGATGGAAACGGTCCTCTTTGGTCTTCTGTCTAGCTTAAAACAACCTGTTATTACAACTTAAATATAGACTCATTGAGGCTTCATCTGATGGAGGTTTGTAACCATCTATGACCCCGACCACGGCTCTGACGTGTAGCCTTCTGCGGGCGCAGACTGTGAGTCCAGCAGCACGTTTAAGTAGCTGTGCTGTGTATGGATACATCTGTGGTGCTGTCCGTGGTGCTGAAACAGCAGATGGTTTGAAATTGAGAAGTCGCCTACTAGCCACCACATACGGGAGATAAAATCCATGTGGTACTGATGAAATCTATGCTTTATCTACCTCCATTTATTGTCTTTTTTTTATGAATTCATCTAACCCTTGTTTTCCTTCATATATATCTGGGAACATACTGTACATCTACAGAAAGAAGGAAGAGCTGTGTATTGTTATTCAGAACAGCCAGAGACATTCATCGGGACAGTAGATATGGGTTATAACAGATGGTTTGTGTGGGTTAACATCCTCATGCTGGCTGCAGGTTCATGAGGTGTTGTCTCAGTCGGCAATCTCAAATGTTTTCTTTGAAATAAATGTCTGAGAATCTATCTCCGAAAGAATGAACACAATGGTGAACCTATGGCCCACTGATGTATATTTATTTATTTATATATTTCAATACTTACATCAGTGGGCCATAGGTTTAGACACAACCCTGAACTCCAGACAGCTAAACTTCAAGCACAATTCCTTTGTTTTCACTCAAATATGAATTGTAATTCACAAAGGATTGCCACTTTAAAGCCTCTGGTGTTGTTCAGGTCTGGAAACCGGAGTGGCAGACGTTGCATCCACACCTCACATTTGTGCAACTTTCAAGGACATGTTTGTTTATCTCTGAGCCTGATCCTGAGATAAGAGTTGATCCCTCTACATCTTGTTCAATATCATTGTAATCCCACCTTATTGACCCGACCTGCCAGATCCGACCACCGCATTCGATTTTAATAAAATGAGAGGAATAATCCAATATTTGTGCATTGACATGAGCCCTCTAGTCATATTCAGAGGGAAAGGTAGTCTTTGATGAAACCAGAGAGAATACATTTACCTTATTCATCCATATTGCTGACAGCCGAGGTCATCTCTTCTGTTGGATTGACTTGCAGTGCTGTTGTGGCTTTAATGGAAAAGGTCTGTCAGCATGTAATCTGTGTCTCTTTTCATATTGCTTTATTTTCTCTGACGGCCCTTCGTCTTTTTCTTTCAAATCCCCATCAACACAATATTTGATCCTTTTTTCTCATTCTCTTTCTAACTTTTGCTTCCTTCTATAAAACCACAAGCCTGCATTTCAAACATTTCGCCTCCTGTGCTTCAGTCGGGTCTTTTTGCCAACACGAAACCTGCTGATTAGAGGACAAATGGTTTCAGGACATTTTAATTAAAACCGTAGCCTCCCAGGAAATCGCTCGCGCGTCACAAAATTTTTTACGTTTTTACAGAGTAATCGATGAAGAAAGATTCACCCGCTCTGGTATAGATGCAAGGACGACAACATACCACTGAAAAGTGCACCAACTAATCCCCAGAGTTTCTTTAAACAACTTCAGTATGAATTTAATTTCTTGTTCATTTTTATTTTCAGGCCAGTTTGTTTCAACATGAATTCTCTTTGTGTGTAACAAACTTTAAATTCAAACCCAAAACTCTAGAGAGAGGAAGCATCCATACATTCATTCAGTTCAATCAGACTGAGAAATGATAAAAAGATGGTTTGGATGTTCACGATCAATGACTTTATGTTGATGCAGCGCTAACCTCTAACTTCCCAGGCATCAGCCTGCTGAAACTGAATATATATTAGCCAGTTTAAGTCAGCTATATTTTGAGTAATTAAGATGAATGATAAAGTACGAAGGACTCCTAACCTGAGGAAGCAACGGTGGTGAAGGCGACTACTCCCACGATACTTCAAGATATCACCGAACTCTGTCTTATGTCATTGTTTTGATCGAGAGGCCCGCAAGTGGTCAAATCCGATCACGAGGAATCATCTATCATGTCAACATTTGAACAGTTCTCTTGATTTAACAGAAGTCAGTTTGACTTGAATTTCTTCCCAGTAACCGTCATCCTCTCTCCTGCTGTGCTTCAGGTTACGCTCCGGTCACAGGAATGTGCCACCCGGTCCGGAGCTGCACCCTCAACCACGAAGACGGCTTCTCCTCGGCCTTCGTCGTGGCTCACGAGACCGGACACGTGTAGGTTTTTATGTTACGTTTGTCCTTCTTTGTCTTTACTCCTCTTTTCGAGGTGACACTGTGTTGTGATGTGAGCGACGACACAATGGCCTTCTGCAGAACGCCACGCTCTCACATGTTCAGTGTGAAGGTCTTTCCTGGGCTTTGTGTCCCCTGTGATCTCTACGCTAACTGACACGGCAGACCTTCGGCACTCTGACAGTGAACATGTGGTTCTTTATTGGACATCGAGTCCAAACACAAAAGCGCTCGGCCTCTGTTTGTCATCATGTTCACCCTTTTCCCTTTTCCACCCGTGAATACGTCTCAAATGTAGTCCACACTTCCTGCAACCTATTTCATCTGCAGCACAGATCACAACACTGGGTTTCTTACAATTACACACACAAACATAAAGACGCTACACAATGGAAAACACCGCTTGGAAAATCATTGAAGCCTGCCAACCCCCGAATCCTGCGGCAAAGCAAATCTTGCAAAACAAGCAGGTAAAACTTGCCTCGCTCATTAATGTGAGACGGTAGAAGCTAAGAGACAGATTATGGGTTACTCATGGAGAGATTCATAGAGGCCGCATCACTCTTTGCTGCCATAGTTAATTCGCTCGCCACCATTTCATTATGACAGAACAATACCTCGTTATCAGTGTGAAAAGTACACGCTGTCCTACTTCCTGCCAACAGTCCCACAAAGCAATCGTCACATTTAATAGACGAGTGTCTATTATATAAATCAGTGATACAGCCTAAGTTTAGAGTCCTGTTGCTAGGCAGCCCATAAAAGCAAACAAAAAAAACTGATTGCTCAGATAGTTATTGCTACAATTTGCATATAGTAGACTGAGTACTACATTAAATATGCCAGGATAGAACTGTGCATGGAGACGTTGGTGTATGAAGCAGATAAACAAGAGCAAGCTCAACCAGTGAGCGTAATGCAAAGAGAGGCTTTCCTTTGTGGAAATGCTGAAGTTGTCACGGGAGTTAACAGGTAGGACCCAAACGCAAGACCACAGGAGACAGAAGTTACTGGAAACAGGTTTTATTTAGAAGGTGCGTGGAGGTGTGGAGCCCGTGGTCCGACACCAGAGTAGGCAAACCGGCGGTGTGAGTCCCGTGGCTCGACACCAGAGAGCTGGAGGTCTTGTTCCGAAGGTGCGTGGAGGTGTGGAGCCCGTGGTCCGACACCAGAGTAGGCAAACCGGCAGTGTGAGTCCCGTGGCTCGACACCAGAGAGCTGGCCGCTTGAACGGCGTGTGTAGTCCGTTGAACGCCACGGAGGGCAGAGCGGCGGCGTGTAATCCGTAGAACCCCAGGAGGGCAGAGGATGCCCCGGGGTTGAAGCGGGTGAAAGACAGTACGACCTGACCACCCCAGACTGCAGGACCAGAGTTTATATAGTGACAGGGAACTCATTAGCGGGCCCTGAGTCTGGTGTGTCAGGCTGCAGGAGGTGATCGGCTGGAGTGTCCTCAGCTGTGCACGATCAAGGGTGTGGGAGGTGTCTGGAGACAGAGGACAAACACAGAGCACATGGCATACAATAACAAACAGGGGAATGACAGGACACATGAGGAGAGGAGATCAGGGGAAACACAACGGGTCCGACAGGGATCCTGGATCCTGACAGAAGTGCCCTCTCATCACAACCATTGGCCGTTGCGCAGCCTGTGATTTTCTGTAGTTTGATGGATTTCTTCTCCCCACCACGTTGCAATGAGAGCCGCTCCGCGCTGCCTCTGATTGTCACGTACTCGTTGCTTTGTGAAGTCTCCTGCTGATGAATACGATCGGTGGGAGGTTGGTCGGGTTAATGATTTCAACTTTCTTAACGACGGCAGCCTTCTTGTACAGTGCTCTTATTTATAATTACAATTTCCTGATTACGGGAGAAAAATCTGTGTTTTTTGTTATGTTGCTGTGCACGCTGCCTATTTGGATGGAACACAATGACAGCTTTGTTGGTGATTCACATTTTGATGTGGGGTCATAATTAACCTCAGTGTTAACCTCAATGCTGACACATAATGATAAGTGGATGCACGAGGAAAAAAGATCCAGTGAAGATTGTACCGGAATGTATATTTGCAGATGATTTTGATCACAGATATGATGGTATTTGGTATTCTTACCAAATAATCAGGGTTCTTTTCACAGTATTTGGTATTTTTGGAGTTTCTGTATACCGGTATACAGTGTATATATAATTCACACATAGATGTACCGATAATTAAAACTACTAATGCCAAGATACATTTTCTTCTGATCAAAGCAAGGATATGAAGAAACATAATTTATTTCTTAATCATTTGAATTCTTTATTTTTAGCTTTTCGATCTAAAGGACCTTCATCAGGACCGAAAGCTAAACATAAAGTGTTCTCTGCATGTATTGAAGTGTGCCGATATTTATTCTACCAGTTTCAGCTTCTTGATATCCAAGATGAAGCCGAGTGACGCGGCGGTTATCCTGCTTTTATTGGTTTTTAGTGTTTTTATGCGAATAAACAGTAAAGCTGACAATAACAAATCTAAAGGATCACTTATTGAATTTCAAGATGTGACCATAGATCAGAGGAAGAGTAAACGCTTCAGGTGTGACAGTTAAATACTGTCAGTGGGTTTATATATATATTATTTTTATATATAAGTGCTCTATGATATGTTTTTTTAAATGTAGTCATTTGGAAGACATTTACAGTACATCTTGATGATATTTGGGACTAATTGCTATGCTACTACAATAACAAGTAGAGGTCCACAGAGGCTCCACGGCCTCCTCAGATGATCTTTGTAGCTGTCAAAGAGTCCGGGGAGACGGCGATTCAATCAGCGGCAAACCGAGGAGGACACGCAGGGTGACAGTGAAGAGACGTGAACAAGATGTGCCAGACTCCATGACACACGTCACGCTGTGCTGACAGCCGGGGCGGATCCTTGTGTTGTATCAAAAAACACAATCTGGTTTGTAGTCAGTTCCAGGGCTTCGAACCAAGTGATTGTCAGTTCTTGCAGCGTTTAAACTCCCTGCACCAACACTTTTCTCATCAATCATCACTCTTTTTTTCATTCCTCGCACGATTGCTTCTGTAAGTTGTTGCGCGTACCAAACGGTGCGTCACAAGAGACGCTTTTGATGAGCGGCTGTCGAAGAGTTTGTGCTCCTTCGTGCGATGCAGCAGGGACGAGGCTATGAGGATCTGCTTTTCCACCCGGCAACACTTTGTCTTCAGACGTGGTCGTCAGACACGTAGTACGACCTGGTTTGCTGCGAGCATACCTAACCCTGAACCCATGCAGGCTGCTCTCAACTAATTACTCTTTCGCTCACTCCTCCCTTTCCAAGCTTTTCAATGAACACTACGGTGGCCTGCAGGTGACATAAAGATGTGAGAGGCTCTCTGTAGGGCCAGTGTTTGGTTTGTCCCTTCTGGGCCGCTGTAGAAACATGGTTGACTCAGTGAAGAGGATCCACTCCCTGTGTAGGTATGAAGGGATCATGCTAAGCTAACGAAAACACAACGAGTCTTAGTTTCAGGTGATTATATACTAACGGAAACATAGTTTTTAATATTATATTATATGTCTGCCATTAAATGCCCCGAAATCCTACTCGCTGCTCCTTTACGTTAAAGTATCAGTGTTGTTGAGATAATTGATAATATAACTGGAGATGGATTGTGGATTGTGTCTACATGTCGAGAAGGCTTTAGTGAAACGACTACAGTAAAACATAAACAACAACAAGTTTATAACTGTGTTACAAACTAAACCAAACTGGAGAAAGCACATTTAGTTCTTTGCTGTAAGCACATTCAGCCGGGGACAGTTGAAGCTCTGAATCCAGTCGGCTTTTGCAGATGTAAAGAGGAGAGACATTTTCATAAAGCGGATACCAGAGCTGAAGAAGTGTTTCAACATGTCGTGCATTTCTAAAAATAACGCTGGAACATACGGTATAGACGCCTCATCTGCTGACACAATTAATTATTGATGCTCACTGTGTGTGTTCCTTTCATTCAGAGCAAGGACAGCACAGCATGTCCTTTATTAGGGCTGCATGCTGATTTCAATTACTCATTGACTTTGGAAACGTCACGCTTTTACTGGAGAAAGAACATTTTGTATCCTAAATGTATCATAAACCTGTTCATCCAGGATTCGTCATCACAGTTGGGGAACAATATTGGCCGAAAATCCAAAATGTTGTGTTTCAACGTGAAGAAAAAGCGATGTATCTCGATCAAAACTATTTCATCTCACAACATGCACAGCATTATAGCGACGTGTGTGACAGGTGAGGCAGCTATCGGAAAGAACATGATGATGGATAGTGATTGCTAAAGTCCAAGAGAGCCACATGCAGTACAAACGCAGCAAACAAAGAGAAGAGCCCACCGTCTGTCCTCTTTATGAAACAATTCTTTGACGCCATTCAAAGCACTTAAATGTGAGTTATTTGGCATTAACAACAGTTTCATTATTGACTTTGTTAAGTTCATGTAACAATAATTTCCGCTGGTTCCAATTATTTCTTTCAACAAGTGCAGATATCAGTACTCTATGCACATCTCTGTGAAGCAATTTATTCCTTTAAAGCGGAACATCAAGAAACACACAGGAAATGTTCATTCATCCCAAAGTTGGCCAGTATTGATCTCAGTTATGAATTCTGTTTTATAACAACATGTTTGAAGCATGAAAGTTCTCTCAAAAGTGTTTTGACGTCATAATCCTGACTCTAAATCCACTAACTAGCTTTCTCTGAAACTTTACGAGACGTCACTGTCGAAACGGAAGAAGAAGAAGAAGAAGAAGAAGAAGAATTTTAATTGGCTCGAAATACAAACGCAGGACATTAGACATGCTGTTGGAACGACGTTAGAGTGATGTTAAGCATACAATTTCATTTTTTACTTGTGGCACTTGTCAAACAATTTGAATATATTGTCATATTATCTTTATCTGGCAGGCTCCCATTAGGCAAGACCCGTCTTGTTAAGATTTACAACCAATCACAAATGACAACCTGTGTCCGTGACAGCTGTTCGACTCCGGCTGGAGACACGTGTCCACTGTGTGCTCTCACTACGGCCTCAAAATGTCCAAAGGAATACTTTCAAAGAAGAGAAGAAAGAGGAATCTTTGCTGTTTTAGCCCTCAACAGTTATTTCTGTTGGATTGTTAATCTTACTGTGAGCCAACCCGCTGGTAGCGAGGGAGGATTGATAGTCCTTTGGTGTGAGAATGTGTTGCTTGAGTCGGTGTTTGTAGTGAACTGGAAGAATAGAAGCGCGCTTTCTGGCCTGCACCTCATAATCCATAAACAGCTCAGAGATTAAGACGCTCTGCATCATTGAACTGTTTCAAAGAAGTTTTGCACAAACAGTTATTTCTCAAATAGATATCTGAATGTCATTTGTGGTTATTCATGCGTATTGAATTTTGCATGAGATCTCCTGGTTTCACAGAAATATTCAGCATTTCTGTTTTGCAAGTCACTCAACATTTGCACAAACCTTTTTATGTGATACTTTCTCTGAAAGCGTTCGTTCCGAGTCTGGAGCGAACCAAACAGCAGCAGTAAAGGTGGTCATCAGCTGGTTCCAGTTGGACTCTGGTGCAGACCAACCACAGGCCTGTGTGAGAGTGGATGTGTGGTTCTATCTGGATCCAGCATGGCCTGGTCCTCCAGCAGCGTGGTGTCGGTGTTGGCTCGCAGCGAGCCGGTACTGGCATCGGCACCCATGACGAGTATTAAGAACAACTAAACAGAAATAGCCAGTCTTCTCTCTGATGGTCTCGTTTACTGACGTAGGTCTTATAGAGCCGGTTGTCTTTCTTGCCACTGAAACATGGTGTAACGGGAGCTTTTGGGCATCGCGGTACCTCGATGTCCCGCAGCTGTGTAAACATCTGCTCGTCTCTCTGTTGGAACAGGTTGGGAATGGAGCACGATGGCCAAGGCAACCGCTGCGGGGACGAAACGGCGATGGGAAGCGTGATGGCTCCTCTGGTGCAGGCGGCCTTCCACCGATACCACTGGTCCATGTGCAGCGGACAGGAGCTGAAGAGATACATCCAGTGAGTTCATGTCTGCAGTTAACGAACACTGTTTTGTTACGCCATCCAAAAGAATAGGAATGCTGTTCCGTTGGATCCATATCTGGCTTTATAGCAGCCTGAATGAAAGTTTAAAGAAATTAGAGCATATTTCATCTGAATCTGCTTAAATATACACCCAACATAGAGAATCATGCAGAATGGTATATGAAAAAAAACACAAAAGAAACTTTTGCCTTTTCCAATTGTAGAATCTGATTAGGTTTAAAAAGCAGGCTCACGAAGAAATAAATCAAATGAGCGCGATCTATTCCTGAGACATGCAACGGACAAATTACAAACGTGAAGGCGTCGATATCGTTGGATACAGTTCAGCATTTAAAATATGTTACTTCAGTCAAAACAGCAGCGTGTCGTGTCCAAACAGGCCATGGGGGTTTGCTCCGTCAGCTGCACCAGAATCGATTTCTGACAGCAGTGCGTTGACACCAAACCACCAACAGGGAATCAGGAGAGACAACAATGGCAATGTGCAATCAATCGCCATGCGTTCTGTTTCCAGAGCAGCTCAGCTATTTCAAATGCAGCCATTGCAGAGAAAAATCAATATGTGCTCCTGCAGTGTGATAATGACGGGTGATGAACGTGAAAGGCTTGGCTCTTCTGAGAGGGAGAGATATCAAGACTGGCGAGGCAACATGAAGTATGTACAATCATTTTGCACTTGCACATACGACTTGTCTTACCCTGAGTGGGGTTTAGCTGTGCCCCCTCGCCTTGAAATAAATAAAATAAAAATAAAGCCAGGCTTGGGCTGACTGCAGCCGAGCCACCTGCCCACATGCAGCCTGATCCGTCCAAAAACTGAAATATAAGCGCAAAACTCGTATTAAAAGAAGAAATAACACAAGTCGTTACAGATTGTCAGTTGTAAAAGGGGTGCGTTTTCAAACCAGCGAGTGCAGGAGGCCTCGGAGCTGAAATGGAATGTCGAGCCGAGGTGTGCGTTACATCTGCGCTCTATTTTCATTACTTGGCTTTGATTTGTTGGCTCGTAAATTAGGTGGTAAATGAGAGTGTGTGATGCAACGCAAAGCCTACGCAAGCTAAGGTAGGAACACACACCAAATACTCCAATCCAAGCCTTTAGTGATGATGGAGTCTCACATAGTTGAAGGTAAAACCCATTGAGGGAGAAGTCCTGTCATTCAGCACTGGGCTGCTCTGAGTCTCCCATCGCTTCTGCTTTGTCAATCTTTACTTACTGTCTCAACTCCTCCTGCAGATGTCAATCAAAGCCTTCAAGTCCTTTGAATAGCTGGAAGGCTTTTATTATGAAACGTCTGGGCAACCAGAGGTGACTTTCACCAAAAAAAAGCGTCTAAGGAGACGCAACTAGAGTGTGGAATCTTTGTTGAAAAAATAACAGAAATTCTGAGACTTTCCTCTGAAATAAGATCCCGTACACTTTGAAAGCAGAGGGATTTGTGAAAAAGGTCGGTCTTCATCGGGAACTTATTTTGAGTAAACACCTGGTTCTCTCCGCAGCCACATTTAGACACATGTCCTCTTCAGGATATTGATTCTCTCGTCAGCATCAACCTCTTCTTTCACTCCCTCGCAGCACGTACGACTGTCTCCTGGACGACCCCTTCAAACACGACTGGCCACAACTCCCCGAACTTCCCGGCATCAACTACTCGATGGATGAGCAGTGTCGATTCGACTTCGGTGTGGGCTATAAGATCTGCACCTCAGTGAGTACAGCCCCCGGGCTTCCATTTAGTGGATACCAGCTACTCTACCCGAAATAAAACGTTCCTGTAAGTGAAAGTGAAGAGAGGAAAAAGATCCATTCACTCTCAGAGCTCAAATGGAAATGCTACTTAAGAAGAGCAGAGACGGAAACAACTGCAGGAGAGGATGATGGCAGCGGTCCAACTTACAGGCTTTCAAATATCAGCAAAAAAAGTCATACAAGCATCCGATGCTGCGCTAGTGAGCACCTCTGACGCACATCTGCTCGCTTTAGCGCAGTCACACCTGCTATGCTGCTCGTTCTCTGCAGATGGCAGGATGATGAGAACTTCACATCACTTTGATCCACACTTATAATTGATGCCACATTTCTATGTGGTAGTGATGCTAATTAGAGACATGAATCTAACAGATGTATAAAAAAAAAACTAGATTCACCCCCCTGCAAAAAAACACAGGAAAAGATAATTAACAAATATATATATAATTTGCTCTTTTTTTTGTTTTTCAAGGATTTCTTTCGTCAAAATATTGTTCAGATGAGGATTAGTTTAACGCTGAACAGTTGAAAATGAAAGTGGTAGAAGGAGTTCTTAATGTTGGACTTGAAATGAACGGGAAACGGAGCACAGGCTGCAAAAGTAAGTTCAGAAAAGTTGAAACGTTTGAAATCGCAGCGCCTGATGTGACATTGATTTGATGGCGAAGTTGATCCATCAAGTCACGCAGAGAACATGGCGCCCTCTCAACAAAACTCTTTCTGTCAAAAGAAAGCTCAAAGCGTGCAGCGGATGAGTCCTCCTGCGCTGAGGTTTTTCGGGGAGAATGTGTGTATTGTGAGGACTGAGCAGAGTGGATTCTGACTGAGGTCTCCACTCCATGACTAAGTTCTTCAATTGAATTCAAGGTTCAAATTCACACAGTAAAATTCACACAGTTTCTGTCCCAGTTTGCTCTTTGCAAATAACTCTGAAGGGAAGTGTTTGGTTCTTAGTATCAGAGGTGTCTTATCACACTCGAGAGTAATTAACACGTTTTGAGACTACGAAACAATTAACATGACTCACTGGTGAAGGATTAAAACTGTAAGACGAAAACACAGACATCTCCCAGACCGAGGTAGCCCCGCCCTAAAACATACTTTATTGTCTAATTTACCTTCATTTACTAAATAAACATGCTGTATTGAAGAAGACTTTAAACTAGAGATTGAGACCAGTAGAGTCATTTTCTCATAGATTCTATACAACCAGAGGAGTCGCCCCCTGCTGGTCATTAGAGAGAACAGACGTTTAAAGCTCTTCAGCGTTTGCTTCACTTTTCAGACCCGGAGGTTGACGCCTGCTCGGAAATGAATCGGCTTTTCTTCAGCATCTCAGGATTTGATTACATTCAGGCTGTAATCTGTATCCAGAGCCATTACCAGCAGTAGAGGACGTATTAATATGTTACAAAAGCTGCAATAATCTTTTCTTTATATTCACAATGAAATGGCTGTACTCGTACTGTATATGTGGAAGGTGCTGCTTTCATTGTGACGATCAACAAATGATCATCCGACCCTGTTGTTGTTGGTTTCTCAGAGCATGTCAGAGCTCATGAGAGATAAGGCGCATATGATTATGTGCCTGAACTACCACAATGCTCCATTCTTACCAGATAAGAATGCTGGACAGCTGATTGGTCTGTTGTTTCCCGTCCATCGTCCGTTCATAGATATTTGTTAGAAATATTCCATGTAAGTAAAACGTCATGATCAGAGATTCATGATGTGTGTAACTTGATAAAGTAAGGTCATTGTGCTCACTTCGCTGAGGCAGGCGAGCACCAGAAAACCCCCAAAAGCAGTGGGGACTCCCTCCATCACAGACATGATCACTATCTTGAGTTTACCCAAGTGGAAATGCTGGCAGTCACACGGCTCATTTTGCATTTGAGTGCTGGCAAAGTATACCAACAAGGGAGAAGCCCTGAACTGGTTTACATTCAACGATGAAGCTGTTAGCTCTCCGGCTGCAGTGCTCTCAGGTGACGCCCGTTTTTAACACTAACCCGGTGATGCTGGCAATCTGCTCGGATCTTATAGACTGTATTTTGCTGACATGTTGAATTCTGTGCAGTGCTCCAGGAAGATAATTATTGGCTCCAGGATATGCAGCCTTATGGAAGCAGCCCTCGTGTATTCAGATGTCATATTGTTTTGGGTACAAATCGTCTGGCTGCCAACTGAAAGTCAATGAGTAGAATCATCTGCTGTGGCCTTGTTTATTTTTTACTTTGCGCTCTAGTTAACAATGTAACCACAAACCCGTGACTTGTTTTAGGAAGGAAAAGACATTTGAATGCGAAGTATTCATTCATGTTATTCTTTTGATTTCACATTTATCAAACAGGTTTCTTAGATGAGATTAAAGACCCACATTGATGTGTCAAAGATTAAAGAATAACAACCGCTTTCTCTTCCGTCAACCAAAATAAACCACAATCATTTTCTTTAGTTCTTTACTCTGGAGCAGTCTCCTTGTAGCATCAGCAGATTGTGAACAATAAGGTCAGCCTCCCTATTAGCCCCGAGTGACCCACATTTCCCAGACTGCTGCTGAAAAACAAAACAAACGCTGTGCAGCCATTGTGTGTATCTGAGCCCGGTGGGTTCGCTTTGTGTCACAAGCTGAACCGCTCTTTCATTAGTTTGTTTGTTGAGGAAAATAAAAAGCCTCTCGATCCGGCTAATTGTCTTCTGTAAACAAAGAGACACTCGCCCGAGCAACTGAACACGATCGGAGACGGAGACGCGGCTGCGGCCGACGCGTTCAGAGAGTCGTATCGATCCCTGCAGGATTCAGATGTTCAAGTGTTTCAGAGCGTTCTGTCGAGTCGTATTAAGAGGGATGGACAGAGGAAGCGGCTCTTCATCAGTGACCCCTATCGTGGGGATTCGAGCGCCTCATTTGTTGATGATTAACGGTCTGAAGTCCCACCAGTCACCACAACGTATTTACCATAAATATCATCCTTCTGTTAAGTAATCCATACAGTGAGAGGAACAGAACAGTTTCCAGCTGCTGCAGCAATGAGTCTCATGTTCCTTGCCGGTCACATTAACACACACGTGATGATAGTTTTACATCGACACACGGCGACACGGACAGTAAAATAATAAGAAGGGAGAGAATAGTCACACGCAGAGAGCGGGAAATAAGCACAGCAATAAAACAAAACTTTACACTTGTTCAGTCATTTGAATGCCTAGAGCACGTTACAGAAGTCAAAGCTTTTGGAAAAATAAGGATATCTTACAGGTATGGATTCAATAAAAGTGATGACATAATGATGCTCTCTCTTCTTTAAGTGTAGAAGAGTAAAAACTGCAGCTTGAATAAGCTGCAGATCACAAGCAGCTTACCGGAGATGCAGGTTTATAGAAACAGGTCACAGAGGCAAGTTCAGGGCTTATGTTGTTCACAAAGCCTCTCGGTGTATAGCGATGCTCCGGGCAGCTGAAATGCCCATTTTTGAGTTCTCTCTATCAGTCTGATCTGCTCAAATCCGTATATATAAAAAAAGGGGAAAAAAGCATCTCACCATGAAGAGGTTAACAATAAGCTGTTCCCTAGAAAACCTTGGTAATCCTCTCGGCTTTGGTGGCTGATAGTGGAGACCGTAGCGCTTGTAAACAACGTTGTGACGTCATCACATTTTTTTTGTGTTTTCTTTGTATCAAACCCGTTCTGAGCCTTCATTGAATCCAAATGTGTCTTTGAAATCAGTGATGAAACACGACGGCCCACAATGTACGAAAACTAAATCCGACAAATGTCCATATCTGCCTTTCAGCTGTTCAGCGTTATGAATCACAATGTGAGCAGGGAAGCTATATTTCATTGTCATTGGTAGTATCTACGGTTACAAAGATGATTTTCTTTTCTGTGTTTCAGTTTCGTACCTTTGACCCGTGCAAACAGCTGTGGTGCAGCCACCCGGACAACCCGTATTTCTGCAAAACCAAGAAGGGGCCGCCTCTGGACGGGACGGAGTGTGCTCCTGGAAAAGTAAGTTACATTGTACGACAAAAGTATGTGGACACTTTATTTAAACTTAAAACCTGAAAGAAACTGCCTCAGACCAAAAGTACAGGCACACTGCTGTCATCCGTTTGACTTCATTCTGATATTTCTGTGTTTGCCTGACCTGTCCTCTCTCCTGCCATCCTCTGTAGTGGTGCTACAAAGGTCACTGCATGTGGAAAAACCCTAATCAGGTCAAGCAAGACGGCGCCTGGGGCTCCTGGAGCAAATATGGCTCCTGCTCGCGCTCATGTGGAACTGGAGTTCGCTTTCGGACGCGCCAGTGCAACAACCCGGCGTGAGTGGCAAATGCAGCTATGACACAATTTGATTCTGGGAGGCTTCATGCATGAATGTAGAAATAATGGAGGATGCTGATATCCAGTGCCAGCTATAATTGGATAATTTGACTTTATAACTGTATATGATACCTGTATGATATGAGAATCAAAATGCAGTGCGAGGTAGACATTTGTAATTCTAACTTTCCTAAAAGTTTCTTAGCATCCTTTTTCAAACAGGATTCGCTTTGTCATTCTGAGTTTCAAAGAAATACTCTGATCAGCTGTGACGTTCAGCCATTTCTCCCCTCCAGGCCCTCCAACGGGGGCCAGGACTGCCCGGGAGTGAACTACGAGTATCAGTTGTGCAACACCGACGACTGCCCCAAGCACTTCGAAGACTTCCGAGCCCAGCAGTGCCAGCTCCGCAACTCCCACTTTGAGTTCCAAAATGCCAAACACCACTGGCTGCCCTACGAGCATCCCGACGGTAAGCCAGAAAGATGTCAGCAGATTGTTTTGTTCCGGCGTTTGTCCCGAAACGGAACAATGAAAGTCAACATGTGGCTTCGCTCCATGGAGCTGTTTTGCCGCTCATTGCCCCTAAATTGGTCTTGAGTTTTCAAAGTCGGTCATGTAGAAAAGAAGTAGGAAAGCCCACCGAGACGCTGCAGGGAGGTGAGGCGGTGAAGTGGGAGCCCATTGTTTTTTGAAAGCTAAAGAGCTTTTCTAAAGAGCGTCGTGCATTTTGGAATGTCAAACTAAATATCCGCCCTGGGCGCTGTGTGGATGTGGGGGGGGGGGGGGGGGGGGGGGGGTGCCTGTGCACAAATTACTTTAGTGGGCTTCATTATTATTTTCACATTAATATTCAATGAGATTTTAAAAGGTTTTCATCATATTGTTGTTTTTCCAAGTTGGATTTTCTTCCTAATAATTCTACTAATAACCATCCAATAATCTGCTGTGTTGCAGCCAACAAGAGATGCCACTTGTACTGCCAATCAAAGGAGACCGGAGACATGGCGTACCTGAAGCAGCTGGTGCATGATGGGACACGATGCTCCTACAAAGATGCCTACAGTATCTGTGTGCGCGGAGAATGTGTGGTAAGGTGTTCAAACTACATGATTTTGACATATTAAAAGCAGATGCGGGCTGTTTGAATATCGACAGCTTTAAATTACACCGTGTGATGTTACAAAACAGCACAATCAGATACAGTTAACGTGCTGTGATTAGAGCCACGGTTAGAAGGTGGAGCTAATCTTAACATACTGTATGAACTGCTGGATAGCTTCATCTATGATAACACATCGTCATTTGTATTGATAATCTGATTCTAGAAGTACCTTCAGCTGTACATTTATAAATGTAGTGAATGTATAAAGTAGCACAACTTGTCTGAAGTTCAGTAAAACTCCTTCAAAACATCAGTGCAGTCCCTGAGTGAATGTAATTAAGTTCATTTCCACCATTGAAAGAACCTCATAAACGTCCACATGCTGTCGCTGTTGAATCAGGATCTATAATTAGTTTACTGGCCCGCAGTCGAACCGATTAATTATAATCTGTCACCAGTGTGCTCACATCACGTTGTGTCAAGTCGGCATTCCGATAGCTAATGAAGCCTTGAGAGGAAACGCCTGACGGGTGGGCTTCTCGTTAAAACCACGTAGTCAATCGTACATTTCCAAGACCGAATCGAATCTCAGCTCATCTGTCTTGATTGTTCACTTGCTCTCCAGAAAGTCGGCTGCGACAGAGAGATCGGCTCCAACAAAGTTGAGGACAAATGTGGCGTTTGCGGCGGGGACAACTCCCACTGTCGCACCGTCAAAGGGAGCTTCACCCGAACGCCAAAGAAACCTGGTAAGAACACATTGAACCGGTACGAACACGGCGCAGACAGAACTCTTTTAATACACAACGATTCTTCCCTGTTTCATCCCCTGCATGTTTCCTCTACTCCAGGTAATGAATGTTTCTGATCCATGATGCACAATGAGCAAGTGATCAACCTTGATAAGACATAAACACTGTTGTTTATACATCATATATAAATCATTGCACGGCTCTCAACATGTCGGCCCTCCCTTGACCCAGCATTAATTAATTAATGAACCCAGCATTAATAGACCAGCAAATAGTTGCTGGTCTATTAATGCTCTGACTTTTGAATAGAGAACCTTCAAGGGAACTCACATTGTTTTCTCTGCACGAGGCAAACACTGAACAATAAGTGCAAGGTTTTAGGAAATGAAATGTGGAGCGGAGCTGTCCTCGGTCCCCGCTGCATTGACGAGAGCATGAGCCGCCCAGATTCAACCCATTGTCAGCATGCCAGCCTTCAGAATGAATTCTTAGCTTTTCACTGGCTCTTTCAATACATTTTCAATGACATCTGAAATCCAACGCTTGACAAACAAAGTCAGATTTCTAAAGACGAATAGCTGTCGCCAAAGGTTGAGGTGGATAAAGAAGAAGAAAACTCTCTCTTTTTGCGGAGTTCTTATTCTGATTAACTGAGAGAGTTTACTGAAGTGTCGAGTGGCCCGTCGAAGCGTCTGGAAACATTCCCAGATTCCAAATCTCAGATTGGCAGAAAGCTCATTGGCCTCACCTGGACTCAAGGAATTTAACCTCCGTCACTTGACGTCACTCCTCTGCCTTTGCAGGATGCAGGAGGTGGATGCAACAAACGGACTACTACACCTGCACCATTAAGTTCAACAGAGAACTCACGCTAACAGACACTGTAGCATCGGTGTGTGCTGCTCACAGTCAGTTTTATTGACGTCTTCTTATTAAGACGTTTTAAAGTGTACTCTGCTATGACACTGAGTATGAAGTGCATAGACAGCAGTCGCTATGTGTGTCTCAAAAAGACACACCTGTCAACCTGACTGATGGAAATAGAGAGAAGGATGATGATTTGTTCACGCTGTGGTGTAACTGTGCAGCGTTTCCAGCTCAAGTGTGTTGATTGAAAGCCCGACTGAGATCACGGCGGTGTGAATGAAATTGCATCCACCTCCTGCAGTCCTCCATGTCATCTCTATTCACTCCTCTGCAAAATCTGCACCCACATATTGAATATAAAGGAGCCTGTAGGGAGGGTGCAGAGCGACATGAGTATCTGACAGCCGGGTGCTTCCGCATTAAGACCCTTATTAATTAGCAAAGCAATGAATGTATTCTTTAATTTATTTAATTGATATAGTTTGACTTTTTTTTAAATGATTTACAAGTTCAGAAACAGTAGGAAACTTTCCTTTCCTACAAAGCCTTCTCAGGTTATCTCCCCTCTGCAGCCACACAGGGGGCACACACACACACGCACACACGTGCACACACGCACACACACACACACGTGCACACACGCACACACACACACACACACGTGCACACACGCACACACACACACACACACGTGCACACACGCACAAAAGCTACGTGAAGTGACTCTCTGAGAGCCTGGAACAGGAACGGCTTCGTCAAACCGCTCCAGGATTGTTTGAACTGTGATCATTCCTCTTTTCTTTTTAACCACTCACGTTTTTTAACAGGGAAACAGTTAAGCAAGAGAGCCCATAAAGAAACCCCTTTGTTGGAAAACACAATATGCAAGTATCCAGTGTCACTGAATCCCTCACAGCCTCTTTCCTGGCACCTTCTGTGCAGCTTGTAGTGCAGATGGATGCCTAACACTGTAGAGACGAGTGACATGAGCTGCTGTTTTCTCCGTCCCTTGTTACTAATTAAGTGTCTATTTAGGTCTGACTCAACTGTTGTAACCGTCACAGGTTCATTATCTAGCTCTGCATAAGAAGTTATCATCACATGTCTGGTTATGTCATGTAAATTGCTTCAACAGCCTAACAAACTAACTTTAACGTCAGAAATGTCACATTAAACCAACCTGCAGACCTTTGGAGGCAATCTGGGAAGTTGTTGGCTATTTACCATCTGATTGATTGAACCTCAAGTGCTCAGTTCAACCCAAGCTTCCTCACCCAACGTGTCCAGCTTGTGCGCAGTATTTCCTATCAGTCTACCAAAAGAAACTGTAATTTCTATTGAGCGGCTTGTGCTTTCGGAAATTGTCTGCCATCACAAAAATGTTCTCTCGGAAGCGAGAGGGCATCTTTTGCCATTTTCCAAAAGTTAGATTGCAATGTGTCGTCTTTTCGATGCCCTGCAATGTGATTGGCCACCTTTGGTGAACCCCCGCGGCAGCTTGCCAGCGTATGTATAATCGCAATCGCCTCAGCGGCAGCGCTGCGTCGGCGCCGGGCGGCTCCGAGTGTTGGGCCTGCCCGTCAAATCTACGGCCGAGTAATGACAGCGCTGCAGTTCGGTCCTGGTGATTGGCGTGTGGCTCCCTGCCAGCAAAAGAATAGTTTGCCTCCTCGTCCGATGTGAATTCCTCTGGTCCCTGCTATGCTAATTAAATATGCTTCCACTGTAGGTGATGTTGTTGCAGACGGTGGAGCGGAGGGGAGAGGAAACTCTGCGAGACCCGACTAACCGATTCATTTTATTTTGAAGGGAAGACCAGAGGAGCCTTCTCTTTGCCCAAGGGAGCACGAAATGTGTTTTTAAATGAAACTGAAGACTCTAGAAATATACTGGGTGAGTCACGGTAGGTTTGCAAGCGGTGGACATCCGTGACAGAAGACCTTTGCTGCCCTGTAGTCTGAAATAACTCTCACTTGTGCCTTATTGAAGCATGGCTGAAGGCATTCACATCATCTCTGCACATAATCAATACGGAAGATAAGAAGGGGGAGTTTCGGGACCCTTGGGAGACGCTCAAGTATATATTGTGCAAGGGGGTCATTTAATGACGCAACAGATGGATGTGAATGAACGGCCTGTTTCAATGAGCTCTACCTGCAGGCTTCTACAGCGAGCAGGAACGCTGACAAGTTGACGTTTTGCCATTTTCTTTTCTTGCCTCAAACGTCTTCGAACATGTTTGTAGAGCAAAGAGAAGCGCACTTCTGATACATACGCGATGTCCACCACTGCAAACAAAGATCATTCCTGTACCTGCTTAACTTACCTGTCTGTGTCTTTATCTTTCCTAACCCCCCCCCCCCCCCTCTGCTTCTGCTGCTGCTGCAAACTTGGCAAAGGTTACCTTAAGATGTTTCTCATTCCTCCTGGAGCTAGACATGTGATCATCCAAGAACACGAGGCCTCCCCTCAAATTCTTGGTAAGTGTGTCGTCCTAACACGAAACACATGTTGAGAAATCAAGAGGAAAGATATCCCCATCCTCCTCGTGTTTCCCCGGGAAAGACGAGTGGGAACGTTGACTGTAGAATCATAGCTTGTGGGCTTTGCATCATTTATTCACCGTCTCCCTTTGAGGCGGAGAGGATGAGTCTTCATTAAGCTCATTCATCATTAATCAATCTGTTCAGGAGAGTGGTGTTTTAGTATGTTTAGGTGAATTCAGTCATACTGTAGTCAAGCACATTTAGAAGAAATCTGAATTATTTATGACCAGTAGAAATATGTTCGGAGTCAGAATAAAATATCTCCATCGTCATATTTAAGTGTAACGAGATGCACCGATCGATCGTCATCCACTGGTTTTCAGATGATCGGCCGATTAAGTTCATTTTAGTTTTTTGTTGGTCACATTGACAGACGTGTGCCGCTGTTGTTGGTGTGGAAGTTTTTCAGAGTGACAGAAGAAGAACTAAAGCTCGCAATTTGTCAAAGTCCAAAAGACGCCGTGGGGGGGTTCAACCGTAAAGACATTTGGAACAGCTTATTATATCATAATTCATTCACATCATGCTGCTCAGAGTCATCAGAGTGACTAACGTTAACGGAAGTTGCATCGACTTGCCTTATGATGTGTTCAAGATCTAGTCATTAAAATTCGTACTGGGCCCATCGTTGGCCTCGCGGGTCGGAACTCTTCATCTCCCGCTGCCAGCTTTCTGTTTCAACGTTGGTTACCTTTAACAATGATAACAGTTAAGTTAAGCTTGACTAAGAGGTTATTATTAATATCTCGATAAAGTAGTTATTTCAGCATAAACTGTGGTATTTCTCTTCGTCTTATTAAGTTGTTGTTGTGCCTAAACCTAACCAAACAGAGTCAGATCATTTCTGCAAGGCAATTACAGCATTTTGCTGTTTGATTTGGAGAAGTAAAGTTGTAAAGGCATTAGTTTAAACATTATCTTCCGTTTGGACTTGAGTCAAGTGTGACTCATTATTTAGTCTTACTTTTAGCTCTGGTTTAGTCCTCATAAAGTTTGTTTCTTTAGTTGCTCTAATAAGTCCACAAACTGGTCTCTAACTTTTTGTGTCCAAAGTGTCGGGGGTATTTTATCCAATATTTAAATAAAAATGACTGATCGATGCTGCTGTAAATGAAACTTTTAAGACCTCCAAAGTTAGCAGTAAAAGTACAAAAGTGAAAGTTGAGAAAACCCAGAAACACAAACATTAGAAAAACAAAGATTCATTCCTGTCTGTTCCCGACTCTGCCAGGCTGGTGATTGAAGGTGTGGGAGAGCTGGCTAATCTTTTTGTTTCTTGTTCTGTGGGTGGCCCGAGGAAAGCACGATTTATTCAGCGTCCGAGAGGTGAAAGAAGTCGACATCGATCTCCTCGGCTGGAGGCAGTGGGTGTTTTACATTTACCCACTGTGCTGGGCAAAGTTAGAGGGGCGGAGTAGAGAAGTGAGGAAGATCGAAAGAAGCTATCCCAACTCGGTATAACTGAAAGCTGAAGAAACAACAAGCACGGTGTGAATTACTTAATAACATTAAAGAGTGAAGGAGTCGGTTCATCACAGAGGAATACTGTTTAATATGAAGGCAGTCAGGCTTCTGAAGATATCGATACGATGTCTATCTTTAAATTCATAAAGCCCACATCCCCCTTGAGAGACGTTCTGTTAGGATTACTCAGAACTGAGACTCTGGTATCGGGTTTTGCCGTAAACCTACTGAGACATGATCTGAATTCTACAGATCTACAACTTGATGATCTGTCAGTGCTGTGCTGCTTCATCGGAACTTTTTTTTAATCGTTCAATGGAGCAACAAGTTTAAAGAGCAGGACAGAGCAGCTGTGACTCTAAACTCTGAATTCTACTGTTGTTGAGGTGGAACTCGTTTTTAGCCATCAACCAATGATTCTTTTCCAGATGGATTTTTTCTCCATTAATTGATTGTTTGTTTTGTAAAAAATGTGTGAAAGAAAATGCGAAATGCTCAACTCCGACAGTCCAAACTCCGAAATGATTTAAAATGAATAAATAATCATTTAAAATAATGACATGGAAAGTGTTGCTTCAAAAATGTCTAAATGCTTAAATTGTCAAAAAGTAAAAAGTCTAATATGTCCTTCTGAGATGTAGTGGTGTAGAAGTATAAAGCAGCATGAAAAGACACTCAGATGTGTACTTGAGTGCAGTACTTGAGTTAATGTACTTCCACCACAGACAGCAGCATCTTATCTTTTCCAGACTCTTGCCGTCGAGCCGTAAACACACTTTCAGCTGCCTGCTCACTG
Source organism: Lycodopsis pacificus (assembly GCA_028022725.1). Lineage (NCBI taxonomy): Eukaryota > Metazoa > Chordata > Actinopteri > Perciformes > Zoarcidae > Lycodopsis > Lycodopsis pacificus. Next base: position 13,068,161 of record CM051692.1, on the reverse strand, counting down.
TAGCTGAGCTGTGATTGGACAACCGCCCCCCTCAGGGAGTTAAACAAACAACGCGTCTCTCTCAAGAGGAGCTTGTATGTTTGGAAGACTCTCTGAGAAGAACTTTTATTCAAGTCGAGATAGTTTTGTTTATAAAACCCAGAACAATCACATCTCACAAATGTTCCTCTGGGGACTTCAGGGAAAGTGAAAGCTTCTGTTGTTGTCAGTAACAAAATCCCTCACAGTCACTTTCCTGCTGCTGCACGCCCGGGAGGGTAATAAGGAAGAGAGTCTGCCCGGAGCCATCGTCTTCTTATCTCCTGCTCTGGGATTATTACCTCCATGTAGCGACGCCCACCTTCTATTTTTCCCCACATACGCATAAATCAAATTTAATCTTCATTGTGATGCGTTACGCAGCATTATTACAAGGTCTTGACCCCCGCTGATAAGGATGGAAGCCATGTCGTCAAAAGCTCTGAACAATTGCTTATTGTCCCTAATTAAGCAATTAACCTCATACCTCATATCAACAGAGACCGAACTCTGTGTAAATGTGTGTGTGTAAACCATATGGTACAAACAATGAATAGACGCTGCCGTAGTTACGCCTATGACGTTATTGTGAGTGTTGGTGGAGCTGCTACAATGTTAGCTTAGCATAGCACCGATCCACCCGAGCTCCATTGAGAAAACAAGTATTTTAAAAGTAATTTGCGTGTCATCTTGCGGAGAGAACTAACAAAACATGAATTCAAACTTTTTACAAATTGGCATCATTACGTAGTTATTTCGTCGTCCATTTTTGTCCGTTTCTTGCAGTTAAATCTGTTTCGTTTGTGTTCATACAGCTGTAGTAAAGCAGCCGACGAGTGGCTTGCTAGACACCACAGTTTTTGATCACTCAGAATTCCCTAAAAGTACGTTTCCACACTTTGTGGAGACGACTGTAATGTCCTGTGATGGATCGTTGTCCCTCGTTATCATGAAGCTGAAAGCACTGGATGGCCCTCCATCATCACAAAGCATCAATCATCATTTGATGTTTGATGTTTGTATGGCGCGTTTTATTTTGACCAAAAAGATTTTTTATTTCTTTTACTTTCCATTGCAGAACCTGGAGTGTAAAGAGACAACAAGTGAAATGTCTTTTCATACAGATTTAATCAACAGTGCACATCTTTCTCTTCACGACTCTCGTTAGCATCAAAGAATGTTTCCTCCGCTGTAGTTTTGTAAACAGCATCCATCCTTCCTGCCACTGTCATTATCTGTGAAATGACATGTGCTGATGGATCACTTTGAAGAAGTTTCTCACTTGCTTACGGACTGGCGGCCAGACTCCATTTTCCTGCTGCTCGTTCTGCATTCCTCTCAAAGTGATCATGACTTCACATTCAGACAGGTGTTCTTTAAAAGAACCTTAAGCTAGAGAACAGCTTTTAAAGAAGGAAAGGCACTTTTCTAACGCTAAGCTTCGCTCACTGATGAGATGCAGGTCATCCCTAGAGAACCTGATGCAGATGTACGTTCATGGTTCTACCGGATTGTAACACTTTAAAGGGTAACTTTGGTATTCTCAAACCGGGACCCTATTCTCCCATGTCTTTGTGTGCTAAAAACTAAATTTTCTAACGTAATTCTCTCATGCAAGAAGGATTTAACAGTTGAACAGTAAATAAGTAAAATACAAAAATTCTAAATAATGAGAAAGAGCTTCAATTAGTCAAGTTTGATTCATGTCTGCTGTTAAATTAACCGGCGAGACGTCAGATAAAAACAACTGCTGAAAGACGAAGCTGTTTCCTTACTCGGTGTCATGCAGGCGGAAGTGTAAGACTTGAGCACCGGAGGAAATGATCCTCGTCCCAGAGACATGTGCATTCCATACGTTATATTTTACTCTGTAAATTGCTGCTGCTACAAACGAATTTCCCCCTGGGGATGAATAAAGTTTATATCTATCTATCTATCATGTTTCAGCGTCTCCTAATTGTAACTCATTTGCATTTAAATGCATCAGATTTGTTCAGAGCAGCTGGCAAACACGGCCGTTTTCAGCCTCTCATTCCTGAGACGCTTCACCATATGAGAAGTTTGGCAGCTCGTTGTATGAATTATAGCACGAGTCAGACATTGTTCCGTTTGTAAATCATTGCACATGAATGCCAGGGATTCGACCCATTCCACGAATCGCCCATTTGAGACCGCAATTCTTCTTTTTTTTAAATCCCCGTCAATAATTCTGAACTTTTGTCATTGATAGAGGAAAGCCGTTTCTTTGTCAGTGGCTCATAACCAAATGACTGATTACAGCGATCAAGAACCAGGCGACGGGGCATTACATCCTCAACGGGAAAGGAGAGGAGGTCATGTCCAGGAGCTTCATCGACTTGGGCGTGGAGTGGAACTACATCATCGAGGACGAGGTGGAGACGCTGCACACTGACGGACCTCTGCACGACCCCGTCGTGGTTCTGGTAATAACTCCTCCTCCTCCTCCTCCTCCTCCTCCTCCTCCTCCTCTGTCGAAGCT